>SNQJ01S0005412.1:10171-40727 GCA_010110895.2 Picea sitchensis | reverse complement strand
AAAAGGTGGTATTTTTTACTCCATAAAAAAAAAATGTTGTGAGCAACACCACTTTTTGATTCAACCATTGATTGCTCATTTAAATGGTGTATTGGTTGGGGGCAAGGAAGAAGTGGGTGGAGTTAGGGAAAGGAAATGAGAGATAGAGTGGTGGGAGGGTAACCGAGAATTGGTGTTGCCCTGCCTCCCTCCTCAAACAATTTCTTATATTTATTTNACAAAGCAATGTAATCAACTAGTACCATGCACGAGCATCTATCCATCCTAGTGAAATATGTACATTGGGTTCAACTATGGCCTTTTCTCAATCTTTATTGTGGTTTCTTCTTTGGATCCATGCCTCACTGTGCTACTTTGATATCTCCATACATTGTTTTTAGTCTTCCATGTGCCTCCATGTTGGTTGCCTCTCTAGTTCTTTTTTGAACCATAGTAAGTTTTCTTATGCTCATGCCCTTTCCTTGACATTCATTGTTTCTTTGATTGGTGCGGGTGGCGATAATGAAAACCTTAGATATTGATTCTTATTTCTCTAACTCTTAAACATATAGTTCATTAGATTCTTCTTCCTATTTATGCCCTTCTTGGGGATTTTCTTCAAGTGCTTATGTATGCTCTTATTTTTATTCAACCCTAGACTATTCATCTAATGCATCATTAAGTACCACAATTTGCTTCCTTGCAAGGAATTATACATGTGCCTCCTTGGGCCCTTCTTGTTTAATAATAGAAATAACTTGTAATGTAATTTTTTTTTCTTGTACCAAATCTTCAAAAACTTTTTTTTTTCATTAATATTAATTGTACCAAATAAGTACATCCAAGTATATCCCAAAAAAATATCTGCATCATCCATATTTATAGCATAAAAATATGAATGCAACACATATTTATCCATGGTAATATTCAAATATTTAAAAACTTTTACATTTTCACCCTCAACTTATGTGCTTTGAATATTCTTTGTGGGTACTTGCAATCTTTTAGCCAAGTTAACATTGATGAAATTGTGTTTGCAACTAGGTTTAATAAAAACAATGACCTCTTGGTGAATACATCCATGAACTTGTAATATGAAGTTTTCGTATAAAAATAAATCCATAGTTCTCTTCTTATCCTTCTTCACAACATGAGATCACTTGTCTAAAAATACTTTTTCATATTATTCATCTGAAAGATCCTCTATTTCTTCATAGTTAAGTCCATATGATAGAGATATTCTCCAAGATATTGGATAATTATATTGTATCCATTTTATGTATTTTTCAAGACTATGGCCATCATCTATAAGAAACATATTTCTTTCTATAACCCAAAAATAGAACTAAGGTTTATATAAAATCACTTAATTTTCAATGGAGCTCATTTATGTAGTTAGGGTTTGAGGCAACTAATGTAAAATGATCTTAAGTTCTACTATACTTATCATATTGGCTATTATCATCCCAATTATGAAATTCCACAAATTCTCTATATCTATTGGCACTGGTTTGACTGAAATCTATGCACTCTATCAAAAGATATCCAATCTACAAATCTCACAACTGTCATAAAAAAACCCTAAAAATAACTAATTTCAAATCAACAATATCTCCACTTCTTGGATGATTTTTTTGTTTTGAAGTTGGGTGTTTTTTGAGAGAAACTAAGATTTACAGTTGGTTTTTCGAAATTCTAGATAAAAAAAATTAGAAATCGACCTAAATGCTCCTGTCCTCCTTTTTCCGTCAAAAATCTACAAAAAGAACAAGAATTCTCCCATTTTTGTTCCAAGAAAAACTATGAAATCACTTGTAGTAAACCTTGATAGTTATAAGAGAGAATAAATCGTAAAACTTTATAAATAAATCCTTAAACTCCAAAGATATTGAATATTCACCATGAACAACACAAGAATATAGAGAGATGAACCCTTAAGGTAGGGTAACACCAACAATTACTCCTTATGGAAGGAATCACTTCACAAGCCATGTTTGCTAAAAAATAATACAATCTAAGACACACCCAATACAATGATACTCATGTGTATTTATACTTTCTCATGAGTATTCCTAGGGGTCTATGTCAACTACCCCTTACCGTTATCTTTGATCTGGATTATTTTCGGCACAAAATGAGAGCGTAGATATAATAAATAAATGTGTAGAGATATCTCAAATATCCAATATTATAACATAAATGTATCAGAGATGCAACCATAAACAAAGATATACGATAATACATAATTTTCTATTAATGAGCAAAAATGTAAAAAGACTGTAAAGTACAGAGTGAAAGACTCGCTAGAATGGTGGCAGTTGATCTCTAAGAAGAGATGTGACGGATACTCGCATCCGTGAGAAGATGATTTTACAATGAGGCTCCAAAGGCCTTTTTATCATAAATAAAATCCAAAACCATAACCCTGAAAGATGAAAAGCCAACAGTTTTGTGGACCCCGTTTTGGGTAGTTTGGTGTATCAACTTCTCGGGGGCGTAACTTTGGCATACGATCTTCGTTTGGGGCACACGATAGCTCGTTGGAAAGGTATCGTCCAGGAGATTCATTTTGGGGGCTCAATTAGAGCCTTCAATGATCATTGAAAAACTCGATTCCCAAAAACCTTCATTTAGGCCCTCAAAATGGCCCCAGAAGTTAAAAACTGTTAAAAATAGTAAATTGCCAAAATTGCCAGAAAACTGTTTTGAGCCAGTTGGAAAAGGTGGGTGGTCACCGATATCAACCTGGATCAATCCTCCCTCCTTAGGAAGCAATGGTCTCCATTGCATTGAGTTCCTGGGGGAGAGGGGAAAGCGATTGAATCTTGGTGTGATGTGTGCCTTGTTGGAGACGTTGAGTTCTGGAAAGTTGTCATGAACCTGTTGTTGGCAGGGTTGAATATGTTCAACCAGTCAGGCTACATGAGATGTCTGGGTGCAGAAGGAATATTTGTGCTTTGTTGCATTCTTGTCGACCTACTTCTATTGGATAGAAGGTGCTTGGGTTGAGGTTGTAGTGGTTGCAATATCCTTCTGTTCACCTTTTGAACAGATTGTGAAGAAGTTGAATTTTGTAGTATGAGAGACTACCTTGCGACATTGTTTAGGTGGGACAGTAGTTGGAACTACCTCTGGTATCCTGTAGAGATGACCCGCCAAAGTAACAATGACACTATGGGGTCTAGACTCATAGATAGCATGGCTCTTCCACATATATGGTTGGCCCAAGAGAACATCACAGACATCCAGCGGGGAAACATCACATAATACATCATCCTTGAAGGGTTGGATGTCATATGAAAATTGACACTATTGGCTGACATGAATATCTCGTCCCTAGCGAAGCCACTCGATGTTGTATGGTTCCGGGTGTGGTGTTGTCGACAATGTCAACTGTTTGACAACCTCTACTCAAATGAGCTTCTTTTTTCTTCTGCTATCAACAATAAAATGCAGCAAGGTCCCCTTCACCCACATCTGTGAATGAAAAAGGTGCTCCCCCTCTTGAGGATATGTGGGTTCTTCTGGTTGAATTGTTGTGGTTGTGACAATAGAAGTGGGGTATGTGTCGATAATCTTTCTTCTGCCGGTATTTTCTGAATCATATTATGAATCAGGGTTCGACTCCTTTTCTTTGATCTCAGCCACCAATGATTGTTTTGAGTGACATTCATCGGTGTTGTGCCAAGGGATTTTGTGGAAATCACACCATTTTCCAATGTCCTTCTTTGTCTTCCCGTTACCCTTATTTTCCTATGGCTTGGATAGTTTTTCTAAAGGTTGGTTGTTAGGGCCATCTTTCCCATACTTTGGTTGTTGCGGATTTGTAGACCCAAACTCCCGCTTGTTTTGGTGCTTGAATTTCTACTCGATTTTAACAGCATATCAATAAGCAGTACCCAGTGATGAGATGTCTAGAAAATCCATTTCAGTTTGGATGTATCTGTGTAGAGCCCCACGGTATTTCAGAACCAAATTTCACTCAGACTCTTTGATACCCATCTTGGTGCGCAAGGTATGGAATGTATTGGTGAACTCTAGCACTGCTTGGCCCCTCTCTTGAGACAGCGTGGTCCATCTCATGTACTAGTCTTCATAATTTCCAACAGGGTAATATTGTTCCTTAACTGCATCCACAAACAAATCCCAAGTGGGCTCAGCCCCATATATTCTAGACTCTTTTGTGGAAAAAATTTCCCAGTAAATTTCCCACCAATGTTTGAAATGGGGGAGAGCTTTAAGGAGTGAAAAGGTGATCTTTTCTCTATCGAAAAAATGGGGAACAGAGAAATAACCTTCTAACATATTTAACCATTTGTCTAGGGCTTCCGCATCTATCTACCCTTCAAATATGGGAATATCAAAATTAACTTGTACCTTGAAAGTCGAGGTGCTTCCAAAGTGGACGCTTGATGAAGATGCACTTGTTGTTATCGACATGCATTGAAGGATGTGAGAAAAATTCTCCATCATTTCATCCCTCTATCGCGTGAGAGCCTGCTCAAGAAACAGATTAATAGAATCATCTCCTTTATCGTTTTTTATTTTCTTCTGCCATGGAGAGTTTCTAGGGTGTGCAAGAGTGATTGTCTTCAATATAGACAAGCTTGAGAGCCAACTTGCAATACTTGGACCTCGTCGGGGACATGCACTGAAAAAATGATCAAGAGCATCCTCCTCTGATACCACTGATCCGGATTATTTTCTCCACGAAATGAGAGCGGAGATATAATAAATAAATGTAAAGAGATATCTCAGATATCCAATATTATAACAAAAATGTATCATAGATGAAACCGTAAACACAGATATACAGTAATACACAATTTTCTATTAATGAGTGAAAAATGTACAAAGACTGTAAAGTACATAGTGAAAGACTCGCTATAATGGTGGCAGTTTATCTCTGAGAAGAGATGTGACAGCTACTTGCATCTATGAGAAGATAATTTTACAATGAGGCTCCAAATGCCTTTTTATCATGAATAAAATCCAAAACCCTAACCCCGGAAGATGAAAAGCCAACAATTTTGTGGACCCCGTTTTGGGTAGTTTGGTGTATCAACTTCCCGGGGGCGTAACTTTGGCATACGATCTTCATTTTGGGTGCACGATAGCTCGTTGGAAAGGTATAATTGAGGAGATTCATTTTGGGGGATCAATCAGATCCTTCAACTATTATTGACAACCTCAATCCCAAAAAACCTTCAATTAGTCCCTCAAAATGGCCCCGAAAGTTAAAAACTGCTAAAAATAGTAAATTGCCAAAATTGCCAAAAAACTGTTTTGAGCCAGTTGGAAAAGGTGGGTGGCCACCGATATCCACCTGGATCAATATTATTTTATTTTAATTACATAGTGGGCCTCTTCCATTATTATGGTCACATTACATTCATTATCCCCTTGGATACCTCCCTAGGCACCCCATATTATCCTCCCTAAATACATCACAAAGAATTAAGATTTTTTTCCTATAAATATATATAAACTCTATATTTTATTTTGAACTCGTGAAAATAAATTGAAACTTGGGAATATTATATATTCTTTTATAGTGTTGTTAGGTATATTACAAACATTTTGATAATATAAAAATACCAAAATTTTGTTTAAAATAAAAATAAAATAAAAAAGTTGAAAATTTTCAAACAAAGTTTTAAGATTACACTTATACAAGAACAATAGTATTTATATAAGAATTATAATTTCATTTAATATCCATACAAATAAACACAAATAAATGATGAAACGGTTATTAGCTAAATGAATTTTGATGAAGTGGTGATCACGATAATTGATTTGTATTAACGAAAATGCAAATTGAACCAACAAGTAAAAATTATAGTAAGAAGAAAACATCAAGAGTTAACATAAACCAGCATGGATCCATCTTACCCCTGGATCTATCAAGCGTTGAGAAGGATCAAATATCTCTAGGTGCAAACCTTTTTTAAAGTGTAAAACTTGAAGAAATGTTAGAGGTTTGCACCTCAAGGGATTTGATCCCTCTCAGTGCTTGATAGATCTGTGGTTAACATGGATATATGTTGGTTCCAGTCGTGGGTGTCACACAAACTTTGTAGATCAACAATAATATTTACATTTATATGTGGATGATTAATCTGATCATTTGAAATTTATTCAGTTACATCAGTTTGTTGAGAATATAGAGAGTATAAATCAAAATTATGGTTAGTGAGTTATATGAGGAATATGTTGAATATAAAAAATAACAATGTAGAATGATGAAAATGTGATAATAACAAGACTTTAGTAAATTACAAATATTTACATAGAGATCAATATTAGTCTTTCTCTTTTGCTTTTCTGCTTTTCCAAGTTGAACACATTTTTCACATTTTATATATCTTAATATTATAATTGTTTTAATGTGAAAATATTGATAGATAAATCAAACATAACCTATTTACCACCTTCATAATTTCCTGATCTCTCTTCTGATACTTCTCCTAAAATTTGGTCTCAAGCTTAAAAAAAAAAATTCCCTTTGTAGTTCCAGTTCATGACGTTGAGCTCGTAGAGTGTCTTGTGTTATCCTTATTTCACAAGAGGGGTATTGATAGAGCGACTTACTATGTCTCCACATATTTCTCTCAATCCCATAACACTCAAATTACCCATTGTTGCAAATGAATGGGAAGGAAAGCATCAAAGTCTATATGGGGTGGTAGAAAGGGCACACATTGATGGGTGAAGGATAGATCTAGAATACCCTTGCTCCTTTTCATATCATAGAATAATAATGCTATGTGGATAAATCCATGAGCTTTAGCATGAAAGAGATAATTGAGAAGTACAGGTATGACTGTGGATAAATAAAGGAGGGATATCTCCCACATTCTGCCATGAGTGATAGCAGGTACCACTTTAAATTTGGAGCATGCACCATATGAGGAGTGTGCCAAATGGAGGGTTCGATCAAACGAGGGCAGTGGAGAAATGTCAATAATATGTGTGATATTTGAATTTGGTTCATTGGAATCTTGTGTAAGAAGCCAAAATTCAAGCCTTGATATCGTCTAAGAAGCCAAAATTCAAGCCCTGATATTGTCTATGCTCAAGGAAATCCAACGAATTGGACTTTGACGGACTTTATAGATATCGTAGGTGATACCTAATTATTTAAAATGGACCCGATGGCATAGTTGTACAATTCTATCTTTGGCTTGATTGTTGTTTTCAAGAATCAATCCTTCCTTAACAAGTCACTTGCTATAGAATAAAAAAGAATGGATTTGGTTACCATCATTTCTTCACAATCCAAAGGTAAGAAAATATTTTTTGAGTTAGATGATGATGCAGGAGGATTTTTTTCTTCCAAACCAACCTTGTTTGACTAGACCTAGGGGGTCTTGAATTATTGTAAAATTCTTATGTTTTATTTAAATTCCATAGGATAGGGTTGTTGAGTTGAAATTTATGTGAATGCAATTGAATTTGCCTTATTGAGCAAATCTCAAGAGTTATGGTAGATAGTTGAGGATTTTGTGTATCTAAAGGACCCTAGATATTATTGAGTGAGGGATTTTAGGATCTAAACCTAATTCGGGTGTCATAATCCTCATGTATAATTTGTAATCCTACGAGCATGAGAAAGGTGGCCAATCGAATAGAGAATTGGGCCAATGTGTTGAGAAGAGGCCGATTACTGAAAATCAAGCCAAAGGAGAGAAGCCCAATATGTGAGATGATGTAAAGAGAAGTTCTAACTATAATTTTATGTACAACAATTGATTTAATAGAATTTTGTGTATTTATCTGGTGTCTCTGTGTATCATTGGAAAACGTATTGAGTATTGAAACCCATATCAGATCCTTTATATGTAGATTATTTCCCCAATTCGTGTGTGTTTGTGTCAAGGTTTAACTGTGTAATGAAACCTTTAAATTCAAGAATGCAGGGTCATTTAAAGGATAAGAGTTAAAAGGAGGATCGATGAACCAGAGCTAATGGTAGGATGAATTAATCGAAACTCAATATGTGAGCTGCATTGGAGTAAAAACGAAGATGAACTAGAGGAAGGAAACCTTTGCAGACGAGAAGGAGCAGTAACCATTTGTTCAAGGACGATAGTTAATTGTGATCATCAATTTATGGGATCAGGACTTCATTGGTGAGTTTAAGTTTGGAAAACTAGGATTAGAATAATAGAGAATGGAAGATCCAATTATGATCGTTGATCACTAGAAGGATCAACGACCGAGATCATTAGTCTTTCAAACTGACTTAAGTATTGAAACCTATAAGAGATCGTGACCGTCAATTTTCCTGGATCGACGAAGGAAATCTTTCACATGATCAGAGTCTAAGACAGTGGAAAGGGGATGTTAAAGTAGCGTATTCATAATGTAAGCTGGAAGGATACTCCGATGAAGGAATTCTGGTCAACAGTGAAAATGATCGGGATAGATTAACAGTGGTGATTGGAAGGAGATCGTTTCCATATCAACAGTCATAAAATTATCTCGGGATAAAGAGATCAATGATTCTAAAGACTTCACATGGCAATGTGATATCAGATTTATAAAACCGTTGAAGTGCTCAGCAGAACAAAGACTCCAACCGATGGTCTAGATGAGTTCATAGTAGCCAGATCAACGACTACGAAAGTAATGTGTGGCCTCACCTTATTAGTTGTCGAAAAGATGCTTTTGAATTCCATAAGCTGGAATAACTCCAATAGAAAAACACTAACTAACGGTCGAGATCTATTCAAATTTGAATAGATCGACGGCTCAGGAAAGGACACGTGACGAGTTGGCATCAACGATTGTGAAGAGGACACATGGTAGTTTGACCCACGGTTGTGAGTGAGACACATGCCATACATGAAACCATAGATTGTTAAAGGAATGACCAATGGTGATGGTTATAGACGATGGAGAAAAAATATCCTTATGCAGATCGATGACGTAAGATCATCCAAATATTTACTGTATCAAAGTTAGTTGTCGAATCTCTTGACTCTGAACTATCGGAGTATATATTTATAAAATACCTAGAGAAGTATTCCAATGACGATATCTATCCATCCATTGGAGAGGAAACCTAACGGCTACGATTAACTATTGATCGAAGCTCTTGATACAGAGACACTGTGATAGAGGCAATAGCTCGAGGAGGAGATCCAACCATCTATTTTATACGCAATTGAGGGTAGAAAAAAATTGCAGTGGATATTAGCAATTGGTAATAGCACATGGTCAAGTGACAAGATAAAGGATCAGGTGCTAAAATAAAGGAGTTGGTGAATGAAGCTTTAGTGTGCGGTTATATTGTTGAGCCACAGAGAAGATGAAGGAACGAAAGCCAATTCGAGGAGTTCTTAAGTTTAGCGCCTAACAATAGAGAACATAGAACTACATTTGAAGGAGATTTTTGGACCACAAATTAAAATTTAGGGCAACTTGACTTCCAAGTTGAAGAAGAATTAATTTTACAAATCTACATATGTGGGTTACAGGCCAAGAGGTCATAAGTTTTGGTATCGGAGTGGAAAATTTATTTTTTCCTGTGTATTTGATTTCAGATGGAATACCTTAAATGAACAAAGTTCATTTTTGGTATGAGAGCATGTAAACGCTCTTTGAAATTTTGTAAGGGATACAAAACATAGAAAAATCTCAGCAAAAGAGAACTTGAGCAGATTGTGCAGACAAGCAGAAAAATGAATTGGATTTCCTGAGTGAATTTATGTAGAGTAGAGATCATTCCAACCAAAGAAGCAGAGGAGACAAGATCTCATAAAAGATCTTGCAAGTATTGATCTGATATTTTTATGATTAATTCTAGTTAATAAACATATGATTGTGGGTACCAGTAGAAGGAGAAGCTTGTGGAAAAAGAACCTTGCAAAAAGGAATGTTATAACACTCTCAACTAAATATTGGAAGTGAGAAGAAGGATAGAAGTTTTCAAATAATGTGAGTAGGTGCAGAGCTAGAGAAGAGCAGAGGAGTGCTCAGAAGGTTCCATTGGAGAGAACTAGTGATACCAAGAGGTCAAGCTCAAGAGAAATCTTGGTGAGGTATTGAGTGGCAGATAAAGGAGACTTGCTACAGAGGATTGATGCAACTCACAGTGGACTAAGAGAAGTTCACGAGAGAAGAAATGGAGATTACTATTGATGTTAATGACATAGGTTCAAAAAGAAGCCACAACCAGAGGAAAGAGGATGCTAAAGCAATTGGAAAAAGAAAGATGAGTCAGGAAGAGTTTAACGAAGAATTTATTGAGGTAAAGGAAATATTTGGTGTCATTATGGAGCTTCTAAAGGAGAGTGAGAAAGACCATATATTGGGTTGGAATGTGAAGAATAAGGTCAAGTGGTGGCCTATTGAGCAGTTGTATACAAGGAAGTTGAGACAAAGCTTGATCTAGGAGGATTTACAAGGCCAAACATTCAAAGTCCTCAAATATCAGCAAAAATGGCACCAAGTCGAAGAGCTCATCGATATCTTTCAAACGGTGCAAAAAGCACCTCAAATGGAGTATGGATGACAAAGATATGACCAAACAAAGTTTCGGTCGTCCTAGTCAAAGTCAATAGGGTGACTTAGCATCCGTACAAATGACATCATAAGCTGAATATGCAGAGACGACGTTAGCATAACTTCATGCTGATGTCATCATATCGACATGGAATCACGAGAGACTGATGCATGGCATGTTGAATCAACACATTTGTGTGGCCAAACGAACCAATAAAAATGTGACATGTGGCACCCCCAAGGAGTGTCATGTGGTACCTCTCAGTGACCTCCATGTGGCAGGGTCGTATCATACATGGACGAAACACAACAACTTACTTCAGCAAGGTGACTGGAAAAGGGTAGACTATCCCAGAGTGCCACATGGCCCAATCATAGGGAGCCACGTGGTAGCCCTAAAATGCCCAATGAGGGTCTGAAACGGAGTTTCAAAAAATAAAAATATTGTCCAGTGGCCACATACCAAAAATATGGTGGTCAACATTATAGGAATTCGTGCACTGGTCCCCTCAAACTTGGTGGAAGTTCTAGAATGTCGGAGGTTAAATATGGCAAAGGGTTGAAACATTTTAAAAAATGTAATATGTGTGTGTGTGTGTGTGTGTGTGTGTGTGTGTGTGTGTGTGTGTGTGTGTGTGTGTGTGGTTGGTTTTATTTTAATATAGTTGTTACAACTATATTTAAAATAATCCATGACTCATACCAAAAAGGAAGGGAGCCCGCAGGTTTGACCCCTAGTCTCCCCTATCACATTACATCCACTTGCTAACGAACCAAACGATTGGACTTTGTTTATCCACCCGAATATTTTCATTTAAACCCAATTATTCATCCACCCAAGGGCGTCTGCGCTCAATCGTATAGATCACAAGTTTCTATGCAGGTTGGAGTCATAATTGTAGGCCACAATGACATGCATTACAAGATGAAGAGCCTAGGAGTGGCCTGGGATTGACAGTGACAGAATTGGATGTTTTGACAGTCATTTTTGCACGATTTCTCACCACAAATACACCGGTGCAGTCATAATTTGCATCTGAACAATAGATATTCAAGGCATTTTAAGATGTGAGGTATAGCCATATATTAATGCCAATTGTTGTTGAGATAATATAAATTTCTCTCCACTTCGAAGTGGCCTGGAGACGTAGTCCATTGTTGGGGTGAACTATGTTATCAAGATTTGTGTTATTTCCATCTTTATCGTCTTTTCTCCATATTCATGCCCTCTTTATTTGTGTTGCACATAAGCTTTATTTATGCTCTTTAATTAAATTCATGTAATGGTCATCGAATAAATTATCTTGGATCATGTTGGTATCAAAGTGGCGTTCTTTGGCTTGGATTGCGAGTGTGAATGATTAATAGGGCCAAGCTCAAAGCAGGTGAAGGAAAACTCAATAATTTCAACCCAGAGATTGGACGTCCAACTCGAAGGAGGAAAATGGATGAAGATATTCATGCAGAAAATGAGCAAGATTTCCACAAGGCTTTATACCGAATGACAGACATGGTAGAAAATTTGTTTGCATATTACAAGAAGAGAGTGGAAAAGAAGGAAAAGAAGAAGAAATCTAAATGAGAGTATAATGCTTCAGTGAACCAAGGAAGTGGAGAAGACCCTCCCGAGCCTCCATATTCATGTTCAAGTTCAATCTCTTCTTCCTCTTCCTCTCATTCTCATCATTCTAGTTGTCATCCACATGTGTCTAAAAATCCTAAACTCCTTTCTTCATGGTCTGAATTTACTTCTGCATTGAAAAAGAAATTGTATCCACTGGGTCATGTTCAAAAATCCATGATGGAATGGAAAAATTTAAGACATGGAAAATGTCAGAGTGTTCAGAGTTTCACAGAGGAGTTTAGGAAACATCCACTTTCATTGAATATTCCTTTATATTCTCCAGAGACTTTGATAAAATATATTGGTGCACTTCACATTTACCTTCGTCACACATTGTTTTTGTTTAATCCCACAAATACAGATGAGGTGTGTGTGCAAGAAAATCACCTTGAAAGCAGGGGAAATAATGTACAGGAATACCACACAAAGAAACCTTCCAAGTTCTAGGGCAACAAGTTCAAAGGAAAAAGAAAGGAGAAGAAGACAACGACAACAAAGAAAGAGGAAGGGAATCCCTCTTCCACTCATTGCAAGAAATATGGGCATGATGATGAGCATTGTTGGAAGCTACATCCGGAGCTTAAGCAAAAAAGGTTTGGTGGAAAAGGGAAGTCGAAAACTGTTGATATAGTGAAACAATAAATTGGTTCTAATTCAGGTGATGAAATGAGGATTACAGTTGTTGGAGTATAAGATAAAAATTCATTTCATGCTAGTTCAAGTTCCACAAATACATCTCATGATAATGAAAGAAGAAGAAGTGAATTGTTTCACATAAGATTTGTATCTAAACACATAAAGATAGACACTCTATTTGATTTGGGTTCTCAAGTTAACTTAATCTCAGAAACCTTTTTTTTTTAAGTTGGGCTTAAAAGTAAAACCTCATCCTAAACCTTACCCTCTTGGTTGGGTGTGCGACAATGAAAAACCAAATGTCACCAAGCAGTGTAGAATTAGATTTTTCATTGCTTCAAAGTTGATAGATGAAGTTGATTTGGATTTTGTCCCACTTGATATCTATGGAATAGTTTTTGGAATCCCCTACCTTTATGATAGAAATTTGCTCTTCTTCATAAATGAGAACAAATACCATCTCACAAACGATGGAGTGGAATACATTGTTAGAGCTCATAGTATGAAAGTTAATTCATCCATTGTTAGTGCAGGACAGATGAAAAGACTCAACAATGCTAACAATAGATATGTGCTCATGGTTGTGAGGGAAAAGGATGTTGAGGCATCTTATGTTTTCAAAGTATGTGATCCCTCACATAAAGATTAAATGATTGATGTTATATCTAACTATGATGAGATGTTTCAAGAACCAGGTGGATTTCCTCCCAAGAGGGAGATTCAAAATGAGATACATCTTCAACAAGATTCCCCTCTTCCAAATGTGGGCATGTACAGGATGTCAGTAGTGGAAATGGTAGATATTAAGAAACATGTACGAGACTTGTTGGACCAAGGAGTCATCAAGACTAGTTCATCTCCATGTGGTTCTCCAATTGTGTTGGTTCCAAAGAAATATGGAACATGGAGAATGTGTGTTGATTATTGGGCTCTCAAAAAAATCACAATGAAAAACCAATACCCCCATCCTGATATAGATAATTGCTTGATCAATTAAATAATGTTGCTTATTTCACTAAGTTGGATTTTCACAGTGGATACCATCAGATAGGGCTTGCCAAAAATTATGTGTGGAAGATTGCTTTCAAAACCAAGCAGGATCTATTTGAGTGGTTAATGATACCTTTTGGGATTTGCAATGCCCTGAAAACTTTCATGTGTGTAATGAATGATGTATTTCGACCATTCTTAGATGACTTTGTAACTGTATACTTAAATGACATTCTTGTCTTTAGTAGAACTTGGGAAGACCACATAAGGCATAATGGTAAACTCCTTTCTTCATGGTCTGAATTTACTTCTGCATTGAAAAAGCAATTGTATCCACTGGGTCATGTTCAAAAATCCAAGATGGAATGGAAAAATTTAAGACATGGAAAATGTCAGAGTGTTCAGAGTTTCACAGAGGAGTTTAGGAAACATGCACTTTCATTGAATATTCCTTTATATTCTCCAGAGACTTTGATAAAAATATATTGGTGCACTTCACATTTACCTTCGTCACACATTGTTTTTGTTTAATCCCACAAATATAGATGAGGTGTGTGTGCAATAAAATCACCTTGAAAGCAGGGGAAATAATGTAAAGGAATACCACACAAAGAAACCTTCCAAGTTCCAGGGCAACAAATTCAAAGGAAAAATAAAGGAGAAGAAGACAACGACAACAAAGAAAGAGGAAGGAAATCCCTCTTCCTCTCATTGCAAGAAATATGGGCATGATTATGAGCATTGTTGGAAGCTACATCTGGAGCTTAAGAAAAAAATGTTTGGTGGAAAAAGGAAGCCGAAAATTGTTGATATAGTGCAACAATACGTTAGTTCTGATTCAAGTGATGAAATGAGGATTACAGTTGTTGGAGTATAAGATAAAAATTCATTTCATGCTAGTTCAAGTTCCACAAATACATCTCATGGTAATGAAAGAAGAAGAAGTGAATTGTTTCATATAAGATTTGTATCTAAACACATAAAGATAGACACTCTGTTTGATTTGGGTTCTCAAGTTAACTTAATCTCAGAAACCTTTTTTTTAAATTTGGGCTTAAAAAAAAAACCTCATCCTAAACCTTACCCTCTTGGTTGGGTGTGCGACAATGAAAAACTAAATGTCACCAAGCAGTGTAGAATTAGATTTTTCATTGCTTCAAAGTTGATAGATGAAGTTGATTTGGATTTTGTCCCACTTGATATCTATGGAATAGTTTTTGGAATCCCCTACCTTTATGATAGAAATTCCCTCTTCTTCATAAACGAGAACAAATACCATCTCACAAAAGATGGAGTGGAATACATTGTTAGAGCTCATAGTATGAAAGTTAATTCATCCATTGTTAGTGAAGGACAGACGAAAAGACTCAACAATGCTAACAATAGATATGTGCTCATGGTTGTGAGGGAAAAGGATGTTGAGGCATCTTATGTTTTCAAAGGATGTGATCCCTCGCATAAATATTAAATGATTGATGTTATATCTAACTATGATGAGATGTTTCAAGAACCAGGTGGATTTCCTCCCAAGAGGGAGATTCAAAATGAGATACATCTTCAACAAGATTCCCCTCTTCCAAATGTGGGCATGTACAGGATGTCAGCAGTGGAAATGGTAGATATTAAGAAACAGGTGCGGGACTTGCTGGACCAAGAAGTCATCAAGACTAGTTCATCTCCATGTGGTTCTCCAATTGTGTTGGTTCCAAATAAAGATGGAACATGGAGAATGTGTGTTGATTATCGGGCTCTCAAAAAAATCACAATGAAAAACCGATACCCCCTTCCTCGTATGGATAATTTGCTTGATCAATTAAATAATGTCATTTATTTCACTAAGTTGGATTTGCGCAGTGGATACCATCAGATAGGGCTTGCCGAAAATTATGTGTGGAAGATTGATTTCAAAACCAAGCAGGGTCTATTTGAGTGGTTAGTGATACCTTTTGGGATTTTCAATGCCCCGAAAACTTTCATGTGTGTAATGAATGATGTATTTCGACCATTCTTAGATGACTTTGTAATTGTATACTTAGATGACATTCTTGTCTTTAATAGAACTTGGGAAGACCACATAAGGCATAATGGTGAACTCCTTTCTTCATGGTCTGAATTTACTTCTGCATTGAAAAATCAATTGTATCCACTGGATCATGTTCAAAAATCCATGATGGAATGGAAAATTTTAAGACATGGAAAATGTCAGAGTGTTCAAAGTTTCACAGAGGAGTTTAGGAAACATGCACTTTCATTGAATATGCCTTTATATTCTCCAGAGACTTTGATAAAATATATTGGTGCACTTCACATTTACCTTCATCACACATTGTTTTTGTTTAATCCCACAAATACAGATGAGGTGTGTGTGCAAGAAAATCACCTTGAAAGCAAGGGAAATAATGTATAGGAATACCACACAAAGAAACCTTCCAAGTTCCAGGGCAACAAGTTCAAAGGAAAAATAAAGGAGAAGAAGACAACGACAACAAAGAAAGAGGAAGGAAATCCCTCTTCCACTCATTGCAAGAAATATGGGCATGATGATGAGCATTGTTGGAAGCTACATATGGAGCTTAAGCAAAAAAGGTTTAGTGGAAAAGGGAAGCCGAAAACTGTTGATATAGTGCAACAATACCTTGGTTTTGATTTAGGTGATGAAATGAGGATTACAGTTGTTGGAGTACAAGATAAAAATTCATTTCATGCTAGTTCAAGTTCCACAAATACATCTCATGATAATGAAAGAAGAAGAAGTGAATTGTTTCATATAAGATTTGTATCTAAACACATAAAGATAGACACTATGTTTGATTTGGGTTCTCAAGTTAACTTAATCTCATAAACCTTTTTTAAAAAGTTGGGCTTAAAAACAAAACCTCATCCTAAACCTTACCCTCTTGGTTGGGTGTGCGAAAATGAAAACCTAAATGTCACTAAGCAGTGTAGAATTAGATTTTTCATTGCTTCAAAGTTGATAGATGAAGTTGATTTGAATTTTGTCCCACTTGATATCTATGGAATAGCTTTTGGAATCCCCTACCTTTATGATAGAAATTCCCTCTTCTTCATAAATGAGAACAAATACCATCTCACAAAAGATGGAGTGGAATACATTGTTAGAGCTCATAGTATGAAAGTTAATTCATCCATTGTTAGTGCAGGACAGATGAAAAGACTCAACAATGCTAACAGTAGATATGTGCTCATGGTTGTGAGGGAAAAGGATGTTGAGGCATCTTATGTTTTCAAAGGATGTGATCCCTTGCATAAAGATTAAATGATTGATGTTATATCTAACTATGATGAGATGTTTCAAGAACCAGGTGGATTTCCTCCCAAGAGGGAGATTCAAAATGAGATACATATTCAACAAGATTCCCCTCTTCCAAATGTGGGCATGTACAAGATGTCAGCAGTGGAAATGGTAGATATTAAGAAACAGGTGCGAGACTTGTTGGACCAAGGAGTCATCAAGACTAGTTCATCTCCATGTGGTTCTCCAATTTTGTTGGTTCCAAAGAAAGATGGAACATGGAGAATGTGTGTTGATTATCGGGCTCTCAAAAAAATCACAATGAAAAACCGATACCCCCTTCCTCGTATAGATAATTTTCTTGATCAATTAAATAATGTCGTTTATTTCACTAAGTTGGATTTGTGCAGTGGATACCATCAGATAGGGCTTGTCGAAAATTATGTGTGGAAGATTGCTTTCAAAACCAAGCAGGGTCTATTTGAGTGGTTAGTGATACCTTTTGGGATTTGCAATGCCCCGAAAACTTTCATGTGTGTAATGAATGACGTATTTCGACCATTCTTAGATGACTTTGTAACTGTATACTTAGATGACATTCTTGTCTTTAGTAGAACTTGGGAAGACCACATAAGGCATGTAAATCAAGTATTGGACACTTTGCAAAGGGAAAATTTGTATGTAAAATTGTCCAAATGTGAATTTGACAAAACTTCTTTAGTGTATTTGGGTCGGAGGACAATTGAAAATTGATCCTTCCAAAGTTGATGTAATTGTAAATTGGCCTAACCCTACCGCTGTAACAAAAGTGAGAAGTTTCTTGGGTGCAATCCAGTATTGGATAAGATTCATAGCTAACTTCTCATTCATTTCATCCCCTTTGCATGCCTTGAACAGTGTGAAGCAAGCCTTTCATTGGGGAGGAAGGCAACATAAATCTTTCGACGCCTTGAAAGAGAAGATCAACACAATAACAGTATTGGCATTTTCAAACCTACAACAACCATTTAAGATTGAGACAAATGTTAGTGGATATGCCATGGGTGCAGAATCGATGCAACAATGTAAGCCTATTTGTTATCACTCTAAAACATTTTCTTAAGTTGGTGTTAATTATCCCACATATGACAAAGAGTTGTACACATTGGTTCAAAGTGTCAAGAAATGGAAGCACTACTTGATAGGTAAGGAAACGATCATACATACAAACCACCAACCCTTAAAATACCTCGAGTTATAGACCAAGCTACAAAAATCTCGTCATTTCAAATGGATGGGTTTCCTTCAACAGTTCCACTTGGTAATCAAGTATAAAAAGGGTACAAGTAACAAAGTAGCAGATATGATTTCTAGGTTTCCTATTTATGCATCTATTGTTTTGAAAAATGTGTCTTTATCTCATGATAGCTATGTGGAACAATATGCTACTGATGAGGATTTTAAAAAAAATTATGAGAATCTAACCCATGTTGCACATGTGGAGAACTATCATTTGCAAGGCAAGTTACTCTACCATTTTGGCAAGCTATGTATTCCTACAAGTGAAAGAGTCCATGTAATTCGAGAAGCTATACTTCTCTTGTGTCTAGGCATTTTGGGGTAGGAAAGACTATGGCTCATCTGCAGAGGTTTTTTTATTGGCCTTGAATGAAATAAATTATAACCAAGTATGTAAATGGGTGTGTGATGTTCTCTACTTATAAGTCCGGTAATATAAAATCGGGGTTGTACACACCACTCCCTATTCCTTCTCATCCTGGGGAGAGTATCTCCATGGATTTTGTAGGGGGGTTTCCTATGTCAAAAATGGGTCATGACTACTTGTATGTAGTAGTGGATAGGTTTAGCAAGATGTGTGTCTCAATGCCATGTAAAAAACATATCATTGTTGAGTAAATTGATCATCTTCTCTTTCAGCATGTATGGGTCCACTTTGGACTGCCCACATCCATTATCTCAAATTGAGACACTCGATTCCTTGGAGAGTTTTGGACAAGCTTATGGAGAACGATGGACACCAAGTTGAAGAGGAGTATTACTTCCATCCATAGACCGATAGACATAAAAAGTTAGTTAACAGAACAATGTTTCGTTTACTCTGACGTTGTTGCAACAAACATCTCAAGTTGTGGGATGACCAGATACAGTATGTGCATCATGCATACAACCAAGCCTTGCACTCTTCCACCCAGAGTTCACCATTTGAGACATGTTTGGGTATCTACCTAAGACTCCCTTGGACTTGACATTTGGGAAATACATCGCCTCATGTAAACAAAGAGATGAAGACAGAGCCTGCAACTTCATCTAGATGATTCAACAGGTACACCAGATAATCCAGGAACAATTGGAAAATATTCAGGCACAATACAAAGCTCGACATGACAAACATAGAGTTGATCACCAGTTCTAGGTTGGAAATCAAGTGTGGTTCCACATCAGAAAATATAGGTTGAAGGGTGAAGGAAAGAAGCTCAATCCCATTAGATATGGACCCTTCACCATCTTCAAGAATATTGACACAAATTATTTCCACCTAGATCTACCACCGTACATGCATATATACTTAGTTGTAAACGTAGAGAACCTGAAACTTTATGAGCCTCAAATGATCATGGATCAAAGGGATATTGTTTCAGTACCTTCAATGGACGATTTTTCTCTTGAGTACTTGGATGAGTTAAAGGAAGATATCATCCTGGACAAAAGGATGAGGAATTCATGTTGGGGTGATGTTAAATATCTTCAAGTAGGCCTTAAGGGAACACATCCAAGAAAAGCAGGCTAGATTGAGAAGGGGAAAGTGAGGGAGAAATTCCTCATCTATCTATTGATTGATAAGGATTTTGGAGGCCCAAAAGCTTCTTAGTGGGGAGGAATGATCCAGGTCGAGGATCGAAAAGGACAAAAATACAAAGTCCTAAAATATCAGCAAAAATGGCACCAAGTCAAAGATATCATCAAGAGATTTCCATTGGCATAAATGGCACCTCAAACAGAGTCTGGATGACAAAGATATGACCAATCAAAGTTTCGGTCAACATAGTCAAAGTCAATAAGGTGACTTAGCATCCATACAAATGACGTTAGCAACTAAATGTGCAGGGATGACGAGGACGAAACACAACTTCTTGCGTCAGCAAGGTAACTGGACAGAGGTAGCCTATCCCAGGGCACCACATGGCCCAATCACAAGGCACCACGTGGAAGCCCCAAAATTCCCAATGAGGGCCTGAAACCAAATTTCAAAAAATAAAAATATCGATCATTGGACCGATCAACATCGAATCTAGCCTACATCCACATACGAAAAATTTGGCAGTCAAAATTTATTACGTAAATACGTTCACCAGTCCCATCAAACTTGGCACAAGTTATAGAATGTCGGAGGTTAAATATTGCGGGGGGTTGAAATGTTTTAACAAATGTAATATATATCTGTGGTTGGTGTTATTTTAATATAGTTGTTACAACTGTATTTAAAATAATCCATGACTCATGCCAAAAAGGCGGGGAGCCCGCAGGTTTGACCCCAAGTCTCCCCTATCACATTACATCAACTTCGCAATGAACCAAACAATGGGGCTTGGTTTATCTTCCTAGAGATTTTCATTTAAACCCAAGTATTCATCTGCTTGGGGGGGTCATCACTCAGTCGTTCGAAGCACAATTTTCTATGCAGGTTGGATTCATAATTGCAGGTTGCAGTGGCATGCATTACAAGGTGAAGATCCCAGGAGGGGCATGGGATTGACAGTGACAGAATTGAACTTTTTGACAGTCATTTTTGCACAATTTCTCATCACGAATTCTTTGGTGCAGTCATGATTTGCATCCAGACAACAGATCTTCATGGAATTTTCATTTTTGAGGTATAGCCATGTATTTATGCCAATTTTTGTTGAGATAATATAAATGCCTCTCCACTTCAAAGTGAGCCCAAAGACGTAGTCCATTGTTGGGATGAAATTTGTTATCAAGCTTTTTGTTATTTCCATCTTTCTCGTCTTTTCTCCATATTCATTCCCTCTTTATTTTTGTTTCACATAAGCTTTATTTATGCTCTTTAATGCAATTCATGTAGTGGTCATCAAATAAAATATTATGGATCAAGGCTTGAAGCACAGGCTTAGTGTTTGGATGGAGGAAGAGAAACTCAGAGCAGTTGAGTTTGGATAGAGGATAATGACAGAGGAGAAAGTTCACTTTTGTGAATTGGAGCAAGGACTATTCCTTAGAGAGGATGATGGTGGAGATGTTGGTGGAGATGTTGGTGAGAGACATGTTGAGAGTCTCATGACCTGTCAGGAAAGTTCAAAGCAACATGTGGAAATGATGTTAGAGGCATCAAATGAGACCATGGGGTCTTATATTTTTAAAACTAATGATTTGTGTGTGTTTACATGATGTGCAAAGGGTGAAGTTGGACAGTCATCTAGAACTGTCATAAATATTGTTGAAGGATGCTTTCTAAAGGCATAGAAGCATAGCAGAATCAAAATTATGTTGTGAGGAAAGATGAGATATTGTCATCTCATGAAAGTAGTCTTGATGAATACTATACACAACTTGTAAATGAGGAAGCAGATACTAAGGATGGAATTTTTATGGGATGCTTAGACCAGCATAAGGAGATGATTCCAGATCTGACCCAGGAGTCTTGTAAATTTAAAATTGATCATTGGTGTGTGTGTGCAGGTTATGAAGGCAACAACAAAGAAAATAAAAAAAAATGAGGAGCAACATTCAAATATAATTCTAACAGATTATGATGAAGAATTATGATTGTTGGGAGAGTGGTTGATTAATCCAAATCTTGAAGGAGACTGCATAGTTGTTGCAGACAAGGAATCTTCAATGATACCTGATCTAAAGGAAGAATTTGAGGCATCAAGAGGAGAAAAGTAAAAGTTATTAGTTTTCCAAACTAATTATTTGTTTGAGTATACGAATTATAGAAAACCAAAGGATGTAGAGTTGTCTAAGGAAGGTGGATTTATGCTACATAAAAACAGAGAAGATTTTGAAGAGAATTCCCATGGACTTGAGAACATCAAAGGAATAGAGGCCAAGGAGTTGGAAGCAGATATATGGGGCACATATGAAGGACAGAGCCAACAAAATGTAGAGGAAACTGATGATGAAGAAGTCCAAATGGAGATACCATGGGATGAGACAGACAATCATCCATAAATTGCAATTGGCTAAGAAATATGATATCACCAAGGTGAAAGGAAGTAAGGAAAGTGAGTAGCAACATAAGGTTTGGGGTCCAGAAGGAATTCAACAATTTAAGACCCATGATCAGGAGATCATGAATGATTTTAACCCTGAGAGTTTGATGCAAGAGAATTTTTTCCTCCAAAACAACCTTGTTTGACTAGACCTAGGGGGTCTTGAATTATTGTAAAATTCCTATGTTTTATTTAAATTCCATAGGATAGGTTTTTTGAGTTGAAATTTATATGAATGCAGTCGAATCTTCCTTATTGAGCATATCTCGAGAGTTGTGGGAGATAGTTGAGGATTTTGTGGATCTGAAGGATCCTGGAGATTATTGAGTGAGGGATTTTAGATCTGAACCTAATTCAGGTGTCAGAATCCTCTTGTATAATTTGTAAGCCTACAAGCATGAGAAAGGTGGCCAATCAAATAGGGAATCAGACCAATGCATTGAGAAGAGGCCAATTGCTAAAAATCGAGCCAAAGGAGAAAACCCCAAACTGTGAGATCGGGCATAGAGAAGTTTTCACTGTAATTTTATGTACAACAATTGATTTAATGGAATTATGTGTATTTATCTGGTGTGTTTGTGTATCATTGGAAAAAGTGTTGAGTATTGAAACCCATATCAGATCCTTTGTATATAGATTGTTTCCCTAATTCATGTGTGCGGGTCTCGGGGTTCAACTGTGTAATGAAACCCTTAAATTGGAGAATGCAAGGTCGTTGAATGGATCGGAGTTAAAAGAAGGATTGATGAACCAGATTTGATGGTAGAATGAACTAATCAATAGTCGAAAGGAAATTTGAATCAGAGTAAAAATGAAGATGAACCAGAGGAAGGAACCCTTTGCAGGCAAGAAGGAACAGTAATCGTACGTTCAAGGATGATAGATAATCATGATTGTCGATTTATGGGATCAGGACTTCATTGGTGAGTTTAAGTTTGGAAAGCCGGGATTAGAATCATAGAGAAGAGAAGATCCAATCGTGATTGTTTATCATTGGAAGGATCAACGACCGAGATCATTAGTCTTTTGGACTGACTTAAGTCCCAAAACCCAGAAGAGATCGTGACCGTCAATAGTCCTGGATCGACAGCGAAAAGTTGTCACCTGATCAGATTCTAACACGATGGAAAAAGGATTTTAGAGTATCATATTTGGAATGTAATATGGAAGGATACTCTAACGAAGGTAGCTCGATAAATGGTGTAGATAGATCGGGATATATCAATGATGGTGATTGGAAGGAACGCCTTTCTATATCAACGATCATGAAAGTACATTAGGATAAGGAGATCAACGATTCCAAATACTCCATGTGTAAGTGTGTTATCAGAGTGCTCAGCTGAACAAAAACTCCAACTGATGGTCCAAATGAGTTCGAAGTAGCTAGATCAACAGCTACAAAAGTGACATGCGGTGTCACCTTATTAGTTTTCAGAATGATGCTTTGGGAGTCCATAAGCTAGAGGAACTTCGATAGAAAAACACCAATGAACAATCAAGATATATTCAAAGTTGAATATATCGGCGGCTCAGGAAAGGTCAGGTGGCAATTGACAGAGACACGTGACGAGTTGGCATCAACGATTGTGAAGAGGACATATGGAATTTTTAACAACGGTTGTGAGTGAGACACATGGTAAACATGTGGTCGTATATTGTTAAAGGAATGATCGATGGTGATAGCGATAGACGGTGAAGATCAAATCTCCTTATGCATATTGACAGTGTAATATCGTCTAGAGATTTAGTGTATCGGAGTTAGTTTTCGGAGCTCTTGACTCCGAACCATCGGGGATATAACTCTGAAATACCTAGAGAAGTATTCAGACGATGAGATATATCCATCCATCATAGAGGAAACCTAACGGATGTGATTAACTGTCGATTGGAGATCTTGATACAGTGACACTTTGATAGAGGCAATAACTCAAGGAGGATATCCAACCGTCCATTTTCTATGCGATCAGCATTGGACAAAAATTGCAGTGGATGTTAGCAATTGGTCATAGCACATGGTCAAGTGATGAGATAAAGGGTAAGGTGTTGGAATAAAGGAGTTGGTGAATGAATCTTTGTCACATGGTTATATTGTTGAGCCACAGAGAATATGAAGGAGTGAAATCCAATTTGAGGACCACTTAAGTTTAGCACCTAACAACAGAGAACATAGAACTATGTTTGAAGGATATTTTGGTCCCGCAAGTTAAAATTTGGGATATCTTGACTTCCATGTTGAAGCATAATTAATTTTACAAATTTGCATACGTGGGTTATAGGCTGGGAGTTCATAAGATGATGAATTTGAATAGTCATTGTAAGAGGTCATGTTGATCCAAATTTTTGATCTGTTTTGGTGCTTTCTATTTTAGTCATTCTTAGGATTTTTCTTGCTTATTTTCTTTATTTTTCTTCTCTTATATCAAAAAAATTCCAAGCACTTAGTCATTTTTCGAGTGATGTCGAGTAGGCCAACACAAATCTCAAATCTGCATGTTTGTAATCCCTTTGTACCGTAGATCCACATTCTCATTATTGACTTTTTTCATCTTTCACCTCCGACTACCTTTTGATTTTCTTTCATCTTTTATACTCAGTCAATTTTTCAAAAATGTGGATGCGGAGCTGCATAGAAATCATTAAACCTTTTCGAATGGCCCAAATCCACAACCCCGCACTCACCAAAACACTTTATTCTTTTTTCCTTTCAGTACTTAGATAAATTCAAGCAATGCATATGTGGAGCTATGTACCATCCCTCAAATCTTTCTTAGGTATTCACTTCCACAAGTCCGCAAGTACGCATTCACTTTTCACTTTTCACCTTTTCATGCTTAACCATATTTCGCATTTCGGAGAAGGCCTCCTTACTTTTCCTTATTCTTCCTCATATACATGTTTTTATATTTGCATGTCTACAAGTCTACAACTCTCTTAACACTTAACCATATCCGCAATCCCAATGCGGATCTTGTCACCCTTTCCTGAATTTGTGCACACAAACATTTAGGTTTGCAACCTCGCAACTCCACATTTCCATGTTACACATTTCACACTTCCTATACATCATTTTGTACCTTCATACTTAACACTTTCCATCCATCATACCATCACATCACCACTTCCCATCATATTTATTACCCCTTCCACATCACATGTCACTCTTAAAAGCATAATATCATTATTTAAGGCATAATACATCGATTAAGGGTCGCAATAAATCCAAATCCCATGATAATTGATGACATTTAAAGCATGATCTATGATTGATTTAGTTACCAAAGAAGTACTTGGTGGAATTTAATAAAATAAAAATTCCAACCTGTAAGTATCGACAGTAGCGCCACCTTTGTAAAAAGAAGAAAATATGTCAAGTAAGAAGAAAGAAATGTTTTGTGTAGATACATTGAACACATTGGGTCGTGAAGATCAACAGTTCTAGTGGTCCGAGGCATATAAATACTATAAGTCTCTTTCTCTAGCTGAGAAGAAGATGAACCTAATCTAGACTTCATGAATAACATTAGCATGATGTGTTTCGGAAGTAACTGACATGAAATGTATTTTTCAATGGTGCACAGATAAATTTTACTATGAACGAAGAATAATTCAAATGCAAGGTCATCAACCCATTTATCTAGCTCCTTCAACATTTTCTAAAATTCTACAACTCCCTGCAAAAACTATGTGATTCAAGAGCGAGGAAGTTGATGAATTTCTGAAGTACCATAAGGGAGGAAACAAAATTTTGAGAAACTATTTGGAAGATCTAACTTGTAACCCTGGTACTTCTAGAATCAAGGTAAATTCGCTAGAATACCCGTACAAAGAATTTGCTTGGCTATTTGTATGCATTCTCAGTTTGGAATCTACCATGTTTATATCAAGAAATGTTATATATGATATGCATTATGCCCTACATGAAAAATCTATCATCGATTGGGGTTATCTCATTTCAAGTGAAATTTCCTCTCATCCAAATAACTTCAAAAATAATCATAAATTCTATAGGACTTCTTACCTCATTTTTTACATTTCTTATGGCCATGTTTTTGAAGATTTGTCACGGGAAAAACATGTTGATTTTAAGTTGGCACCAATATGTGCATGGTATTCAATTTTGTACAGACATAAAGCCCAATTAAGTTTCTACCTAGTTCATAACAATTTCATCTCATAGTTCAAAAAGTTAATATTTGGATAGGACACATCAAGGTTATCCTTGGAAGCAACTTCCTTTCTCACTAGAAAACAGATTTATGAGTTGTCCGAAGAATTCACTGTAATTATAATATTTGGTAGTAAGGAGAATCCCTTCCTTCTACCATTCTATACATTAGATAAACTCTTTATCGGAGAAGTCGGAGAAGTATGCAGGCAATATAAGACTTGGGCTCACTTCTTCCATGATAAAAGGAAAAGACAGTTTATACCCCTACCATGGAAAATTGGGAATTACATTGTTAAACACATAACTCACCTAAATGAATTGGCAATACATTATAAATAGATTGGGTTGAAGGAAGCAAAATTTGTTGAAATTTTTGATCCAGATAACAAATTTACTACACATATGCAATTAGTTGGTTACTCTTCACACTTCATCAGAATTGAACAATTTCAAGAGGGTGGAGGAGATAACTTGGATCCACGGGAATTAGAGGCCTACTGAATCTCAAATGACATACAAGAATTAAATAGTATAAATGAAGGACATAGACAACATGGCAGAGAAACAAAAAATCAAAACCCCAATTCGCCAACAACATCTCAAAGAAGCACTTCATCGAGACTGGAAAACAGAACTAGTGGAATGGATATTAGAAAACCATCAGTTGGAGGCTCATATGATGGTGGAGATAAAGACCCACCAAGGAAAGGTCTTGAGAAAACACATAATACATACACTCATGTAAAAACAAAAATAAGCATTTCATCAATGGAAATAAACGCACCAAAAGTCCAAGAAAGTCCCCATGCAATGGACATGGATGAGCTCATTGAAGAACCTGGCTGGTCTACGCAGAGGTTATTAGAAACCATAGAAATTGTTGATGCTATTATGACTCGGGATCTTTAAATATTTGAAGAATAATCTATCACTCTGCACCACACGGCCTACAATAGTGAAAATAAAAAACTATTGTTGGAAGAAGTTAATACCAAGAATAAAAATTCATCAAAAAAATGGAAATATTCGATTGATTTGGATGGAGTAGCACCATCCAAAATTGCATAATTCCATGGAGCTACTGGAGATGCATTGAGACAATCAATTGACAAAATGTAAAAAGAGAATTCAAAGTTAAATAAAAGGATAAAGGAGTTAGAAGTTTCTTTGGTACCATGACCATTGTTTCCATAACCTTTTAGTTCTATTCAACCCACACTTGAGTTGGAGGATATCCTAGAAAGCAGTATAAAATACAAAGGCTCATCGATTTTATTACAGGTTGTAACAAAATATGTTGGTCATTCCATACAAAAAATGATTGATATAATTCAGGGGATTTGGGAGCTCGCCCAAAGTATTGCTAGTTTTTCCTCCAGAATATATAATTTCAAAGAATATTTGCAAAAGGATTTGGAAAATGATGAAGGATTTTTCAAGGAAGTTGTAAACACATTTTCAGCCAAAGTCTCAAGATTGAATGAATATCAAAGGAAGGAACAAAAACTTCCCTTGCCTTACCGTATGAAGCAGATTAATGCATGTTGGATAAGGAGAATTAAAGAGTTAAGAGAAATGATAAATGAAACCGAGGCCCTAAGGAATAAAAAGAGTGATCTATTTCTTAAACTTGTTAGTCTTACTAAGAAATTAGAGGGTCCCAATTTATTGATGGATACCATGATATTAACCAAAGAATCTTTAACGGGACAACTTAATGCACTAAAATTTTCTTGGGCTAATGAATTTACCGAAACTATAGAATTTTCTGAAGATGAAGTTGAAAATTGGTTAGTTCGGTATATCAACAGGAATGATGAGGTGGATGACACTTTGCATCAATCGGAGCTAGATATGATAGAATTTGAAAATCAATTATTTGAAATTAAAACAAAACATGAAATTACCATGGCACCCTTAAGAGAGTACATTGAGGAATGGTTGAAAAAAACATTAATCAAAATTACCGAACCAGAAAATCAAGAAACAGTTACAGCAGCTATGCCACCTCAACCACGACATGTACCTATAAAGGCGTCAGCTCCAAGCAAGTAAAGGTTATGATATCTCTTCATCACAGTGAGTCAAACATTAACTTTACCCTTTCAGTTGTCCTTATGTCCATTTCTGCTACAATCATTTGTCATGTTGCCTTTGTCTCCTCGATATTATGTGGGATTTAGGTTGATTCTTGGTTGTCCTTCTTTTATCTTCCAGTTCTTTTCACTTTATGGTTCGCGGGAACCCTATCTTTGTCCTCTTTGAAGGGCGAATGCATTTTGTGTTTTTTAGATACATTTACCTTTGTATTTAAAGACTCGTTACTATTTTTGAGACTCCAAGAGAGCTACTTGGGATATTACATTACTGTATTCTCAAAGAATTTGGTCAGAAGCTTGAGTTTCCAAATGTTTTGTCCAGCATAATATTTTTGGTGCTTTAGTGAATGATAATTTAAAGCTCTCTTCTAATTGCGGTCTATTTTCTATTCTCTCTATTTGTGGAGATCGTTAAATGGTCTGATGAATATTGTGATGGATGTAGATAAGTCATTTATATTCTATGTACATTTTATCTATTTATATTGTAAATATAAATACATATGAGTTTCTTTTAAAACACCTCATCCCTAATCTCATGTGTTGTTTTTCCTTGAATGTGAATGTAAATATTAAGTCCGGTCCTTCCCAGATTTTGTTTTGTTTCATTTTATTTTCATGGAATTATAAGAACGAGAGGAATATCATCTCTCTAAAAATGGAGGAGGGTTCATATCCTTGTAAGGTTGATCTTTGATCGTGAAACAATCTCTTATATCAATAGGTCATTGAAGCCTCTAAGGACTAATTTTTACTCAAAGGGATTTATGTGGTCAAGAAAGTGGGTGAGGATGTGTCGAGCATCTCCTGGTTGTAGTTGTGGTGTTTCCCAAATGGCACATCGATTGGCACCTACTCAACCCATTTGTTACTACTGACACCATGCAAAGGAATTTCCCAGAGATCGAACCCTACTCCGCTTTAACCTCCTCTTTCCAAGATTCACACTTGAATCTCAAACTCGTGGATAAAGAGAATTCGACCCAACTATGTAATTAAATCAACCAGAGTGTAGGTGAAGTCGGATAGGGGGGAGAAATATACTAACAACTCTTAAAACCAATTTATCAACTCTCACTTTCTTTGCAATAGCTATGGAATGGGAGCCATTGATTTCTCATCTCCCAAATTACCCAACAATGGAGGATATAGAGATATTGGGATTTCCCAACTTTGATAGAACTAAGGGCTCGACTCTATAAAAACCAAGAGGAATCCAAGCATAGAAAATACGCCACCCATGAAAGTGATTTGCATCGTGCAAGGAAGAGAAATAATTCCTTGACGATATCTTCTCCAACAAGAAATCTGATGTTGAAGATCAAGCTCATAGGTATAAACTTCAATTGAAATCCAAGAATGATGGATCTGTTAGCTATGTGGTATTGGAGAAGAAATAAGAACTAGAGAGTATGTAGCAACGAGCACACAAGATCATGGATTTATCTAAAAACACCAAGGCTCTAATTTCATTGACAAGCCTTGAATAACTTCGGGTGTTTATTTATTTTATTAGTCTGAGTCACATGTAATTACAATGAGATATGACCTTTGGTTTCATCTTCCAAGAGATCTAATGACTATTAGTATTTACCTATCGACACCATAATATTTACAATACACCATAATCATTAGGATAAGGTATCTAACAATGGTAATTTTTTTGTTGCAATGGTACTCGTTAAGTCCATTGTTTCAAAAAAAAAAAAACTTGAAAAAAAATGGCATTGTCATTACACCACTTTTCAATTTGGGGATTGATTTTAAGGCTTTTTTTTGCCTCATTATGAGGTTGTTAATGCCATGATTGCAAAAGGTGGTATTTTTTACTCCATAAAAAAAAAATGTTGTGAGCAACACGACTTTTTGATTCAACGATTGATTGCTCATTTAAATGGTGTATTGGTTGGGGGCAAGGAAGAAGTGGGTGGAGTTAGGGAAAGGAAATGAGAGATAGAGTGATGAGAGGGTAACCGAGAATTGGTGTTGCCCTGGCTCCCTCCTCAAACAATTTCTTATATTTTTATTTTTTTTTCAAGTTTTAAAACTTTTTTTTTTATT
>SNQJ01S0005411.1:151628-171510 GCA_010110895.2 Picea sitchensis | reverse complement strand
TCAGGAGAACCATTCTGTCGTCACAGGCATCCGAATCTCTGTGACAGAGCAAGATATATCCGCGGTCTCAGGCCTCCCTATGGATGGCACTCGACAGTTCAGCCGGAAGCACATCATCGGGGATGTCCAGCAGAGTTTCTTCCTGGCCAGCGAAAGACTTGTATTGAAAGGCAGAGGGGTTCAACTCAGTTCACTACCACCGCCATGGCCGGAGGTCGCCAGATTCATCAAGCACTACCTGAACTGCGAAGGCCGCTATCAGGTAGTCTATCAGCACAACTTCCTTTTGCTTTCTCATTTAAGACATCACAGACGGGTCAATATTCCATACTTTTTGCTGGGCTGTTTAAAGAACATGGCACATTACTGTCGAAGGGAAAAATATCCAACCCAGTCACTTACCCATCACCATTTGGTTCAATTACTCATCAACAGGGGTTTTGAACAGCAGAACCATCCATTAAATTATCCACCCATAAACCCTGCACCAGCTGCCGAAGCCCCTGAAATTCCTGAGGAACAGCAATAGCAAACCCCCCCAGTTTCCCCCGAAATACCCCATAGCCCGCCCACACGACCAACCAGTCCAGTCAGCCCCCCTACGATACCTGAATCGTCGCATACCGCACCAGAGTCTTCCACGTCCGCCCTTCATATCTTAATTGATGACTCTGAACCAGAAAATATTCCCTACCCTATCATTCAGGAAAAACCTCCACGAAAACGACAACAGATCGCCCCCTTTCCACCCTTCTTACACAAAAAGTGAATGAAAGCCTCAATGAGGCCACCCTAGATGACCACTACCCTAGATCCCCCACCTATTCGACTGAAACCCCGTAAACCCTTGACCTCCCCAACCCAGGGATCTTTGCCTATTCCAACCATGGGCGCTGCAACACAAGAACCAGATGCCCCAGCAACCGAATACAGGGTAGCTGAAACACAAGAACCAGTTACCAACTCAGTGGCTGCAACACAAGAACCAGCCATGGCTGAAACATAGGAAACATCCACGACTGAAACACAAAAACCAGCCACTGATATTCAAATTGAGTTGCAGGAATTAGAGGCCCAGACATCATTTACTTTTGAAATAGCTAAAACACAATCAACTATCCATCCAGTGGCTGAAACACAAGAACTAGCCACTGACATCGAAGTTGAATTACAGGAGTTGGAGACCCCAGATGCTACAGCGGCTGCAACACAAGAACCAGCCACTGATTTTGAAATTGAGGAAGTCAAGACCCAGGATGTTGTAACACCACCCTCATCAAGCAAAACGGCCAAAAATCCAGTGGCTGTAACACAAGAACCAGTCACTGATGTTGAAATCGAATTTCAGGAATCACAGGATGCTGCAACACCACCTTCATCAAGAAACATGGCTGAAAAACCAACCACCCATTCAGTGGCTAAAACACAAGAACCACCCATTGATATGGAAATTGACATGCAGGAATCAGAGGTTGAGGGTGATGAAACACTACTCTCCCTACACCAGGAGGCTGAAACACAGGCATCAGTGGCCATTCCCGTAGCTTCTCTACAAGAACCAGCTAAGGAGACGATGACTGCAACACAAGAACCAGTCATCTCTAAATCCAAACCAACAATGACCGATGTCTTGGAAGAAAACGAGTTTTTAAAGTCCCAACTGGAAGCACATCAGCAAGAATTAGCCAGGGCAAGGGAGGCATATGAACAAGAATTAAATCGGTACGCCTTGGAACGAACAGCCACCCTGGCAGAACAAACTACAGAAATCATATGCAAGGAATACATGTGCTGCCAATGCGGAAATATTTATTATCAGGCAGGGTATAAGATAGTTCAAGTTCCAGTACCAGGAGCAACCCCCACTCCTTCTCCTTTTGAAGCCAAGACTGAACCTGCTGCAACACAAGAACCAACAGGTTCCACTAAGCTCAGAACTAAACCTGCTATAACACAAGAACCAGCAGGCCCTTCCAGAATCAAGAAAGAAATCCCTACTATCAACAAGGCCGTGCAAACAGTGACCATAGAGGAAGTCACACCTCCCAGTCAAATCAATCTCTCCACTTCCAGGGAACAGTCCACTCAAACCATGCCTAATCCCACTACCGTCCATGCTGAAACTCAGACTTCTCACCTGTGGGACGAACATGCAGAAATACAAAAGTGGAAGAAGGAGTATGCTGAGACACAGACCCAACATCTGCAAGTACACAGGCAAACCTGGATGAACCACACCTTCTCAAATTGGGAAGCATTGGACCTGACATGCCAGGAAATTCGAGAAGTCAAGAAGAAGAATAGAGAGTTAAAAGGTAGAATGGTCAAGATCTTTGATATGATGCAACAACTAATGGCCACCAGGAAACCATCCTGTAACTATTCTTTATTTCTCATGGAAAGACTCATGTGGTTTCAGATTAAGTCCATTATAGAAGGAAAGCCCCATGAAGTCATTTCATCAATAGATTTTATTAAAACTTTTGTAGCTTCCTCCACCAGAGATCAACACGTCCTCTGTGAGGCATATTTCCATAACGAGGCTATTCCAGAAAACAGGTCACTGAACATAAATCCTCTTGTTGGGGATGTCCAACTTCGAGCATTTACTTCCTTTCTCCTCAATCAAATCATTTGGCAAGGTGACTTTTCAGCTGCCAAGAACAATGAAGATAATCGCGGCCTCTGGATTAGACCGGAACCACAAACGGTAGCTACATTCATCTCACAGTATTATGCATTCTTAAAGAAAACAGGGATGACTGAACATGTTCAGCAGTTGCAATCAGAAGTGATTCAGGAATGTGAATGCATCATTAGTGCCATAGAGATTCCTGCCCTACAGGCCAATAACCTGTTCTGGTAGCAATCCACAGAAAGAAGGCAACAGTATAATCCTTTTGGTCCTGCCAACTTAGAAGCAACGATTTATAGGGTACCCAGTTATATCCAGTGTATGAGACATTGTGCTGAAAATTGGATTGGGTACCGGTTCTATTTTCCCTTTCTCTGGTTGCCAATGGAAAAATATCAAATCAGTTACAAGCTGCCTAAAAAGGCAGAAACATCAGCATGGCAAAGATTGCAGGAAGTGCAAGGGTTTAGAACGCTAACAGACAGTACCTCCCAGAGTTACAGCTTGAGTAGCTTACATGATCAGAGTAGGTATCCAGACTTGGATTCAGAGTAAGTTGCCTGAGGACATGCAACACCTTGAGCTGGGGGGGATGTTAAGACCACACAATGTACCCTTTTTGCCCATACTTTTTGCCATCATTATACCCTGGATCACCTGTATTTAGACTTATACTATCATTTCATGATCATTCCAAGGTATACAACATCCTTTCTCATTACTACACGTTTAATCTGTTTTGCATGATATTTTACATCACTCTCGTACTTAACTATTGATTAGAAGTGCATAAGTGTCCATAAATGTAGATTAGCATTTGAGGCCGGTGCTGAAACACAGAACTATCCAAAGTCATTGTTGAACTGATGCTGAAACACGGAGCTGCTACACAATCTAAGGTTGCATATGCCGAAACACGGAGCTGCTACATAGTTCGAGGATGCAGATGCTGAAACACGGAGCTGTCACTTAGTTCAGAAGTGCAGATGCTGAAACACAGAGGAGACCGCCACGATGCTGAAACACGAGTCCTCACAGTTAGCAGTCAAAGCCGACACAGTCAAAAGCACAATTCACGTGGCTGAAATAGCCCGTGAATTGCAATGCTGAAACAACATCAACAGTGATGAGAAGGAGCTGTTACACCAGCCGTAACAACAACACCTCGTTCAAGCTCCTGTATTAGCATTCGGTTGCGTGGGAATAGGACATCCTATGCTGATTTAGAAAGAAGATCTGATTTAGTATAGGATTCAGATATGCTTTGTAATGATTGTATCGATAGGATTTCCTCTTTAATTTCAGGGGAAATCACCATTCGGAATCCAAGTGTTTGATGTATTGAAGAACTTCAGAGAAGTGGGACGCATTCTGTACTTCCAATTTGTAATGTGATATTTCGACAGATGAATATAAGACTGCTTTGAGTATCCTCCTGTAGCTTTTCGTTCAGGGGAATCTTGTGAGAAGGGAGGGCCCACCTTCTTCACAAGATTCACCCATCAATTAGAGTGTGTTTGTATAATTTCTGTTCATGATTTGTTTAACTGTCGTTTGCTGAAACACTGTTTTTCGCTTTGCTGAAACACGACTGACTCTGTCTTAGTATTGAATGAAATTTGTAATTCTTTTTATCAGCAATCTTGTGTGATGATTTTGTGAGAATAGCAGAGAATTGGTTAAAGGTCCGTGCTCAGACAGAAAGGGATCAGGACATCATACCCTCTGTAGGATTCGTTTATTGCTGCAAGTGTGCTAGCAAAGATTTGGTTAAAGTGTTCTTGCTCAGACAGAAAGGGACTACAACACCTTGTCTTCTATAGATTCCCTTTACCTTTGCAAGTGTGCTAGCCAGAGATTTGGTTAAAGTGTTCCTGCTCAGACAGAAAGGGACTACAACACCTTATCTTCTGTAGATTCCCTTTACCTTTGCAAGTGTGCTAGCCAGAGATTTGGTTAAAGTGTTCTTGCTCAGACAGAAAGGGACTACAACACCTTGTCTTCTGTAGATTTCCTTTACCCTTGCAAGTGTGCTAGCCAGAGATTTGGTTAAAGTGTTCTTGCTCAGACAGAAAGGGACTACAACACCTTGTCTTCTATAGATTTCATTTACCTGTGAAAGAGTGTTAGCCAGGGATTGGATTAAGGGTTCCTACTCAGAAAGGAAAGAACCAAAACATCTTGTTCACTGTAGACTTTCCTTGGTGTTAGCCATAAACTGGGTTAGAGATCCCTGCTCAGAAAGAAAGGAATCAGACTGCCCTATTCTCTGTATACCTCAACCTCACAAGTGTGCTAAAATAGAAGTAAGGCCCAAGGCTCCTGCTTAGACAGAAAGGAACTAAGTGCTTTGGTTTCTGTTAGATAGAGTTAATTGTTTTCTGCATTATTGTTTCCATGAAAAAGTGTTAGTGTTGAGTTTCTGTTGAGAGTAAGGGTCCTGTTCTCTGATTGCAAGATATTTTCTCTTTCCCATTGCAGTGTTATTTTAATGTAATCCAGGATTCTTAGATTGAACTTTAATTTGCAATAGGGGGATTGCTTTCTTGTGATTCAATTCAGAGCCTCAGTCATTCAAGCAAGTATAGATAGTATAATTTTCTTTACTACAACACTAAGTGCTTTTGGAATTGAGCATATATAGTGCGTGGCTATCTTTGAAACAAAAGACTTCCCTGGGTTGATAATTTATGTTTCACTTGGTTGTTTGAAATTAATTAAGCAATTATAGTGACCAACACCCTACAGTGGATCAAGCTTTACAAGTTGTAAGACAAAGGATTTTTGAGGAAGCACCTACCTTCCCTGTTGAGAAAGAAGAGGATGAATGGACTGCACCTCTTCAGAAACTGCAAGGTTTTTACAATATCAATGCTGATGAAGACGATGATCTTAGGAATGTGAACATCGTAGAAACAAAAGGAAAGAGAGACATAAAAGGACTAGGATTCAAACTAACTTTTATTGGGTAGACAATCAAAATCAAGAAAGTTAACATTGGAACAGAGAAAGCACCTAAGCTCACAAAAATTAGAGATTATTGGGATGATGCCACTATTGACAAGATCATCGAATTACTGCATGAATACCAGGACTTGTTTCCAACCAAGTTCACTGATATGAAGGGCATTAAAGGGCCCATGGGAGAAATGAAGATTTTCTTGAAACTAGATGCAAGGCCATTCAAGTAGAGACCCTACAGATTGAATCCCAAATATAAGGAGAAAGTCAAGATTGAGCTAGACAGAATGTTGGAAGCAAGAATCATAGAACCTGTTGAAGAGTTAGAATGGATTAGCCCTATGGTGGTTAAAGATAAGAAAACAGGAGAGATCAGAATTTGTGTAGACTTGAGGAAACTGAACGATGCATGCTTACATGATCCATTCCCTACACCATTTACTGACGAAGTGTTAGATAATGTGGGAGGACAGGAAGTTTACTCCTTCACAGACGGATTTTCAGGTTATCATCAGATTAGGATTGCCAAGGAAGATCACCATAAGACCACATTTGCAATAGAATGGGGATCCTATGAGTACAATGTGATGCCTTTTGGATTGAAGAATGCACCATCCATATTTTTTAGGGTGGTGGTCGAAGAATTCAAGGAGTTTTAACATAAATTTATGGAATCATTTTTTGATGATTGGACTATTTTTAGCTTATTGTAAAATCATATTGAATGTTTAAGACTAATGTTGGATAAGTGCAGGAAATGTCAGATTTCCCTGAACCTGAAGAAATGCATCTTCTTTTCACCCTTTGGAGTGCTACTAGGCCATATTGTGTGTAAGCAGGGATTGTTGGTAGATCCATCTAAGATTGCCATTATTGTTGATCTACCGCCTCCTACATCAGTTAGGCAGTTGTGCACTATGCTGGGACATACTGGATACTACATGAAGTTCATTAAGGGATATGCATAGATTACAACACCAATGGAGAAGATTTTAAGAGGTTCCAAAAAGTTCGTTGGATCGGAACATAAGTAAGTAATCTACCCACCTTTGACGGTTTAAATCATTTAGAAGCTTTCTTCTTGGAATTTGAAGAAATTGTACCAGTACGAAAAAGGTTGTTGGCACTGGATGAAGCCCTGAAAACAAATCCAACAAGATGGTGGGGAACACACAAAAAGAACATCACAGACTGGGTGCAATGCCGCACTTTGATGACAGTGTGATTTTCAGAACAAGTAGAAGGGTGCAAAGTTCGATACATGGGTCAAAGCTGTCTGAAGGACCATGTGTGAATTTGTGAGGAGGCTTGGAGCAACATTCCTCAAGAGAAGTGGGTGCATAAATTGTTATAGAGGGAAAAACCCTCTACAGACTACACCACGGTTCTAAAATGTAGGCAGAGCTAACCGTCTAAAGTCTCCTAATTTTTATCAATTGTCCCAACATTACCCCAAAATCATACATAAATGACAAGATCTAGGAATCTGGTAGACATACATTAAACTCTGCATTTGGTGTCGATCCCTTTGCACTTGATTGTTTACTGACTACAAGTCTCCTCCCAATGTTGCCCTGCATTCATCAAAAGATAAACGAGAAAATACAAGCATGCATTCTACATACAGATTAGTGGGTTAGACATCATCAATAAGAAATGTAAACAAATCATAAAAATTTAAGACGTTGTTTGGCGGGATGGAAAAAGTACTTCTAGATATTGATCTTACAAAAGTCACTTACAACATAAGATCGACACTGCTCCTCAAACTTGGTCCTAGGATCCTCTTCACAATGCACCAACTACTCAACTCACAATATGGTTGCCAAATATTGAGGCAAAGGGGGGATATGGAAATTGGGCAGAGTTTCTATGTTGTCTTGCTTCCCCCTGAAATAGGACCCCAACCCCTTATTTTATAGGCCAAAGGAGATAGTAGTGGCTGGGGTGGCTAGCTGTGGGAATTCAAATGGTTAAGTAATGTCTTGGAAACCAAAATCCTATGCGAATTTAATTTTTTTATGACATTATGTGAGTATACACAGGTTGTAGTGGTGCATCAGGTGTATGCATGCGGGAAGTAGTGGTGCAGGGCACGTGTACCCTCAAAACAATGATTTTTAGAAGAGCTTGTTCAGTGATCGCTTGGAAAAGATAGAAATTTAGATGGCCTGATGCCAAGTGTGCATGTATGGTGCAATTTAGGGTTATAACAGATGCCCCCTAATGTGTGAGGTCAGAAGAGCATCTGATGGCTGAAATACATTACAAATATTCACCAACGTACAAAGCGAGTGAACCCAGGGACCAAAGTTCAGGAGATGCCTTCTGCAACATAACAATTTTTCTCACCGAGGTGGGCATACCCATGCTTGGGATAAAATAAAATCATGGAGGCCAATCAAATACATGCATATCCATGTCATATAACTATATAAAGTGTAGCCACAAACAATACACAAGGGATCTACATCTCAAAATCAAAATATATACATGTATAGTATCCATCTTCATGAAGCCAAAGACACATGATGGCTGGAGAAGAGGTCTTCAGAGCTCGAGGAACAACTTAAAAATATTCAAACTCGAGTAGGAGTGTAATATCAGTGTGCGACTTCACTACCCAAAGGTCTTGGATGGCTTGTTGAAAATAGAAAAGAGGATCTTGGTGATCAGCGCAAAGAACTTTATTGATTTTGAACAAGGACTTGATTAGTATTTTGGGATGGTTGGGCATGAAGACAAGAGACAAACTACAGAAGGGCCAAATCAAGTTTTAGTAAGACTTCCTTTGGACGAAAGCACAACAAATGATGAGACTCAAGCAGCATGGTATTGACATAAGTTCACGATGCAGGAGGCAACGCAAACTCTCCATATGTTTGGAAGGATAACCAAATGAAGGAGGACACAACTCTATGTAGCAATAACATATTCCTAAGGTCATATTAAATCCTAAGGCTTGACAAACAAACAAAAGGACGTGATTTGTCCAAGGGAGACTCATTGTACTACATAAAAAAAAAAAAACTTTTCCCTTCCNTATTTGATTTTTTTTTTTTTTTGTCTTTTTCAATAATTTGGAAAGCTTGAAAAAGAATAAAAGAATGCTACATTACAAAGGAGGAACAAGTGTCATAGGAAAAAGACACTCGGTAAAATCCCTCCATGGTTCAAGGTGTCAAGATGCAAAGGTAAAGTGCTACAAGGCTTGTGTATAAGGCATGCTTCAAGTGGTTCAGTTGAGGGAAGCATGGAGCCGGAATTAGGAAAAATACATAGGAATGCAAAGGCGATTAACAAGACACAATGATAACGTCCTTCGATGTAATTTTAATGAGCCCAGAGAAGGTAAGATCGACGATTTTTCACTTTTAGAGTGTTTGAAAAAGCATAAAAGAAGACTCCACTGGGGTACCTTTTTCGAAGGTAGTCTAGTTGGTTCGAAAAAGGGGTAAACTAGCATCGAAAAGACGTCTATTCAGAATTATTTTAACGAGTGTGACAAAGACAAGATCACTCGACAATCTTTTCATTTTTAAGGAGTCTGAAAAGAGCTTAACAATGGATGTTCTTCTGGACTAATTTAATGAGTGTGAGAAACAAGTTCACTCGACCATCTCTTCAATTTTAGGGAGTCTATAAAGAGCTTAACTATGAACTCCGTGGGGGTTCCTTTTTCATAATTTTAGTCCCTCAAGCCCAACAAAGGGTTAGAATTATACTTGAGAATACTCTTCTAGAGAACTGAGGCTCCTAGAGTATACCTTTGTTCGTACAATTGACCATCCGGGCTTAATAAGGGGTAAACTACCATCAGACAAATGTGCCTTCAAATTTTAGTTTAGCAAGCATGAAGGGAAACAAGATCTCTTGACAATATTTTCATTTTTAAAGGGTCTGAAAAGAGATTAAAAGAAGACCCATTGTGTTTTGGGAGTCCCAAGGGTGAGGTCAAGAGTGATAATGAATCATGCAAATGAGGCTCAAAACTCGTAATCAGGATAAGAATAACAAGGACTCCCGAGCCTATAGCCATTAACGATGACATGGATGCCAAAATGAAACTAGGATCTACCTAGGGAATCCATGAAGGGTTAGGCTCTACCACTAAATTACAACACTTCTAAAGCAACAATCATGGTTCTGTGTCGCAATTCGGTGGGGTCGATCCTATGGAAAAAAGAAAAAAACAATGAGATACAAAAACTGGAGGTGGAATCCTAACTTAGATGCAACACGTTGAAAAAATGAATTTTTACCAAAGGACCTTTAAAAAGACCCAAATCTCCAAAAAAATTCCCAATACCCAAAGTAACGCTTATCGTAACATTCCATAAGAAATTCTTGAACCATACTAAATGATTTTCAGGCTAGAAAAAATGACAAAAGGGTTCCCAAAAATGACAAAAAGGGTAAAAAAAGTTTATAAATAGAAGCTTGGTAGCTCATTATCACTATTACGAATTGAGAATTGACCAAAAGTAAAAAACACCCCTTTGTCAAAGGAGTTGATTCCAGGAGATCCAGTGGACGAATCAAACTTTAGTTTGGACCAAGTAAGTACATACTAACCCCTCTTACATTTCAATTCTTCCCTTATGCATTTCTTTTTTTTGGGGGGGGGGTGCTGACCTTTAAAAAGGTCATCCCTATGTATACGCGGGTTGTCCTTTGACAGCCAGCATATGCCCATGTGTAGAGGAAATAATGCATGCAAGCATATGTGACTGTGTACATTACAACCCACGTATACCCTCCAACATGTAGAAAAAAAATAAAATATGCAAGAATTGATCTCCCATGAACTTGTGAATTGCAGGATGTATGCTCATTGGAGAGAGAGGGAGCATGAGGACATTGACTTTTTGGTCAGAGAGGACCCTGCTGTTATTGCCGCATTGGCTCATTGTGGTTTGCTAAAATTCTTCTAGTGTCCATTCATGCAGGCACAGCCCAGGCTATTGAACACCTTGGTAGACTACTGGCACCCGGATGCAGAGGTATTCATGCTCGAGGTACATTCGTTGACTCCAAAGACTAAAGATATCTACTTTCTGACTGGATTCTCAAGGAGAGGGGAACTAGTTAGCTTTCACACTTTTCCCTCGGGGCCTCACAACATAGCAGAGTTGATTGGACTCCATTGTGAAGCCGACATAGACAAAATGGGAACTTAGGTGCCAATAAACACGATTTCTAGCCTACCATTGAGAGTGATAGTTCTTCTCATTAGGCAGATCACTAGATCCACATCTTTACATCAAGCTTCCTTAGTGCACATGAATTGTGCAATTCAGTGCTTAAATGAACAAATTTTTGACTGGAACACCACCTTATTAGATTGCATGAAGAGGCAGTTAACATAGTGTCATATGTGGAGACATAGAAACTTTGGGTTTGGGACAAATTTGTGTTCCTTTTTCTTTGAGAGGGTACCCAGTCTCAGTCCTAGAGAGACGATATGAGGGCATGAGTCCTCTCTCCTAGTGCTATGTAGGTGGGCAACATTGTTGCTGTGACACGGGGGAGGAAGGACCATTGAGGCCTTCGATGACAAGTTTTTTTCCTGGTGAGAACAAAAGATTCTGGCCATAGAGGACTACCCCTATGTCAGGATCAAATTTTCTAGAGATATTGACATGCCTGTTCCTCCCGAAGAGAAGCGAGAAGAGAAGGGTAAGTTTGTTTTCCAAAGTTAATTAATTTTTATGTATTTTTATATATATCATTTTTTTGTGTATACCGGATTATCTAACAACTATGTATCTGTGGATGTACAAATGTGGGACCATTGCATCTAGCAAACTTCATGAGGACTAGGTGATGTCCTCGACCAGAGGCAAGACCAACCACAACAACATGGGGGCCTCCAGTCAGAGAGGATGAGAGAGTATTGAGATGGGTAGAGTGGAACCTCACCGCACTTACTCATACAGTCCCTATGGCAGAGATCGAGGATCTCCCACCGTCCATGCAAACTCATGTTGTTGGGGTACCACGGACCTAGGTCCAGGTTTTTCGGCATTTGGCTAACGTCGTTGTTCACTATGGCAAGGCCAACAGGCCTTGCCCTTAGCTAGGCTAGACTTCTTACGTGTCAAGGGAACATTTTGTATATTTTTTAGGGCATAAGCCCCGTGACTCTTACTGGACCTATTTTTGAGGTGCTTGTGCCCACCCATGTAATCTGATATTTTTGATATATATATATATATATGTGTTTTTATGTATTTTTTTGTCTTATAGGTTACATCTATTTCACAAATGTATTTACATGTGCGTGTGTGTGCTTTTTTTTACATGTGTGCAATATGCCAATCTAATATATCATTAGTTAGAGTATCAGTAACTTGGTTCAATCTCCTAGGAACATGGATATACATAATGTAATCAAAGAATCATTCTAAGAGACATACCCTAAGGAACCGTCAGTGTAGATTCGGATCGTGAACACGGTAAACCCTATTTAATTGTGACACAACCAGTTGAGTGTCTAAGTAGACCTCCAGGTGAGAGATACCATGTGACAAAGCGTCACGAAGAAACTCTAAGACTGTGCTGTATTCGGTGACATTGTTTGTGGCGTCACCTAGACAGATACCTTCTGAAGATAACAAATGGCCTTGAGGTGTGAAAATCACCCAACCTATGAAAGAAAGCCTCCGAGTGTGCCAGCTAGCACTGCCCATGAACCCATGAACACATCTGATTCACTTGACATCTACCACAGTGAAAAATATGACATAAAAAATGACATGTCCATAAAACCAAAAGACTAAAACTAAAAAAAATAAAGTACAAGAACTATACATATGTTACAAGAAGTCACCCAAGGTGACCCACCTATGAGTAATACTTCTTGAGGTAAATCCCATTTCTAGGCTCCGCCAAATAATTTCCCTCAAAGTCAACAGATGATAAGTGCCCTTCTTTAGTACCTCCTTCATGATGAAAGGTTTGAACTACATGGGTTTGAACTTGCCTGCCCCCAGAAGATCCTTATCTTGGTCATAGAATAGGACAAGGTCGCCTTCAGAGAAAATTTGAGGATGAATGGACAGATCATAGTGACACTTGACTCATTGTTTGTGAGCCTCGTTAGCCAAGGTTGCATATCAATGCTTCTCATCGAGCTGCTCAAGGTATAATAAGCGCTCTTCAAGTGGTGAAGTATTTGGCAATAACTGTACTTCCAAATTTAGAGAAGGGATTTGGTACTCTATAGGCAAGACTGATTCCATCCCGTAAATGAGTTGAAAAGGTGAGAAACCGGTTGTAGTCTTAATAGATGTTCGACAGGCCCATAATGTTGAGTACAACATTAAATGCCAATTTTACTTGGCCAAATTGATTGTTCATTGCAAAATAGTCTTGAGAGACTTATTCACAACTTCCACTTGACCATTCACTTGTGGGTAGTAGGGTGATGAATGTTCTTGCCTCAACCCAAGATTTTACATTAACTCGGTCATCATTTTGTTATGAAAGTGACTGTCATGGTCAGTGACAATCTCTCTCAAGATGTCGAACCTAGCTATTATCTGGTTAAACAAAAAGAGAGTTGCGGTCTCGCCATCATCTTTAAACGTTGGCATAGCCTTGACCCACTTTGTGAAGTAGTCTACTGCTATGATGATATAATGGTGCCCCCTTACTGAAGGAGGGTTGCATGTAGTGAAATCAATCCCCCACTTGGTGAAGGGACCAACTGTGATGATGAGAAACATGGGAGTGGGGTGTGCCCTCATCTTCCGAGAGAAGATCCGACATGGGTGGCACTTCTTGATTGATTCAACACAATCTTTGATTAATGTCATCCAAAAGTAACTAGCTCATAGAATATTTTGGGATGTTTCCAACCCACATAGATGACCACCACATGCTCTAGTGTGGCAATCGTTAAGCACTATTTCCTCTTCTTCATGAGTGAGGCACTAATGAAGGATACAATCTACACCTCAATGATACAGAGTGTCCTCGAGTATGAGATAGTTCTTGGCCTGATGGCATATACGACGACTCTCATCATGAGAAACAGTGGTGGGGCACTTCAAATTCTGGATATAGACTAGTATATCTCCATACCAGGGGTCTGAAGACATGATCAAAAACATGTCTCCTTTAATAGGTGACTCTTTAGGCATAACATCACCTGACTCGATAAAAAATTATGATATGAGTTCTGCAAAGACCAATGACTTTTTGGATTTCGTCGAAACAAAATCTAAGTCAAATTCCTAGAGGATAACTATCCATATATTAATCTTTCCATTGATTACACGTTGTGTCAAAACATATTGAAATGGATTCACAACGACAATGATGGTGGTCTTGCAAAACAAGATGTAATGATGGAACCGTTGGACAGCAAGAATTGCTCCCAACATGAGTTTTTCAATGTGGGAATAATTGAGTTCTGGTCCAACCAAACCTCGTCTCAGGTAATAAATCGCGTATTCTAAGAGAAAATCATCCTCTTGAACCAAGACCATACCGATGGTCAACTCCGCAGTGGCCAAGTACAATACAAAATCTTTATTATAATTGGGTGGTCGAAGCAGAGGGGTAGATATGAGGGTGCATTTCAACGCATTGAAAGAGCGTTGAGTGGCTTCATCCCAATAAAAAGAAACGTCCTTCTTTAGTAGATGCATGAAACCCTTTCTGATCTTGTCATATCTTGCGATGAAACGCTGTAAAAATTTCACTTTTCCCTATAGAATCTGAAGCTGAATGATTGTGCACGGGAGAGGCAACTAAACTATTGCCTCAATCTTGAGAGGATCGACCATGATCCCTGTTGTCAAAACTATGAAACCTGGCAGACGACTCGACATCATAGAAAAACTACATTTGTTTGGATTCAAGCGGATCCGGTAGTAGTGACATCGCTCAAAGACAAGTCGGAGGTGTTGAGTTCATTTTTATACCTTCATTTTGCCTTATAAACCATGATTTCATCCATCAAACCTTTCATTTCACCTTATATTTCATCATATTTCTCATCCAAATAGCTATGAAAGGTACATTTAGCATTGTTTATCTTTTGAATTNGAATTAATTTTTAGAATTTTTGGTATTAAAGTTGAAAATATCACAGAAATTACGGGATTTCACTAAATCCCGTAAATGCTCCTAGCTTTGTATATGTGCAGGTCAAATCAAGAAAAACTAAAAGCTGGGTTTTGATAAAAAATATCCAAGGATGGAAAAATACCTCTTAGATTCGATTTCGGATCTTTCCAAGTGGCTGGTCAACTCTATTCAAACTATGCCACTTGTGCAGAAAATCCCCTGATTTTCTAGAAAATCACAAGTAGTTTCATATTTCTTGGGATTTGTGCCTTAGATTGAGGATTTAAAGGAGGAATTCGACTTCCTACCTAGAAATTTTGATCTAATAACCATGTTGTGGAGTATTTTTAGCACTTTTAGTTTGAATCTTTTTGTATAAATACCCCTACTCTTGTAACTAGTTAAAGAAGACACATATTCATGATGATAGCTTTTTGGTAAATAGAAGAACTCTAGCATTTCAAGTTTGGGATCAAGTTGTTGTTCATATTTTCTGGTGTGATGATACTTTTATGCTAATACAAATACACTTTTAAGTTGAAGTAATCCAAGTGTACCATGGAAGCATTGGAGGGCCCCCTTTGCCAAACTAGTACACTCTTTCCTATTTTCTTTTCAAGTAGATTCTAGTATATGTATCTTAGATTATTTTTCTTTGTTTATGAATTTTCTATAGTGAAATATATGTGATGCTTGATATTATAAAACCATTCTCATATTGTGAATGAACTTCTTGAATGAGAATTCAGTATGCAGATGGCCTTTGAGCATTGAAGAATTGCATATTAGATTAATTCGATCTTAGAAGTTCTGAAAAGTATTTTCATGTTGTGAATGAACTTCTTGAATGAGAATTCAATATGAAGATATTCTTTGAAAAATAATATGTTTATCATTGCTTCTTATATTTTCCATGCTTTCAGTTAATTTCATTTAACAAAGACTAGTGATAATTGCTAATGAATGAGAAAGAACAATGAATGAACTTCTTGAATAATAATTTTGTTCTGTAGCATTAATAAGTATTTGATCTAGCTTTGCATGCCTTTTTCTTTATGCTTCTAGGAAAGACTAGTGATGATTATTAATGAGAGAAGACAATGAATGTATCTCTTGAATAAGAGTTTTGGTTTCTCTATTGATAACTTTCCGATCTAGCCTTAAATGAATCTTTATTGCCAATCAAATTTCTTTTTAGGAACAATTGTTGATTAATGCCATGAGATCCATGAACAAGACTTCTGAATAGAAGCTTAGTTTCTCTTTCATATCCAACTCTTTAGATACATTTTCATGCAATAATCAAATCTATCTTAAAGCTCATATATTTTGAGTGCCCATCTAAGTCTTACAAACTCCGGGTTGACAATAAATGCACTCTAATTTACTTGAGTAGATTGGAGCCCAACAGGAGGTGTGCAGGATGATCATCTTTCTTACGATATTGTGATGTTAAATCATAAAGATAAGCCTCAACTATGTGTTTGAGATTGTGGAAAGAAAGGACATGGCCAACTGAAAAGTAGCTCCATCATTTTTCATACCAAAAGGCATCTTCCGGTAAGAGAATGTACTCCACAGACAAATGAAAGCGGTTTTGTGTTGGTCTTTAGGTTTGATTTGTATCTGATTGTATCCAAAAAAACCATCCATGAAAGAAAAGGCCTCACAACATGTGCATTCATCGACTATCTGGTCAATAAATGGCATAGGGAAATTATCCTTTGGATAGGCCTTGTTCAAATCATGAAAATCCGTACATACGCAAATCATACCCTGCTTTTTTTCGATTGGAACGGGATTTGACACCCATTGAGTCAATTGGACGGGGTAGATGAAACTAGATTTGAGCAGTTTCTCTACTTTAGCCTTAATAGTTTCTGCCTTCCTAGGATTGACCGGACGAAGTTTTTACCGAACTGGCTTGGCATTAGGATAAGTCATGATTTCATGTTCGACGATTCTTGGATAAGTCTTCTCTGAAGAAGATATTCTCCATGACACCAGGGGTTCTAGAGATATCGATAGGTATCATTTCATTGATCATTGCCATATTTCCTTTGGTGTAAACTGCGTTCATAGCCAAAGGATTGATAGGACAAGACCTATCTCCAGTCATAGTAAAGGTGAATTCTCCTGCTTCAATTCTTCTTAACTCTGAGAGGAAATAAGATATGTGATGAATATCATCCTAGGGTTTGTCTGGACTAGTCATTTCCTCAATAATCACCTCATCTGAGGGGAAGACTAAGTCTAGAGAATCAATATTAGCGAGGGAACCTTGAGCCCAAGTAGGCTCTAGAATCAGATCTAATTCCTATGCGAGAGTCAGATAAGGGTCAACGAAAGCTTGTTGGACTATAGAGTATGCAACTTCTTTTGAGGACAAGGGCATGGCTATGCCATGGTTCCCTGTCCCTTCCATTGTGGATGATGGGGAAGGAAGAGTCCACAAATCTTCAAAGTAAGTCATACGAAACGACGATACTTGGAAAATTTCAACCCTAGACTGGTCAGGAGACACTGATATGTAATTGACATTTTCGGTTGGAGGCAGGTAATCAAAAGTACCCATCAAAGGTGGGCACAAACCAACCCCTACATTGATGATGACGGGTTGAGGGTTATCAATCATCGGGACCATGGATTCCCCTGGTGAAGAGTCAGGATGGGAGAAAGACAACTAATCAATGGACACGATCTAGCCCTCATGTGGAAAAAACAAGACCCAAAAAACTGTCGCGACCACTGCTTGCATAACATAGGTCCAACTCGTTCCTAACAAGAGATTGTAGTTGAGAGATGCATTGACCACTTCAACCTCGACGCACACGATCTTCCCCCCTAACTGCACTTGGAAAGAGGGGATGATTCCATATGGTCAGAACAAATGACCATTGAAAGTGGTAAGAAGAGTAGGTGATGGAGAAAAAATGGGTTGGTCAATGGCCTTCCAACACGCCAATGATATCACACATGTTGAGGCACTCTCATCCACCATCGTGCAAAAAATGTTTCGAGTAAAATTTTTCATGGTATAAGACACTACTATCTGAAATGCCACGTGGTAGGGGAGATGAGGTTTTAAGTCAGTCGTATCAAGCATGATCATTCCTAGATTACAAGTCTCAGTAGATCCTAAGGTAGTTAATAGAGCCTTTCTCTAAGAAATGAAGCTCTGGAGGACCTCCAAAGCGAACATTGCACAAGGGGTTTGAGACAAATCCTCCATCACGGAGTAGTTATGGGTGGCCCTTGCATTTGGATTGTGAGAATATTTCTTGAATTCACCTTTTGGGATGCATGTCATAGTTTCTCCCAATGTCTTCTCAATATGGAGAGGAAGAGGTGGGTTTTCGACTTCTTTACCCTTCTCAGTGGTGTTTGGCATTCCATAATCATGTTCCCTAGTTGATATATAGGAATCACCTTTCATCATATACATATTTGCGGATGATGGATTACTGGCAGACGGAGGGGGTACCTGACTGTCCCCATATGCGCTTGAAGAGGCTTGAGATAAATTTTTCCCATGTGGAAATGGGTTCGTGAACATGACAGGCTATTGCTGTGCCAATAAATTCTAGGCCTATGAAACTCGAGGGCACTAGTGAGTTAGATGGTCTTCCTTGCAAAGATTACAGGGATACTTCAACTTCTTCTTTTCAGTGTTTCCCCCGCCGATGTTATCAGTAGGTTTCTTATCCCCCTTACCCTTATTTCGTTGTTTATTTTTCCATCAGGATGTTGTGTGGCCTTCGGGTTCATCGATTTCACACTGTGTACATCCAACTTCTAGGTAGGGGGATCGGTTGAACCAATGGTCTAGCTGGCTGTTGTCTGTTGTATCGAAAATTGCTGCAATTAATTTGACAGCTGATCAGCGGGCTTCGTTTGCATTGAACCAACAATACCATCAGGATGTGGTCCCGATCTATGTCTAGTCTTGTCAAGTATTGACCATGGTGCGTCAAGAAAAATTTCATAAAGTAAACCAGACTAAGAGTAAATCAGCTCTAGTTGTTGAGCTCTCATGATTGCGTCTTCTTCTAAAAAGACCCCTGACATTACGATGTCTTTGGATAGCTGAGGTATCAAAGACTTGAGGAACCACTCTAGTAGGAATGTTGGTGGGACTGATACTTTTATCAAACTCTTACGTCGTCTCCATTGTCGGATGTGCTCAAAGATATGGTCCACCTTGGTTTTCTCAAAATTGGCCAGCACTTTAGTGCCGACAACATATCTCACAGGTAATTAAAAATGGTTCAACAAAGCCATAGCCAATTCATTGAAGGAAGAGTATCTTGAGCGGTCGAGCTCAATGTACCATTTCACAACACTCCCGATGACAGTGCATTGAAACAAACACAATTGTATGGAGTCATCTCTCAATGAGTTGGACGAGAACCAAATATGGAAGGTAGTCACATGATCGCTTGGATCTTAATTAGGCTTGGCTTCAAACTTTGGAATGTTTGAAGTCAATTTGGTCAGCATAGGAGGCCAATGTGGATCATGAAAGATAAGGTCATTTAATAATATTGATAAGTCTGACAAATGCAAGGTTGCCAAAAATGGAAGTTTGGGCTGTTGGTTGTAACCAGGGAAAAAGGAGCCTGGAGTTTGGCTGGGACCAGGTTACCAGGAAAAGTTAGGTTGTTGGCTAGGGTTCTAGTAAAAACCATGGTCATGACCAGCGTATGGATTCTACATTTATTGATATGTCATTGGCTGGCTCCCGTAATGCGACATAGAAGATTGGGATTGTGTTGCATTCCAAGGATTTTGGGAAGGGTTGTCCCCTGTCGATTCGATGGGCATAAGTACTGAGCCTTTCCCGGGGTTCCATTGGCTATGGAAGGGGTTGCCCCTGATTGGCATCCCTAATGAGGAACTGATCCCTGCCATAGATTCCAAGGTCCTTGTGAGGAAGGGATTACTAAGTTTGACCCCTATGCAGGAATAATACCCTGCATAGGATTTTGTTTTCCATGACCGGGGTTGCCCTCGACTAGGAATGCAGCTGACAAGAAAGAATTGTTACCAAATGTGCCAAACAAAGAGAACAGTGTCGAACCTATGGGCATGTTGTAAGAAGGTAGTCCTTGAATCCTTGCTCCAAATGAAATGTAGTTTACGTTTGGCATGACAGAATGTTGGTGAGCACTGCCAAGTGAAGGGGATGAAGGAAATATATGACCCCCC
>SNQJ01S0005411.1:135042-151615 GCA_010110895.2 Picea sitchensis | reverse complement strand
AAAAGTGAAAGCATTATAGGGAGCTGAAGTACCCCCCATGGATCCTTACAGAGGAGCATTGGAGATCTCTCCCCCAAGACCTAAAGTCTATAGAGTGGAGTAGGAAAGTACAGTGCTCGTACCGAAGCCAGACATCCCATATGAGAATGGAGGGCCTGTCGCATTCTGGGTAAAAGGAGTAGTGATCGCCGCCATAGACGGAATTAGACCATTGCCCATGGTAGAGGCAGTCGAGACCACAGTGGACCAGATCAATAATGTTTGGTTAGGAGGCAGAACACCCCCTGTAGTGACAACCATGGAGGAAATATGAGCATTCCCTGAAGTTGCGGCATTGTTTTCCATCATTTCTTGTGACACTACCTGATGCTCGTAAGGTTTAACCTGTACAATGATGGGCATCGATAGTTCAACAATAAAAGGGTTATACATACCAAGAGATTCTGCTCCGATGTTAGAAATGGAAGGTTCCTCCGGAATTGATTGTTCTCCTCTTGGAGATGGGTTAGGTATAGTTTCTTGTGACCCGGTCGCCTCAAAATACCCTTGTTGGTCGAGTTGTCACCTTGGTAGTGGCGGGGGTGGCTCCAGATTAACTGGAAGTAGGCCAAGAAGCCTTCATGATCGACAGAGCTCCTGATCCTCCACTGTGTGAGAAGATCAATGACACACTAGGGATTTCTATTATAGAAACAACACATGTTAGAAAAAGCTCCTATGAGATAAGACAAGCAGATCACTAGCTAGTTGGAAGAATAATTACACCAGCCAACACTAGAGCAACTTACCGGTGAAAGTTCAACTCGAATATGGAAGCACCCTCTGGGTATAATCTACAAAGCATGGCCTGATGTCTACCCTAGGTACCATGGTATACCCCTGCAATCACCTGTGTAAGTCACTAAGATAAAGGAAACTAGGTTGCCAGCATGCGAACAATCACCAGGCGGGTATAGTCAACAGTCAGGTGGACCATAATGAGCAGGGTATCATGCCTAAAACCTCTCAAGGGTATCGAAATAAATAATTTTGGAAGACGAATGAGGACCTCAAATGGATTTGAGACCCATGAAGCTCCGTGGAAAATGCGATCAATGGAATCCCGAGATAATCCCTCTGTATGTGTTCCCCACTACATTTGGTCCAACTTTGGAGGGGTTATCTCTGCTACCTTTCCAATCACGGCCTCATGTTTAGCCCCTGTGTTAGAGGGGGGTCCCAGATAACTTTCACGTTTACTGTAATTTTAAGCGCTCCCTAGAACAGACTCTTATGTTTGGTTTTGTAGCCTTGAAGAGTTTCCTCTCCAATACTAAATCAAGGCTCTAGCCTAGACTAAATTGACAGACCTTACAAACAAAAAGTCTAATGATTTTTAATTAGGCATTAATTTTAGTGACTGTCATAAGTCAAAAGGAACGGAAGTGAAACCAGTGATTTTTTTTAAGAGATGAAAGAGAAGAGCATAAAATGATACTAGAAACAAAAGTACTTCTTCTTCACAAATAAAGATTTGCCAATTTAAACTCTTTTACCAAACTTTTCGTAACTATTTTCCTTATATCTTTGAAAAGAAAAACTCAAAACAAGATTTCGCTCGACTACGAGCTACTTAATGTCCTAAGCATTCAAGTAAAGAGCTTAAGAAACTTTTATTTTTCCTTGGTAAATGAGGAAACTAACCTAAACTACTTTACCAAATAAAGAATTGAAAGATTTTTTTTTTATTGATTTTATGCTTCAAAACAAGAAATTTGAAAATAAATCCTTTTCTTTTTTTTTAAGTAAAAAATGGGAAAATAACGACAATTCAAGACTAAGAAATGAATTCAGGCCCAATCGTAGCTCGCAGGGAGTCACTGACCATACCAAATAGGCAGATCCAAACAGACTCACCAACTTGTCTAAAAACCCTATTAAAGAAAACACAAGAAATATTTTAATGAAAAGAAAGCTATGCTAAGGTCAGACCTAGGCTACAGACTGCGATCACAGAGGCTAGGGCTAGATCATGAAGATCCCTGAGAAGTATGACTTCTGATAGGGAAGAGGATGACTGCCTCTTCATTGTAAAATATCTTTTCAACATAGGCACGCTACTGCCACTTCAACAGCCAGCTTATGTACGCGGTCTATCCAAAGGTAGGGCGCATATACACGCGTGCAGGCCCACTATAGGCCGCGTATACCTCTGTAAATTCTCAAAAAAATGAAAAACTAACAATCCAACACAGGTAGAGAGTACTGGTATGGAGGACCAACATCCCTCAAAGACTCAGAAGCTTACAAAAAATCAGAAAACAGCAAATAAACTGATTCAAAATCACCCAAAAAGAAAAAATCCCCAAAGACCCTAGAGGCTTCCCTAGTATGGTCACCAATTCTGCTATAGCAGGAAAACTCCTCTACGGACTACACCAGGGTTCTAAAATGTAGGTAGAGCTAATTTTCTATAGTCTCCTAATTTTTATCAACTGTCCCAACATTACCCCACAATCATACATAAAAGACAAGATCTAGGAATTTGGTAGACATACCTTAAACTCTGCATTCGACATTGATCCCTTTGCGCTTGATTGTTTCATGACTGCAAGTCTCCTCCCAAGGATGTATTGCATTCACCAAAAGATAAACGAGAAAATACAAGCATGAATTCTACATATAGATTAGTGGTTTATACATCATAAATAAGAAATGTAAACAAATCATAAAAAATTAAGACGTTGTTTGGCGGGACAGAAAAAGTACTTCTTTATATTGATCTTACAAAATTCACTTACAACATAAGACTGACACTGCTACTTGAACTTGGTCCTGGGCTCCTCTTCACAATGCACCAACTACTCAACTCATAATATGGTTGCCAAATATTGAGGTAAAGGGGGGATATGGAAATTGGGCAGAGTTTCTATGCTCTCTTGCTTCCCCCTGAAATAGGACCCCAACCCCTTCTTTTATAGGCCAAAGTAGATAGTAACGGTTGGGGTGACTGGATGTGGGTAGTAAAATGGTTAAGTAATGGCCTGGAAACCAAAATCCTATGAGAGTTTCATTTTTTTGCGACATTTTGTGAGTATACGTGGGTTGTAGTGGTGCAGCAGGTGTATGCACGTGGGCAGTAGTGGTGTAGGGCGTGTGTACCCTCAAAACAATAATTTTTAGAAGATCCTGTTTAGTGATGGCCTGAAAAATATAGCAAGTTAGATGGATTGATTCCAAGTGTGCATGTTTGGTGCACTTTAGGGTTATAACATAGATTCATTAACACTTTGGATACAACCCCTATCAATTGGTATCTTGAATCAGAACTGCGCCTCACCACTGCAGATTGGCACGTTATGACTTAGAACTTTGTAGCTATATTTTTATTTGAAAGTCAGTACCCTACATTGGATCAAGATTTACAAGTTCTAAGATAGAGGATATGTGAGGATGCACCTACCTACCCTGTTGAGCAAGAAGAGGATGAATGGACTACACCTCTTCAAAAACTGCAAGGTTCTTACAATATCAATGCTGATGAAGATGATGATCCTAGGAATGTGAACATCACAAAAACAAAAAGAAAGAGAGACATAGAAGGACCAGGAGTGGAACTACCTTTTATTGGGAAGCCAATCAAAATCAAGAAAGTTAACATTGGAACAGAGAAAGCACCTAAGCTTGCAAACGTTGGAGATTATTGGGATGATGCCACTATTGACAAGATCACTGAATTACTGCATGAATACCAGGACTTGTTTCCAACCAAGTTCACTGACATGAAGGGAATTAAAGGGCCCATGGGAGAAATGAAGATCCCCTTGAAACCATATGCAAGGCTAGTCAAACAAAGACCCTATATATTGAATCCCAAATATAAGGAGAAAGTCAAGATTGAGCTAGATAGAATGTTGGAAGTAGGAATCATAGAACTTGTTGAATAGTCAGAATGGATTATCCCTATGCTGGTTCAAGATAAGAAAACAAGAGAGATCATAATTTGCATAGACTTAAGGAAATTGAACGATGCATGATTACATGATCCATTCCCTACACCATTTATTGACGAAGTGTTAGAGAATGTGGGAGGACAGGAAGTTTACTCCTTCACAGACGAATTTTCAGGTTATTATCAGATCAATATTGCCAAGGAATATCACCATAATACCACATTTGCAACATAATGGGGATCCTACCAGTACACAATGATGTCATTTGGATTAAATAATGCACCAACCATATTTTCTAGGGTGGTGGTCGAAGCATTCAAGGAGTTTTTACATAAATTTCTGGAAGCATATTTTGATGATTGGATTTTTTTTATCTGATTGAAAAATCATATTGAATGTTTAAGACTAATGTTGGATAAGTGCAGACAATGTCATATTTCCCTGAACCTGAAGAAACACATATTCTTTTCACCCTTTGGAGTTCTACTAGGCCATATTTTGTGTAAGCAGGGATTGTTGGTAGATCCATCTAAGATTGCCATTATTGTTGATCTACCCCCTCCTAATTTAGTTAGAGATATACGCACTGCGTTGGGACATACTGGATACTACATGAAGTTCATTAAGGGATATGCACAAATTAAAGCACCCATGGAGAAGCTTTTGAAGAAATATTGTTAGTTTCAATGGACAAAAGAATGCCAGCAGAGCTTCGGCACACTAAAACAGAAAATGGTTACTGCGCCTATTCTGGTTTTCCCATATTGGAGTAAGGAATTTCATGTGCATTTCAATGCATCCTCTATTGCATTAGGAGGAGTGTTAGCACAACTAGGATCAAGAGATATTGACCATCCGTTAGCCTTTGCTAGCAGGAAGCTTTCAACAACTGAGATAAATTACTCTACCACTGAGAGGGAAGATTTAGCCATGGTGTATGCGCTACAAAAATTCCATCACTACCTGTTGGGAAGACACTTTAAGATGTTCACTGATCACTTTGCGTTGAAATACCTAGTCAACAAGCCAGTGTTGGGGGGAAGAACATGCAGATGGCTTCTGTTATTCCAGAAATATGATTTTGAAATTGTGGTCAAACCATGGAAAATGAAAAAGGGACTTGACCACTTGTCTAGGTTAGAGCATGGCGAGGAACCTACTAGTTTGGAGGATACAATGCCAAATGTACAATTGTTGTCCATCAGAAATTTTGATGATAAATTTGCCAAGATAGTCCAGTTCCTGTCAATAGGAATGGCACCTCGCGGATATAAAATTATCTAGAAGAAACAATTGGTAGTTCACGCTGCAGATTTTTCTCGTATAGTTGGGAAGCTATACAAGATGGGACCTGATGAGATCTTAATTAGATGTGTTATGGACGTAGAAAGACCACTTATTCTAGCAGAAGCTCATGAAGGAATCACAGGAGGAAACTATGCAGGAAAAGAAACAACACAGAAGGTTCTTAGAGCTAGCCTTTGGTGGCCCACTTTACAAAAGATTGCTAAGGAATACTACAAAGCCTGCAATGTATGCCAAAGAGTTGGGAAACATTCCAAAAGGGATGAGATGCATTTAGCACCCCAACTAAACTTACAAGAATTTGAGAAATGGGCCATTGATTTCATACGACCTATCAACCCACTAGGAAAGCACACAGGAGCAAGATACATAATCAATGTGACAGAGTATTTGATCAGATGGGCATAAAAAAGAGCATTCAAGGACTATAGTGCAACTACAACTGTGTGATTCATATTTGATGATATCATAACCAGGTTTAGATGCCTAAAGATCCTTATGAGTGATCAAGGCACACATTTTATTAATAATAACATTGAAGCCTTGACTCAAGAATTTGTAGTTCATCATTAGAAGAGCACTCCATACCATCCACAAGAAAATAGTACAGTTGAAGCCTTCAACAAGATCTTGGAGACAACGTTGATGAAGATTTACAGTGTGAAAAAAGATGATTGGGATTTGAGAGTACCAGCAGTGTTATGGTCCTATAGAACTACTTGAAAGAAGTTGACAATGCAAACTCCCTTTAAGTTGGTTTATGGTCTTCAAGTAGTTGTACCTATGGAATATCTGGTTCCTAGTCTAAGAATTACAACCTTTATAGATATGGATGACACTGACACTTTTCAAGAGAGGCTCACGTAGTTGGTCGAATTGGAGGAAGACAATTTTATTGTAGGATTTCATCAACAGGTGTAGAAGGAAAGAGATAAGGCCTATCACGAAAGACATATCAAGAAGAAGGCATTTAATCAAGGAGATCTGGTACTAGTATATGACACCTAGAAAGAAGGTTTGGTAAACAGGAGCCAGTTGAAGTTATACTATGACAACCAACTGCCTTGTTGCTCTCAATAGGAGTAGAAGAAGAAGGGTCTAGGTACCCGGTGCAGTTGAAATTGGGTACCAGACACAAAAAAGACAATATACACACAGTGGGGAAGGATAGAGAAGAAAGCACAGGCTTCTTGGCGCAGTATGAAGTCAAAGAAAAATAGAAAGTTCAGACCTATAGTGCCTCAGGACGAGTCACATGTGAGTGTTGGGGGCCTGTTGGCCCTTGGTTATGGATTAAGGAAGAAAGCAAAGAAAAAGTAAGAAACAAGACTAAGTGAAAATTGTGCAGAAGGCACATTGATTGAGAATGGGTCAAAGTGGCCAAAGGAGTAGAAAAGAAGAAGCGAAGTAAGGGAAAGCGAGCCATTGGACGAGAAGATCAAGGAGAAAATATCAAAAAAGAAGATAGATCATGGAATATTCAACAAGCAGAAAAAGCCACCAATGGATGCTTTAGAGAACCTCGTGGGAAAGAAGGAATATACAGGCTGACAAAGCCCGGAATACGCAGGTCAAATTGACCTAGGGTTTTGGTATTTTGGGGTTTGGACACCTAGGTTTTTTCCTAAGGTTGTCGGTGAGTCATTGTAATGTATAAATAAAGGTCAAGAGGACCTGGGATGGGCTCGACGATGTGATTGTGATTAATGTTGAGAGAGAAGTATTGTGTTGTAAGAGAGTCTATATTATAATATCTTCAACTGGGTGCAAAGATCAACCTTGCAATTGGGTGCGTAGAGAGGGGAGATAGAGAAGAGAGAAGGAGAGAAAGATATGAAAGCTAAGAGAACATATAGAACTTGTTAGTAACAATTCTTGTCCTGGGCACAAGATTATTCAGGTCTGCAAGTTGCACGAGAAGCACCCAAGCACAGCACAAAAAAATCTCATTTTAGGCTTCCAAGCAAGTAAGCGGGTGAAATTATATTGTTGACGGTCCAGATTCATCCATAAGAGAAGATCGGCGGTCGGTGGGAAATCATGGTTAGTGGAGTTGCACCAAGATTAGCATGATGGATAGCGCCCATATTGCATGTAGGAAGGGATAGCAGCCGTCCATCCAAAGGACGCGTGGCGCGAGATCTAGTCATGTCGGCATTTCGACATTCGGGAGTTCGAAGTGTAAGGGTTCCATGTCATTCTACATCTTGAAACCCTGAACCCCGAAGCACCGAAAGCGCCCAAAGTCAGGCCCGTGGTATCACGGAGAAGTTTTAGCTGTCCATCCAAAGGGGACACCTGGCACGTGATTGGGCTCCTCGCCTTTTTGTCCATCACGACTTCAAAGCACAAGGAGAAAATCCTTCATATCGTTGAGGGGCTAAGTGCCAAGAGAATCTAGGACCCGGGCCCACAGTATCACCGAGTAAGTTCAGGACCGTAAGATCTGAGAGGGATGCGTGGCGCCCAATTAAGCCATCTCGGCGTTTCGCTCATCGCAACTGTGATAAGCAAGGATTAGCTCCTTCCTATTCAAGAATGCCGAAAGCACCTTTGAAAATAAACATGGGGTCACAGCCCGTGGTCTCTTGGGAAATAAAAAGAGTTGTGCAAAAGGGGTCAAAGGGGTCGAGTTTAGTCACAGAAGGGATCATTGCGATCTCTAGGTGCCATCTGATTCGACCTCAATCTTGGTTCTCGGTTGGAGTAAATGAAGGTGAGAGGGGGTGGTTGAAACCTCTCCTCACTTATTAAGTGTAAGGTATGGAGGATATGGCAAGCTATCGGCCCGAGAGGGTCCTGTGTACCGATTTTTTCCAAAGAATCCATGTTGAGTCCTCAACTAGCCATAGAGGTCTGCACACGCTAACTCAACACTTAATGGCTCAGCTACTCCCCTTGTAGGAGCCATGTGCAGTTAAGGTGGCGTCTGACAAATAATATCCGTCTAAGTTTGACTGAAGGGACACAACGCCTTGGATGACTGAGCACGCCTCTGTTAGGCAAATTTTTCTGAATATATAGACTGAGTCTTTGTATTTTGTAAACATCAATGGTTGAGCAAGGCTCTCAGTTGTAAAACTTTAATGAAGCACTATTATTCTAGTTATGCATGGACTTTTGAGACTTCTTGCCTTATGAATGTCAGTTTATTTCACATCTTTGTTTACACTATGTTAGAGCAGCTCGGAATTGGAGGATCCAGTCGAGTTGTAACTGTTATAGGATGATGTAGGTTGGATCACTGTAGCATTTGCATTGCTTCTAATCGGTCTTTGTGATTTTCTTATCACTGAATGACTTGGAATTGGAGGATCCAGTCAAGTCCCCCTTTCAATTTCTCGAAGCCCTGAACCAAGAGGATCTTTCATTTAGAGTTTTTCTTCTACAAACTGCTGAAAGGCCTGTTTCCTGAGGTAGTTTTCTCACTCCTCTCACAAAGTCTTCAACCTGCTCATCTTTAAATAAGCTCACTGACTAAAGTTGGATCAAGACCTCCTTTGTTTTTTACATACTGGACTCAGTCCCTGAGTTAGAGTGATTCTTCTCAATTCTCTACCCATTTGATCACCCATTAAAACTATCGTGACAGAAAACTAATGGGCATTGGGCTCTGCTTCTACAAGCAATCCAAGAGTGACTTCTGACGCTAACATTTCTGGCACCGCTACCGGGGACGAAGTTCAAGATATTCCCTGGGATTGAACGACATTGAGCCTCTAATTTTGAAGGTGCATCAGGCATAAGAGCCCTTAGATATTGCTACTGTGCACCTGGCGACTCCGTTGTGGCGAATCCAAGGTTTCCACATCACTATTTCAGTTGTGGCTACTTTAGCATGCTTGAAAGCCGACCCAAAGGAGATTTCTCGAGAAGGTCTCAGCAGCTGCTTTCTCAGCCTGAGAAGCTTCCTAGGGTAATGACAACATTAAGATCTGGCCTTTGATGGTGAACAAGGACCAGGCACATTCAAAGCTATAAATCTTTCACCTGGCGACTCCATGATTCAAGGATCAATCAACGACTCCACTAGTTTGATATGGAGAAAATATTAGCTCAAAGGTTTGCTTTCTATGACTTTTCCCAGATAGTTGGTTTTCCTAATGCACTTCCTGATAGAGACATATGGGAAAATTTCCTCTCTGAATTTCACGCAAAGAGTTCAGAGGTACCAGCTGAGCATTGACTATACTTTCATGAGGTTATTCATCGACTTAATATCATGCATGAAGATGTCCGGATTAAGCTCTTCAGGTATTCATTAAAGGGAGTTTCTCTTGATTGTTGTCAATCTCTTCCCACTACAAGTATCCATTCTTTGATAGATTTTCATACAACTTTCAATTCATTTTGTAAATATTACTATCCAGCTGATTATTTGTATGAAAAATGTTGTGAGGAGTTTTCTTTGCTTCATGAAGCCTCTGCTGGCCCTGAAGACCATGTCCATGATAAAGCTTTTACTATGGAGGAAAGAATTTGCCATGAAAAAATAGAGGTGTTGAATGATATTAATTGTGTTATCCCTAGAACAGAAGCATCTGACATTATTTCAGATGCACCTGTTCTTTTAGATGTTCATAAAGATCAACATGCCTCTTGTGAAAATTATGAGCTTATAGAGTAGATGTGGTCTATAGTAAATGGCTCGCTTGGGTATCGGGTTGAAGTAGATGTTCCTAGAAGCCCTGCTTATGATGACAAAGACCTTCTCATTTTTAAAGAGGGGTTAGTTGTGGAAGAGGATTTTTCTCTTTTCCTCCAGGGGGTTTCTCATGATATATTTTTACCTGGGATTAAAGAGAAAAATATTATGTATGAGCAGCAAGAAGCAGCAGGTCCCACTGTCCCTGAAACGGATATTTTTTACGGGACCACCAGTCTGGAGGAAGATCATAGGGATAAGGGTTAGCCCTTTTTTGGTGAATGTTATAGTGATGAGGAGCAACAAGCTTATCCTACATTTGATCACTATAAATACACTGAACAACATGACAGTGAGCAAAGCCATCCCTTGGTTCCCATTTATGATGAATATGAATCTGATACGGGGGGAAGCCAAGAAGAAGAGAAAAAGGAACCAGAAGAGTAGTTGAGCACATATTTCATTCAAGAGCCAGTCAGCGAGCAACCACCATCTGAGAACAACGAACCTACATCAGTTGTCCACTCACCTATGCTTATCAGAGATATTCAGCCACATGTGAGCAACTCTGTAGTAGAGGAGGCTGCCTGCCGCCCATTTTCTGAAATTCACCACTCATTCTATGACCTTGTCAGCAAATACATGGAGTGGCATGTCCTTTATGCCTTAGAGCCGCCCTATTTCATATCAACTTCAGCCTATGAGGAGAAGTTGAAGAGTGTAGCCATTCTGCTGTCACGGTTACACCATCTGCTGGTGACCATTTGTAGAAGGAAGGAGCTTCTATTCAAGAAGTTGCTTGGATGGCTATGGTGGAAGTTTTCTTTCACGTAGCCCCATGTAAAGGATTTTATTAGTTTAGGACTGTACATAAATAATCTCCTTGGAGCATCTATGTTTAGTTTGTTTGGTTTTTTACTTTTCAACATATATTTCTCAGCAGGAGGTTTGAGCTTGACTCAATAGCCCAACAACAAGGCACTAGAGATGCAAAATGAGTCCTTAGAGCATCACAGGGACAACTCTATCCCCCATGGAGCTTAATGTTAGTAACAATTCTTGTCTTGGGCACAAGAGTATTCAGGTCTGCAAGTTTCACGAGAAGCACCCAAGCGCAACACGAAAAAATCTCGTTTTAGGCTTCCAAGCAAGTAAGCGGGTGAAATTATATTGTCGACGGTCCAAATTCATCCATAAGAGTAGATCGACGATCAGCAGGAAATCACGGTTAGCGGAGTTTCACCGAGATTAGCGCGATGGATAGTGCCCATATTATGTGCATGAAGGGATAGCAACCGTCCATCCAAAGGACGTGTGGCAAGAGATCTAGTCACATCGGCATTTCAGCATTCGGGAGTTCGAAGGGTAAGGGTTCCATGTCATTCTCCATCTTGAAACCCCGAACCCTGAAGCACCGAAAGCACCCAAAGTCAGGCCCATGGTATCACGGAGTAGTTTCAACTGTCCATCCAAAGGGGACACCTAGCGCGCGATTGGGCTCCTCGCCTTTTCTCCCATCGCGACTTCAAAGCACAAGGAGCAGATCCTTCATATCCCCAAGGTGCGAAGTGCCAAGAGTGTTAGGACTTGGGCCCACAATATCACTAAGTAAGTTCAGGACCGTCAGATCTGAGAGGGACGTGTGGCACCCAATTAAGACATCTCGACGTTTCTCTCATTGCTACTATGATAAGCAAGGATCATCTCCTTCCTATTCATGAATGCTGAAAGCACCTTTGAAAATAAACGTGGGATCACATCCCGTGGTCACTTGGGAAATAAAAAGAGCTGTGCAAAAGGGGTCAAAGGTGTTGAGTTTAGTCACAGAAGGGATCATCGCGATCTCCAGGTGTCGTCTTATTAGACCTCAATCCTTGTTCTCGCTTGGAGTAAATGAAGGTGAGAGGGGGTGGTTGAAACCTCTCCTCACTCATTAAGTGTAAGGTATGGAGGATCTGGTAAGTTATCGGCCCGAGAGGGTCCTATGTATCGATTTTTTCCAAAGAAGCCATGTTGAGTCCTCGACTAGCTAGAGAGGTTTGCACACGCTAACTCGACACTTAATGGCTCAGCTACTCCCCTTGCAGGAGCCATGTGCAGTTAAGGTGGTGTCTGACGAAGAATATCCATCTGAGTTTGACTGAAGGTACACCGCACCTTGGATGACTGAGCATGCCTCTGTTAGGCAAATTTTTCTGAGTATATAGACTGAGTATTTATATTTTGTAATCATCAATGGTTGAGCGAGGCTCCTAGTTGTAAAACTTTAATGAAGCACTATTATTCTGGTTATGCATGGAATTTTGAGACTTCTTGCCTTATGAATGTCAGTTTCTTTCACGTCTTTATTTACACTGTGTTAGAGAAGCTCGAAATTGGAGGATCCAGTTGAGTTGTAACTGTTATAGGATGATGTATGTTGGATCACTGTAGCAGTTGCATTGTTTCTAATCAGTCTCTGTGATTTTATTAGTGCTGAACAACTTGGAATTGGAGGATCCAGTCAAGTCCCCCTTTCAGTTTCTTGAAGCCCTGAACCAAGAGGATCTTGCATTCAGAGTTTTTCTTCTACAAACTGCTGAAAGGCCTGTTACCTGAGGTAGTTTGCTCACTCCTCTCATGAAGTCTTCAACCTGCTCATCTTTAAATCAACTCACTGACTGAAGTTGGATCAAGACCTCCTTTGTTCCTTACATACCGGACTCAGTCCCTAAGTTAGAGTGATATCTTCCCGAGTCTCTACCCATTTGATCACCCATTAAAACTATCATGACATAAAACTGATGGGTGTTGGGCTTTGCTTCTACAAGAAATCTAGGAGTGACTTCTGACGCTAACAAAACTATATTTTTCATATAATATCAAGAAACACAATTCTGTGGACGTAGCCCTAGGGAGAGGGTGAACCACGTATATTTTGTTTTTTTGTGTGAGTGTTGTTGTGTTCTTTTGCTTCATGTTATTTTGTTATTGCACCATTGTGTTAGATCTAAGATATAACTTGCGCAGTAGGCTTAAGGGAGATAATAATAACTGGGTTGTTGTGTGTTGTTGCCTTGGATCCACTTTACATTTTCTCTGGTTGTAGACACTTGTGTCCTGCAACCCCCTATTGCTACTTCGGGTGAGACTGCATATGCTTCGTAGGTGTTTCCAAAAGGGCCAATAGTTAGGTCTTTTTGATGCGTTGTTAGGGTTGAACCCTGGGTCTGCCCCTATGCCAACAACCAACAAATGTGAAGCACTTCATAGTATTTGGAAGCAAATGCTACATCAAAAGAGAAGATGGAAAAATGGGAAAGTTTAACTCTCGTGTGGACAAAGGAGTACTTGTTGGTTACTCAAGTACAAGGAAAGCATACAAGTGTTACAATCTGAGGTTGAACAAAGTTGTGGAAGGAATCAATGTAACAATTGATGAAACAAGTGGATAGAATTAAAGGAAGAAGAAAATGAATCATTGAAATCATCTTTTTTGAACGGGGAACTTGAAGAAGAAGTCTACATTGAACAACCAGAAGGATTTTAGTTGTCAGATAACGCATATTATGTGTGTAAATTGAAGAAGTCCTTGTATGGTCTAAAACATTCTCCTAGAACATGGTACTCTAGACTGGATAAATATATACACTAGGTAGGTTTCATAAAAGGAAGTGTAGACAACAACCTCTACATCAAGGTAACTCAAGATAGTATTTTATTAATTGAAGTTTATGTTGATGATATTATTTTTGGAAGCAATGATGATAGGTTAAGCCAAGAATTTGCAAAGGATATGCAGAATGAATTTGAAATATCATTACTTAGAGAACTATCCTTCTTTCTGGGTCTTTAGATATGTCAAAGAAACCAAGGAATTTTTATTTCTCAAGCTAAGTATATCAGAGAAATGCTAAATATGTTCGGAATAGAATATTACAAACCAGTTACCACTCCTATGAAAACCAGTTGCAAGTTGAGAAAATATGATGATTCAAAGTCTACATACCAGAGGAAATACAATTCAATGATTGGTAGCTTACTATATGTGACAACATCCAGACCAGATGTAATGCAGACGGTTGGACAGGTGGCACGATTTCAAGAAGCACCAAAGGAATCACATGTATTAGTAGTAAATAGGATTTTCATATATCTCAAAGGAAAAGAAGAGTTTGGATTATGGTATCTAAAAGGAAAGGATCTATCACTTATTGCCTACACAGATGCAGATTGGGTAGGTTGCATTGATGATTGACGAAGCACCAATGGAGCAACGTTCTACTTGGGTGAGTGTTTACTATCTTGGCTAAGCAATAAAAAATCATCAGTATCTTTATATACAACTGAAGTAGAGTATATTGCAACAACATGATGTTTTACTCAAGTTCTATGGATGAAACAAAATTTGACAGATATACATGTTGAGTATGATGAGACCATTCCAATCTATTGTGATAATACAAGAACCATCAATATCTCAAAGAACCCGATGATGCAGTCCAAGAAGAAACTCATTCCAATCAAGTATCACTTTTTATGGGAACAGGCTATAGAGAAGAATCAGAGTTGAGTATGTGGGTAAAAAATAACAAGTGGAAAACATCTTTACAAAACCTCTTCCACGGGAAGCATTTGAATATATTCATCAGAGACTCGGAGTAATTTCTACTCCAAAATGAATGCTTTTGAATGATTATCTTATATGTCTTATATTTACATGAGGAAGCACCATAAAGAGGATATTTCAGGTTGGGGGATCAATTTCAGGAAGATTTTAGTCAGGGGAAGTATCCCCAAGGACAGTTCAGTTAGGGGGAGCAACCCCAGATAGAAAGATAGATTTTACATTGATTAAAAAGGGGGAGATATTTATCAGATGAAAATGTAAATGCTTGCAAAAAGAGCACATAGGCATGGTTCCAGGGGGAGCGATGGTCACAGGGGGAGCATGAGAGATATGAATTCAATATTGCATCAAAGTGTTTCCATCAATTCGAAAGGGGGATATTGTTTATTATTTGGGTTGGTTGTCATTGATGTCAACCCTTGAATAAATTCCGGTAGCACAAAGGTTTGGGTAATGGACCCAAGTTTGTTTTATGGATAATGGTATGAGTTTTGATATATTTGTAGGCAAGTCTATTCTATATGGATAGTACATGTCATGCAATTTCCAGTGGTATGTGGAACATCACATAACTCCTCACGGTTAGAGAGTTATGACCATGTAAAGTTGGAGAACCCTCATGAGTCATCTAGAAGCCCCAAAAGGTCAAAGTAGTCAAAGTGGTTGCAAAGAAGAAATTATTTAAATAAAAAAGTGAAGTGATGAGTGTAATATAAGTCAAAGTGTATACAAAATACATTATTTAAATAATAAATTTAATGGACAAATTACTAAGTGGACAAGTGGTTAAAAGTGGGTTAGCCCTAAAATAAGGAAAGTGGGTTAAGATGGTTAGAAGGTAATTTAAATAATAAAGTGAAGTGATGAGTGTACTATAAGTCAAAGTGGATACAAAATAAGTATTTAAATAATACAATTAATGGAGAAATTACTAAGTGGACAAGTGGTTAGAAGTGGGTTATCCCTAAAATAAGGAAAGTGGGTTAAGATGGTTAAAGGTAACCCCTTGAGGAAGGTACATGAAAGTATAAATAAGAGGTAAGGATATCTCGTTTTAATCACACTTTAGCATATTGAATATCTTTAAGTGATTGAGGTAAACAAAGGATATCTAAGCCAAATTGCAGAGGGAAGGTGAAGTAAAGAAGGTTGAAATTCAAGGGAGGATAAATTCTTTTGATGATGCTTTCTAAGGTATGTTATTTACTGTTCATCTCACCAGGTTCGCAATAACCCTTTTTATAGAATGATTCAGACTGTGAAATTGGGAGGCCATTGAGGAAACATGTGCAAGTAGTTGTGATAAAAATTTCAGCTTGTGGGTCATTATATTTTTGGAGTTACACTCTGTGGAAAATAGGATTTGTAGATAGTCCTGAAACTAGTCTAAAATAGGTGTTCCAGGTACAAACGTCATATCTTCTTCATAACAGATCCAAATTCCATAAGAAAAAAATTTATTGGTTAGAGTATAGTCTGTAGTAATTTTTGTACGATTTTCATATCCATACAACAAATATTATGTGCGGGGCACGCTCTACACGTTTGCTCTCTAGAATCAACCAGAATTCAACAAGGTATGCCATTGTTGCTATAACTCCTTTTCTGAGAGGTTCCAAGTAGTGCAACCTGGAGGAATTTCATAAAATACACTGAAGAACATTGCGTACCATTTTCATATCTTTATTCATTACAGGTACATAGTTATTATTATTGCAAGTTAGGGTTGTTGATTAATACAAAATTATTCATGTGAGACTAAAGTAGTGTTTGATAAAATGCTAGTCTCTTGTTGTTAAAGTTAAGGGAGGTTTGGAAGTATGTGATCATATACACTAGGTCCATTATAGAGTTATAAATGATATTTGGATGATGAAATTGATGAGGGATTTTGGTTGACATATGTTATAGATAGATATTGTATAATAGTGACGTTGTTGGTTTGATGTAATGGTTTATGGTATTTGGTTATGGATAGTGTGATGTATTGCTAGAGAACATTTGGTGGTTATATTGGTATATGTATTTGGTATATGGTTGAGGTACATGTTGGGTACATGGTTGAGACAAGTAGTTGATGAT
>SNQJ01S0005411.1:110368-124555 GCA_010110895.2 Picea sitchensis | reverse complement strand
ATCTAAGTACTTCTGGAATACGTCGTTCATGAGGCTCATGAATACTGTTGGTGTATTGGTCAATCCGAAAGGTACTACGATGAACTCGTAATCTCCAAACCAAGTTCAAAAGGCAGTTTTTGGGATATCGCCTTCCTTAATCCTTAACTGATGATACCCTGATCGCAAATCTATATTTGAGAATACCGCTGCTCCTTTCATCTGATCGAAGAGGTCATTTATTCGCGGCATTGGGTACCTATTTTTCACTGTAGCATGGTTCATGTCTTTGTAGTCTATACACATTCGTAAGGATCCATCCTTCTTCTTTACAAAAATTATTGGTGTGCCCCAAGGTGAGACACTGGGCCTTATTAGCCCTAGGTCTAACAACTCCTTCAACTGCATTTGTAATTCACAAAGTTCTGGCGCTGTCATCTGATACAGAGTCTTAGAAATTGGCTCTGCACCAGGTTTTATCTCAATAGTAAAATCAAGCTCCCTCTCAGGAGGTAACCTTGGTAACTCGTTCGTAAAAACATCCTTAAATTTTGACAATACCGGGTACTGATCTAATGAGGGTCCCTTCCTTTAATTCACTGCTTCCACTACATACATTCAACACCCTTGTCTCAAGCATTTCTTAACCTTCATATTTGATATAAAGCGTAATGACACTTTTCTCCGTACACCCTGGATCTCTACTGGCCTTCCCTCATCGTCTACATAGAGCACCCTCTTTGCAAAACAATCTACCAAAGCTCGGTGAGCTGCTAACCAATCCATTCCAATGATTAGGTCATACGCCCCGAGAGTAGTGACGTATACCTTCAACCTGGTAGTACACACTCCTAGGTCTACCATGCAATCATCAACGCTAGGTCCTACCGCTTGTTTTTCCCCCGAAGCCATTTCGACATGTTTAAAGTCATCATGCTCGTAGGCTACCAACCCACTCTTTTCTAATGCAGATGGTGAAATGAAACTATCTGTAGCACCATAATCAAATAAAATCTTAACGTTGATATGATTTATCATACCTGATGAATCCACCACCATGGATTGATGTTCGGCTTGGCGATTATTAATTGTTGCGTAAATCTAGTGGCTGCTACTTGCTCTCCCCATCAGTTCCTTTCCTTCTCTATGCACGAACCTTGATTGTAAATTTGGGCAATCACACTGGTAATGGGGTCCTTCACACCCCCAATAGGTAACATGAGATTGAACCTGTGCACTATTATGTGACTGTCTCCGAAATGAGTTCCTTCCCCTAGAACCCCTACCCCTACTAGTTGTTCCCTGAGATGGCCATGGACCTGTCTACGTCGTTGGTGATGAACGAGATGCTGCACTCGCTATCATTGAAATCCCTATGGCTACTGTCCTTGGCGCGAATTTGTTACCATATGGCGGTGGCCTTCAGCCCCCTCCCCTGGGAAATGTCCTCGGGGCCTTCCCTATGAATCCAGGACGATGTGGAAATGTCGATCTTGTACCCCTGGTTAAGTTCATGTGTTCCTCCGCATAACGCGCATTTTCCACCACTTCCACTACTAAATACAATTTCCACATCCGCACTGTGCCTCTTATCTTAGGGTTCAATCCATAGACGAAGCGCTCTTCCTGTCGTTGGTCATTATCCATATACGAAATATATTTGACCAATTCCATAAATCCGATCTCATATTCTTCTACAGTTCTATTTCCCTATACTAAGGCATGAAATACCCCGACCAGTTGTTCCTCATAATATACTGGTAGATATTTCCTTCAGAACCTCTCCTCAAAAAGTTCCCAAGATACGGTGTCTAGGGTAAGGTGCAGTTTTCTTTCCAGGTTTCCCCACCAGTTCAAGGTGCTGTCTCTTAACTGAAAAATTGTGATCTTCGCCTTTGATTTGGATGCATAGTCCCTTAAGGAAAAACACCTTGTCATGCCTTCCAACCATGCTTCTTTGCGTTCACTGGTGTGACCCCTGGAAAACTCTGAAAGTTTGATCTTCTACAATTATCGCGTGATGCCTTCACGTGGAGGTCCTCCCCCTAAATCCCTTGACGCTTATGGATTACCTGTTCCATAAGGTAGGGGTTTCACTTCGGTCCCTGCTAGTTGTCGCCCCTTTAAAGTCTCATTAATGGCCTCCAACGAGCGCAATATGAGAGCTAGTTCAGGCGATGGTGGTTGTGGAGTTGGCAGTGTGTTGGCAGCCAATTCACATTTTTCTACTATTCTTATAAGATGCCTACACCAGTGTTTTGAAAACCTTGATTTTCGTCGCAATCCTTGAATAAAATGACACTATTATTTTTGCGCTATTTGCACACTTACCTTTGTTCTTGTTTTCACGACTGCAAGCGTGAAAACTTGGTTTTCAAAGTCACATTAAAATTGTCATTGAATTGTTGTAATCATTCTTGTCAATATGCCCATTGCGTTTCCAATTTACTTATCGTTATACAGTTGGCAAGACCCCTTGATCTATACTCATTTGGCATTCTTTAATTGATTATATAATTTCGTTTTATGAGTGATCTAATTTGTGATGCATTATATGTTCTTTGATCGATTCACTTGACACATTGGTTTCATGAAAACACATTGGTGTTATGGTTAAACCCTTGGTATAAATCTTTGCATACAACACATATTTCATCTAATCAAACCCTTGGTCTGATTTCGATTTATTGCTTTGGTTTTGAAACTATAACTATTGCTCATGCGAATGTTTAATCCACTTACCATTGATTTCATTGGCTGATTGAATGGCATAATTGTTAACCTATACAATAGTGGGTTGAATAGTTATTTGCACCAGTGGTTGTACAGTGGATATGATTGTTGTGCATGTAATGGACTAGCTCCACCACCTTTGCACGATATGTCATTAATGTCTTCCCCCTATCCCTGTTTCACCTTTGCTAGTTTCAGGTAAGCCTGTGAGCATTCTTCCCCTGCGTAGGCTATGTTCAAACTCTGGCCTGTTCACCTCACTCACCGTGTACTCCTGTCTATGGCACCGGTGGTGCGCATAGAGCCAAATGGTAGTCAAGCTCTGTTACTGTTCGACGATGCCCGTAAGGATTTAGAGGATAGTGGTTGGATCGTGTTTGTAAAGAGGTTTGAGGGCTTCAACCTTATGGTTGCACAACAATTCTCCCTCACCTTTGATGGGTGTAGGGATAAAGTAGGTAACATTCATCTTGAACTCAATGAAGAATTCATAAGCTCTGTTATAGGACTGGTAGCCATGGGCCAGCAATGGTTTAAAAACTCCAAAGTTGATGAGGTGCCATGGCCATTGCTATTTGTATCAAGGAAGGTTGTCTCCTGTAATAAAGGTATGCCTATTTCCACCCTTAAACCCAGGTGGCATGATCTTTTGGTGATTGTGAAACAATTTGTGACCTGTGAAGGTCAGTATGGCTTAGTATTTTTGTATCACCTCCGGTTATTGATGAGTTTCATGGGATATCCTTTGAGCATGCCGCATTACTTCTTGCGTAGTCTTTACAAGATGGCTAAGAGGTTCAAACGTGAAAAGGATGATAGCATCATGTTTCACCATCTTGATTAGACTCATCTTCGTCCACCATTTAAACCTTCATGGCGATAATTGGCAAGCCTTTCTGTCTAGAAATGGATTTTCTGGTCTGGAGTCTGTCCAAATCGATAAATCCGTGGTTAGTGAGACTATGGTTGGGCCACCCGTGCCTTTCCATGTCCTTCTACCCCCTGCCAAACCCTTTGTTTGCCCTAATATCGACCTACCCGACATCTCAACAGACAAGGCTGAGGCTGTAAAGAAGCCTGTGAGTAAGATAGTCAAGGTTAATCCTATTGTCGACAGCAAGGGTAAAAAGAATACTCGATTGATATCGAGACTTGCCTGGAATAAACCTAAGCCAAATGTCGATCAAAAGCCCATAGTTCTGAGCGAGGATTCGGACTCTGATATCGAGCGTTTCTTAGCTGAAGAGTACCCTTATTCCCATGGCCTATGCTCCAAGAAACCCTATGACTATGTTTCTAATTTACCCATGTGCCTAAAGAACAATCCTAACTACCCAGGAATCAAGCTACATAATGAAACCCTCAGTGACTTAAACAAAACCTCGACTTCTATGTCAAAAACCAAGCAGTCATCATGTATCGAATGCAATGTGTGGATAGATCATTATTTCACTGACGTCCCCTTGCTACAATCAAAGATCAAATCGTTAGAAGACCAAGTCACAATGCTATCAAAAGAAAGGGATAGGCTTCAAGCTAATGACAAGAAGCAAAAAACCACTAGTTCGATTGTTTTCAGGAATGTCGAAGCTGCAACAGCCTTCGTCAATTCCAAATTATCATGACCAAGTTGTTTTCTAATTGTCCAAGTATGAATTTCAATTTTAATTTCGTTTTATGAGTGGCTTGAATTAATATAATGAATTGGTTTTTGGGTTTCGATTAGTTCTGTTCATTATTCGAAATGATTCTTTCATAGTTTGATTATCAAAAATGGTTATGGTGTGGATCTTGTACAGTAGATTCATTTTACTAAAGTCAAATGTGGTTATGATTTGGTTATGCAATTTGTTGTGCCTAGTTTAGTATAAGCGATTCATTGGTTTTTGAATCGTTTTGGTTTGTTTTTGAATCAATTATGTTTGATAGTTGACTTGGTTTGATTTTGATTAGTTTCGTTTGTTCCTAATAAAATCAAAACAACACTGTTGACTTTGATTAGCCATGAACGACTCTATTTTGTATTGAATTAATATTCTTGTTTGGATTCTGGTTCCATTCAACCTGTGCAAAAGATCTATTCGCTAAAATCGCGGAGTTGTGTTGATTCATAATGATTGTGTCAAACCCAAACTGTTTCGATTCATTCATATTTTGATTTGATTGTTGCGTGTCTTGAGTTAGCACGATTGCTTGTATGAGTTGGATTGGTATCCAAAATAAATTTGATGTTTCTATGTTGGTTTTGATTTTCAATAAACGATTTTGTTTAGCTCAGATCGACATATTTTTTCTCTGTTGAATTCTCATGAAAAAGTCGGCTAATAGTTCATTTTGAAATTGATTCACATGATGATTTCGTTGACTGTCAATTGATTTTCTCTGCCCCCAATTGGCAATAACAAACATTTGAAAAATCCCACATATCCTGTTATCAACCGATTAATTCAATTACGATTACATTTGTATCAATTTACATACAAGTTTTGATTTGATTTGAAAATAGCATGGCACGTTTGTATATGTTTAATTTGAAAAAATGATCCTGTTGATTTCGTTTGGATTCGAAAATGATTTTGGTGATGGCTGAAGCAACATAAACTGTTGGTGTTGATTTCAATTGGTTCATGAAAATGATTTCATTGCTGTCGAGTTATCCAATACGATTCCATTTACCCGAAATTATGATAACAAATTGAACAGAGTACATCTATCTCTGTAATCATTCGATTGATCATAATCTTGTCTGCTCTCGAATTAGTATAACAATTTTTTATTTGAATAATTCATTTGTTTTCAAATAGCAATTAGATACTTGTTTAATAGTTTGAATTCAATTCTTTGAGTTTTGAATTGGTTTTAAAACGATTCTGTGTTTGATTTAGACCAGCTACATAATCGCAAGATTCTGTAGCTAGTCTTTAAAATTAGATTTTTAGGATATTTTGTCAACAAAATATCCTTTTAACTTGTCTATTTTTGTCCTCTTTCAGGTACATACGAATTGCAATGATCAATTTGGGCATGTTGTGGAAATATAGGAGATATTTGTGTGATGTAGTTTTTATTTTAAGTTGTTAGTTTGAGTCAGAAATAGAGACTTGGGATATCATCCCAGATTTTGTGTAAACTGTTTTGATAATTCCCACAGGGATGTTTTACCCTATGGGAGGTCTTTAAATACTTGTTATTTTTTGTAATAATCATCATCCTCACTATGGGAGAACCAAACTATGGATTTATGATACAGACTGAGATGAAAGTTGATGTCTTGTAACAGCTTTCGCTTTCAATATATCAAACTTTTGTTTCAATTTTTATTCATATCATTTTGCAGTTGATTATAGACTACTTTAGCTATCGTAATCTATTGCAGGTTGATGTGACTTGATTAATGCATTATCCATATCTGATCTCTCTTATTTAAAAGATATAGCAATTACTTTGTTTCAGTTAATGAATCATAGATTTCTCTTCTTCGTTAATTGAATCATTTTGTACAAATCCTTGCACATAGATTTATCTAGATGTGATGATTTGTAAATTATAAGATTGTTGTAACTTTTATGTCTTGTTTGTTCTGTTATTGATATTCAAAAGAGAACGGTTGCTTACTGTTTACTAGAGACTTGTAGAGGATTGATGTGGGTTTCCCCCATTTAATAGCTAAACTGGATTCATTACACAGGACAAATTGGAAAGCGTTATCACAGGTTAGCTTATTAGTGTTATTTAAGTAGTTTAGATAGATATATGTATAGTTTAGATTTGTAGTTAGAGTTAGTGTTTTAGTTGCTTAGTTTAGATAGTTAATTTTATTCTATTTATTTATCATAAAACTATAAAATAAAATAAAAATTAGTTTCACTGTCTTAGGACAGTTTGCAATTGATTTTTGCAGGTTTGCTTCTAAATCTGTAATTTATAAATATTGTACATTTGTGATTAAGATTTGATTCAGTTTATAGTTAAATGTTAAATTTCATAGAATTATTATAGTTAAGGTAGTGAATTGTATATATTAGTAGTTTAGATTTGTTTATTAGTTTGTTTTAATTATTTAGAATAGTTAATTTAGAGTAGTTTTCTTTTTGTTTTCTTAGGACTTAGATCGGCTAACGGAGCCGCTAAACCCATCAGGGTGGGTTATCCAAAACGGCTTGGATTATTTAGACAACCCCAGACCAGATCCACTCTTCCAATTAGCGAGCGTTCAATTTCGCCCGTCAACAAATGGCACTAGAAGGAGGGCCTGAAATTTATTAATGGAATGAGGTGGTCGTAAGACTCCTCCACCACCTAATCGCTCACCTATAGTGACAAGAAGTCATTCGAACGATAACATTACCCATGAAAAAACAACCACATCAACCGATGATCCACAGATCACAGTTGAACTAGTAACCCCAAATCCGACAGGTGGTGACATACAAGAGATTATCTGCCAGTCTCTCATAAGAACACATAGTGCCTTAGCCCGTTTGAGGCAACCAAATCGACCTTTGGATCAACCTTTAGATTTCTCTGATATCAAAGAGAAACTCAGAGGCACTAACCTCATTGTGAACCCTATAGATCCAACCCTCAATCCCATTGCAGGAGGATCTGAAATACCTCCTTCACCACCTCCATCATCCCATTCTTCTTCTGGAGAAGACTCTTCTGATGAGGGCATTTCCCCTTCTCAGCCTTCCACACCCACTACACCAATGGCCAACCAAAACAATCCTTCTAGACCTTGGCTCGACCAAGATGCCGTAGCTGTACCTGGAGCTCAACATCCCTTACCTAAACACCCGAAGAAATGGCTTCCCAAGTTTGACCCTGATTCTAAACAGATCGCTGAAGATCACATTAAAAAGTTTATGTTAGCCATAAGACTCCATAATGTCGAGCATGAAGACGTTGTCTATAGGTTGTTCCCCTATACTTTCAAGGGAAATTCATCTACATGGTACTTTTCCCAACAACCTCATACCATCGTTTCTTGGGAAAATTTTGAGTCATGCTTTTTGGAAAAGTTCGGAGACGGTAAGCCTCCGGAAGTCCTAGTCATGGATCTGTCTAACTTAAGAATGAACCCAAAAGAAAAACTTAAAGACTTTAATCAAAGATTCTTAACACTTAAAAATTGAATCCCTACAGATTTGATGCCTGCCGAGAATCTTATAATAGCATACTACACTAAAGCTTTGCATCAAAGTATAGCCATTTGGGTTAAACGATCTAAGAAAGCCACATTGTTAGAAGGCTTCAAGGAGGCTAGCCAGATTGAAAAAGACATACTTAGTCTTAAAGACTCTACTAGCAATGAAACATAGACTAGTTCTTCTTCCAAAAAGAAGATTGAGATCCTCCCTAGACCTACTCAAAGTAAAACACAACCTAAAAGCTTTGATTTAGAAAAATTAACTAAAGTTGTTCAAAAACTGTCGAATCAAGTTATAGACTTGAAAAGGACGAACAAAGAAGATTCTTCGAGCAAAGGGCCTTACAAACCCCCATTCTGGAAGCCTTTTCCCACCAACCAACCTAATTCAACCACCAAGGGCCTTAATCTAGAAAGTCTGCAAGACACCATTCAAACAATTCTAGAAGCCCATGATAACTTGATGCCTCCTGAGATTCCTGAGGAGGTAGTTGAACAAGAGATAGTTCAAGAAGAGGAGTCTTCTCCAAATATTTTTGGACACTTCTCAGATAGCATCTTTCAAGCTAACTTCGAGACAGTCCATCCCTATAATACTAGGAGTAAGACAACAAACAAACCTTCTGCCGAAAACACTACAACTTCACCTCCAAAGCAATCTAAACCAGCTAAGACTAAACAGAGTCATGTGAACCCTAACTTAGACTATGACGTATTTGAAGATCTTAAAAAGTCAAGGGCTAACATTTTTGTTTATGAGTTACTGAAATTTCCATCTTTGTTACAAAAATGTTGCAAAACATCACAGAGAATGGTAAAAATGGTAATTCAAACAAGGTTGTTCAGAACAAAGTTCCTCAGAAGACTTCCACAAAGAATAATCATGATCCTCAAGATAAAGGAAGCCTTCCTGTAAATACTGTAAATAATGTAAATAATGTAGATAAAGTAGCTTTAGAAATTACGAGTAAAAACCCACAAGCTACCACCCTTAGCACTCACAGAAATGTACCTCCATTTTTGTTAAGTTTCGAAATCTTTAATAGAAACGTGCACAATTGTATGGTAGACTCGGGAGCGTCATCCAATGTGATGCCATGGTCTGTATGCCAGAAGATTAACGCCGAATTTGAACCATCCACTTTAAAAACCATACAACTTGATTGGACTAATGTTAAAGTTATAGGCGAACTAAAGAATGTTCTCATAAGATTATCTTCTAACCCCAAATTTCATCAAGTTATTGATATTATTGTTGTGGATATTCTAGAAGTGTATGGTTTGTTTTTAAGCAGGGACTGGTCAGAGCAGCTACAAGGATATTTCGCGACAGATTGGTCTCACCTGTGGCTTCCAGAGAATGGAAATCCCAACAAGATCAAGGTAAATCGCGAATGCTACCTTAAGTTCACAGTCACAAATTTGAATGATCCCAATGAACCATTTACACCTTCTGCTGATTCACCCGAAGTACAAGGGATGGATAACTTTTTCGGCAATTTCATGGCTGAGACTTCAGCTATCACCAATCCAGAACAGCAGTCCGAGATTGTGGCATATGTGCAGCCAACAGTTTCTACACAACGATCTCATGAACTCGATGAAAATTAAATTTGGTCTCTTTATTTTGACGGGTCAAAGTTCAAAGAAGGAGCTGGTGCAGGCTGCGTTATTATCGATCCGGCAGGTAAAAAAACATTGGTTGCATGTAGGCTAGAATTTGAATGTACTAATAACACTGCAGAATATGAGGCTTTACTGCAAGGTCTCAGAAAAGCTTTAGATATGAACATTCAAAACTTGACTGTCTTTGGCGATTCTGAAATTGTGGTTAGACAGGTAAGAGATTCTATCCACTATCTTTCTCCGCATATTAAAAGCTACCAATCTGAGGTATGGAATTTAATGAATAAATTTTCTGCTTTCAATATAAATTCTATTCCTAGATTGACTAACTCTGAAGCAGATCTATTAGCTAACGTAGCTTCCAAAATCTTTCCTGCAGAAGGCTTGTCCCCAGATGCATTCTCCGTCGAACTGTTGTTCAGGCCATCCATTCCCGACAACATCATGAACTGGAGAGTCTTCGACGACGATCAACAGATTATTAACTTTCTACATATGGAAGAAAATTTTCAAGGCGCGGTGATAGACGAACGCACACACGACGACAATTTACGCGATTTCACGATAATACTAGATCTAAGAACTCCGGAATCTTCATTGGACATGGTAAATTCGATCCCTAAATCTGTAGTTAGATTAGAGAAATTTTATGATCTTCAAGATAAATTCAAAAAATTGGTCAACTGTAAAACAAATAGTTCCTCATTATCATATGAAAAAGTAAACTTAGGGACTAAGGACAATCCGCAGTGCATTAATCTAGGGGTAGGATGTTTTGAACAAGAAAACGATGCATTTATTAAATTGTTCAAAGAATTTAAAGATGTTTTTGCATGGACGTATGATGACCTTAAAACTTTCGACCCTAACATCATACAACATGTCATCCCTATGAAACCCCAAACCTCGCCCTTTCAATAGAAATTGAGAAAAATGCACCCTAAGCTTGAACCGACCATAAAAAAAGAATTAAATAAGCTCCTAAATGATAATATTATCTTCCCTGTTAGGCACACTCAATGGGTTTCTAACCTTGTCCCTGTGCGGAATAAAAGTGGGGAAATCCGACTATGCGTCGATTTTCGAAACCTTAATAGGGCGTCTGATAAAGACAACTATCCTGTCCCACCCATGGAACAAATCCTTCAACAGGTATCTGTTTCTGAGAAGCTCCTTACTAGATGGTTTCTCAGGGTACAACCAAGTCCTGATGTCTCCTCCAGACCAACTTAAAACTACCTTTCGCACCTTGTGGGGCACCTATGCTTATTGAAAAATGCCCTTTGGATTGATTAATGTTGGTGCCACTTTCTAGAGAGTGATGGACATCGCTTTCCGGGGCTTAATCAATCAGTCTGTCGTAGTTTACTTAGATCATGTGACTGTATTTTCTAAAAAAAAAAACGATCATCTAGCTCATTTACGAGCCGTTCTACAGCGATGTCGTAAATACAACATTTCCTTGAATCCTAAAAAATCCATCTTTGCAATGGAACAGGGTAAACTCTTGGGATTTATTGTGTCAAGAGAAGGGATGATTATCGACCCTGAAAGGACTCAATTCATCACGAAACTTCCCCCTCCTACATCCAAAAAATCTATGCAGTCTTTCTTAGGCCAGATTAACTTCGTAAGGAGATTCGTCCCTAGTTTCTCCGAAATGGTTAGGCCTTTAAAGAATTTAATTAAGAAAGATACCCAATATCATTGGGGACCCTTAGAAAATCAATCTTTTAATGCAATAAAGAAGGCCATAATAGATGCTCCTTCTCTCATGAGCCCCGACTTTTCTCAAGACTTTACACTCTACACTATTTCTTCTGATCGTTCCTATGTCGCCATCCTAACTCAAAAGAACACTGAAAATAACGAAGTACACATTGCCTTTATGAGCTCTTACTTCAAAGGTGATGAACTTAATTATACAGTGGTAGATCAGCAAGCCTACGTTGTTTTCAAAGAAGTCAAGCATTTCCAGTATTATCTCTTGAAGTCTAGGACAAAAGTTATTGTCCCCTACCCAGGCGTCAAGAACCTGTTAGTGCAGAAGGAACTAGGTGAAAATAGGGCTAAATGGGTCACCTCCTTGCAGGAGTACGACATAGAAATTACCCCAGCTCAAATAGTGAGAGGCCAAGGGTTATGCAATTTAGTTGTTGACTCAGCTGCAGGACAATGAGAAGAAAATGATATGTCAAACCTAGGACAGCACAATCAAAATGCAATCTGATGTGCACAAAACTCTCTCAGTCCTTGGTATGACGATATAAAATTATGTCTTGAACATGGGTCAGCCCCCCGTCACTTGGATACCACTAAAAGAAGAGCGTTGAGATTAAATTTTTCCTCCTTTCATTTGGTTAATCATATCCTATTTCGTCAAAGTTTTGATGGTGTACTGATGCGTTGTCTCGAGAAAGACGAAGCAGAAAAAGTCTTACTAGAATTGCATGTAGGAGAAGTTGGTGGTCATTTTGGTGGTGACACCACTGCTCATAAAGTTTTGAGAGCCGTTTATTACTGGCCCACACTTTTTAGAGACGCCCATGCCTTATGTCATAAGTGTATTATTTGTCAGAAAGCATCAGGGCAGTTACAAAAACTAGCCTTTCCTTTGTAGCTTGTCTCAGTAGACTCTCCTTTTCAGCAATGGGGCATGGATATCATAGGTCCAATCAACCCCCCATCCTCACAGCATCATAAGTTTATCATAATAGCCACATATTATTTCACTAGGTGGTCTGAAGCTGCCACTTTAATAACTATGAATACCAGTCAGGTAATTGCCTTTTTAAATTCGAATATTATCACTCGTTTTGGTATCCCTGACTGTTTAGTATTCGATAATTCTTCTTACTTTTCTTCTCTTGAGATGATCGAGTTCTCTTTGGAAAAATGAATTAAATTGAAGTATTCTGCTAGCTATTATCCCCAGGGCAATGGATTGGTAGAATCAAAAAATAAGAACTTGATTAAAATCATTAAGAGAACGGTGGCTGAAAATCACAAAAAATGGCACAATGCATTGTTAAATGCGCTTTGGGGTGATAGGGTAACAACAAAAGCTGCTATAGGTAACTCTCCTTTATTTCTTGTTTATGGCAGAGAAGCAATTATGCCACCACACATTCTTCTTCCTTCACTTCATCTATCGCAGAAAATTCAAGAAGAAGACTGTCCCCCCTTAGAAAACTGAATTAACGCTTTGATGAAGCTAGAAGAGGTAAGAGCCCAAGCTAAATGTAAGTTAGATTAGCATCAACTAGTAGTCAAAAGCTGGTTTGATTCTAACGCTGCCTCTTATAGGAATTTTGAAGTAGGTGATCTCGTCTTGAAATGGGACAAACCGCATGAGGGAAAGGGAGAGCAAACGAAATTTCAAAACTTATGTCTTGGACCACTTTTAATTTTTGAGAAGTTGGGTCCTAGCTCTTTCCGATTGCAGAATCTAGAAGGACAACCTGACACCTATACGGTGAATGGCCAAGCCCTGAAAAGATACTTTGCTTGATGACAACCCTTGTATATTATGTACATATTTTTCTTTTGTTTGCTTTTCTTTTGTTGTTTTGGTTTGGATTTCTCCTTTGAGTTTATCAGTTTGTGTTTTTGGAAATACACATACCTGCATGTTGAACTATTCGGACTAAGAAAACATAAAATTCCTTCAGTGAAATGATCGCTAAGGAAATTGTATAAACATCAGTTGTATACTTCGGAAATTTACATCTGTGTTGGCAAAAGTTTGTTGTTTGAAAGAAGTTAACTGATTTCAATCTCTAACATAAGCTTGTTACGATCATCCATTATCTTTTTACGTTGTCCCTATTCCTTAAGGGAATGACTCAGAAGATGTCTCCCTGCCTTAGAAAGTTGGTTCTGTAAATGAAACATCTCTGGATCTTAATAAAGGACAGTTCTAAAAAATTTTGCTAAGGTCTGAAAAACATATGCTAAAATATCATAATTTTCAGCGTCACCCCGCTCAACTATATATCTTTGAAAAACAAAATAAATCATTAATAGAGTTGTGGGAAGTGCTTGTAAACCCGTCGGGATGCTGAACAGGTTTGCTGGCAGCGGGTAAATGCATGCATGACGCCAAAACAACTTTGTCAGGGTACTGAACAGGCCTGCTGGCAGCGAAGCAATGTCGGGTATATGAAAATTGGAAAAAATGGGATAACTTGACCTTAAAATGTCCTTTATTTTGATCCGGAACTTCTTGGCAGGATACAGATATTGGAGTGGGCTAAATGGAAACCCTGTCGAGGCTATGGACGCCTGCTGGCAGTAGTGGCTCTGTCAACAGTATTGGATATTTTATCTTTAATATTGTGCCTCACTTGTCTTAAGATTGTTATCAGTTTTCATCCTTTAAACACTGCTGGAATATTTGGTTAATGATGATGTTTATACGATTTTCTGGTTGTTGTTTTTTAGTTAGAATTTTTCTCATTATTCTAATCTGAATTTGTTCTTGTGGCAGAGATAATTGCTTCTACCAGTGTGTCGCCATTGTTGGCAGCCAATTCACATTTTTCTACTGTCCTTATAAGCTGCCTACACCAATGTTTTGCAAACCTTGATTTTCGTAGCAATCCTTGAATAAAACAACACTATTATTTTTGCGCTATTTGCACACTTACCTTTGTTCTTGTTTTCACGACTGCAAGCGTGAAAACTTGGTTTTCGAAGTC
>SNQJ01S0005411.1:18912-96583 GCA_010110895.2 Picea sitchensis | reverse complement strand
AATAAATATTTAATTAATATTATTATGCCAATCTTTGTTTAATTAAAACCATGTTAGGACAATTAATTACCTAATTAATTTTTCTTAATAATCCCTAAGAATATATTCAAATAGGGTTGTTACAAACTTTATTATTTAAATAATTCCTTTTGCATCCACTTTGACTTATCATCACTTCACTTTGTTATTTAAATAATTTATTCTTTGCAACCACATTGACTTCTTCAACCTTTTTGGGCTTCTAGACAACACATGAGGGTCCTCCAACTTCTCAAGGCCATAACTCTCTAACCATGAGGAGTTATGTGATGTTCCACATACCACTAGAAATGGCATGAAAAGCACTATCCATCTAGTATAGTTTCACTGAAAAAATCACTGATCTTTATCTCATCTTTCCACAATTAATATTGGGTTCTATAACGATACTTCTAGGATGACTCAACTACAAAGCGTCTTCCCATGAGGGATTTCACCATAATGGGACCACTTTGGAGTTCATCCATTTGTACTTCCTATCAACCATGGCAAGACAATAATGAGTCATCTTTACATCAATCCAACTAGAATAATCTATGACAACACATTTCTATGACATTGTCCCTTTGTCATTGATTCCATGCATGACCACATGATCAAATGATTAATACATTAATGTATCAATCCATCTATGCATCATATATCAATGAGAAAACATTGATCCATATTCATTATGCATCATATATCAATGCAAACACATTGATCCATCTTCATCTATACATGACATCATACAACTAGGAATCCACTTTACATCAATCTATTGACATCAATTGCAATACATGATCCATCAATCACTACATCAATATACTATGACAAGACATTGTTCCTTTGACATCAATGAAAGCATGATCCAACAATCTCCCCCTTTGGCATTGATGGCAATACCAAAATTGATGTCAACACTAATCATTGATGGCAACATGTAGATATGTAATTTATCTTCATCAATAGTCATCTCAATCACATCAATGTGAATATCTCTCCCCCTTTGACATCAATGGAAAAGGGTAGTTCTCTCCTTGGGGTTGCTCCCCCTGCATGAAATCTCCTTAGGGTTTCTCCCCTTGTTTGGATTCCTTTGATATTCCTCTTAATAATCTCTCCCCTTTTGAGCAAGGGATATCACTTTGATGTAATGTTGAAGACATATCTCTCATGCTCCACCTATGACCATCGCTCCGCTTGGAACCATGCCTCTATGCTCTTTATCTATGAATTTACTTTTGCATATGATAAATCCGTCCTCTTGAAATCATGGGAAGAAGAATGACTCCCCGTGGGGGTATGTCTCCCCCTATATTTTATGCAATATGAACATTGTTCTACCACTACAATATGCTTTTGCTACAAATGCTACTACTCAACCAAAACATAGATCAACTTCTCAAGAATAATATCCTCTTTCTATGACGATCCTTGGACCTTTCCATGCATCAAATTCATGACATACCATACATTATGAAGAAACATATATGTCAACAATGAATAGAGAATCATGAACAAAACATCAACCATGTACATCTTGTGCCATATTGTGTGCCAACCATGCACAACACCCATGTACATCAACCATGTACATCGATACCATAAAATATACCATAATATATCATCAATGGAGTGTATAAACCATATGCCTCTACCAACATTCCAACCATGTGCCTCAAACAAGTTTCATATCACTCATGATATGCCTCTACCATGAACCAAGTGTCATATCACTCATGATATGCCTCTACCATGAACCAAGTGTCATAACCATTTATCTCAACCATCAATATATCAATCAAGCATCATAACAAGTGTCTCAACTATATCATACCATACATCATGTACCAAATAAAGTGCATCAACCATGCACCAAACTTCAACAAGATGAACTACAATCAAGATGTGTTCCCATACATGTATGCCATGTCAACCATAAATCATGTGCCAATCATATTGCTAGCAGGTGCCTCTAACAATGTACAAAATATGTACCAATCACACATCAAGTATTCATCAAGCTATGACTCATATATGATGCACAACATAACCACCTCATCAACTCATCAACTACATGTCCCAATAAGTAGCTCAACCACATTCCAAATGCATGCACCAAGATATCCAAAAAATATGCCTCTGACAATATATCATAAGATATATCAATGGAACTCAAATATGTACCAAGCATGTACCAAAACAAATCTTCCTCAACCACCATTCACTACAAAAAATACTAAGAATCCAAAAATATATGCACTATAAGTGTGCCTCAAAAGATCAATGATATATCTAGCTAGCATCATCATGACGTATCTCATAACCAAAGTGCCATAACTTCACTATCACAACCAACATTGTTCCTCAATAGAAAATGCTTCAATCCATACTCTAGAGTTAGTATAATGCATCAAAGATAGATTTTCAACACTCAACAATATGTCATCACCATACATACATCAATTATGTATGCCAACATGTTAATCATGAAGATATGCAACAAAATATATCATACCCTTCAATAAACCATGTCAGACCCTACAAGACAGAGTTATACCATCTGTTGGATGTAGGACTAGACAGAAAGAAAGGCTACTTTTGGAAGAGAAGCATGCAAGAATAAAAGAACAACTAGAAGGAAAAGCAGCACGCGCTCATGCATTGAATACCTAACGACGTTAGGGTTAGGGATTTTGTAATTTATTGTAATGGCTAGTGATCTAGGGGTATAAATAGGTATCTGTTAGGAGAGACGAGAGAGGAGAGAGAGAGAGAGACGAAGGAGGGTAGAGAGGAAAAAAGAGAGAGAAATAATACTGTAAGAAAGATATAAATCATTAAGATGGTGAGTGAAGGGAAAATTTATCCCGAGGGTTAAATCACAGGCTGAGGAGCCTGGTGCAATCTAGTCAGCCTCGCAGGGATTGGGGACCCTACTGAGAGAAGTGAGATCCAAGAATGTAAACATGTGTGGCGTGATATATTTACTAACCATAATAAGAAGTTGTGAGCCAGATCTTTGTGTATGTATCCTAGGAGGGGGTGAACCACGATAATATTGTGTTATGTGAATGAATGTATGCATCTATATCTTTAAGTAATTGATGATTTTTAGATGAATGTTGTTACTAAGTAGATCTAGTATTCCACATGCACGCATAGAATGAATAATATACTATATGTTAAATGGACTGAATAAGGGTTAAGGTGCACAAACATAGATCTCACTCAATCTCAAGTTGTAAACACCTGATTATTTTACCCACCCATAGAGCTATCTCGGGTGATATCGCGCAGTGCACTCATGTACTGCATTTCCTTCTGGGTTACCAGAGGGGCCAATGATCTTTAAGGGATTTTGTTGGGAAGATTCTTAGTTCTGAACTAGGGTAAATCTGTAAGGGTCATTAAGAGTAGATAGATAAAAGGAATAAAAACCAACAAATGGTTATGTTGCCGGTTGATGGAAAATAAATGGGATTGAGCATATGATATTTATGAAATAAGTGTCAAAAGAATACAGGATCGTACGACAAGAAGGTTAAAGAATGTCACTCTAAAAGGGGATTTTGAGACCATGGAATACCACGAAGGAAGAGATAGAAATCTAGCTGAAGACAAAGGAGCTAGAGTTTGTGTAGAAAGATAATAGAAACCCGAAGATAACACCGCACAAATATCTGGACAAGTATGTATTCACCGACTTACATGAAGTATTTTTTTGTGATTTCCCACACATATTGTAGGAGTGGATCAAAATATTGAAAGACAACCATGTGACGAATCAGATAAAAAATTTGGAGTGGAATCCCAAAGAGATCGTGCAGTTACAACACGTTGACAATAATTTTACACGTGCAGTAGATTTCTGGCTAGACAACATTATTGTTGGATTTATCACATAGTTTGTAGTAGACACAAAAAAGTCGTACAGGGCATATGAACAATAATTCTTGAAGGGACCTCGAGGAAGGTACATTAGATCATTATATACTTCCATTAAAATATTATTATATAACAAAGTTGTAATTACCATGGAGTCAGACAACTAAACTTTCCTGCGTACATGGGGGTAGGGGGGAAGCACTGACAGAAGAAGGAAAAATGGAAGAGGATAAAGGAAAAAAGGAGGATGACTTGGACCCAATCATGATGGATGAAGACCATGTCAAGAGGATCATGGAAACAACTGGAAAGACGTGAAGTGGAGTACCCTACCAATATAAGTTGAACACCAAGAAATGAGTCGTAGTTTTGAGGGAAGGCTTGTAAATTGATGAAGAGGAGGTAGAGGATCTTTGGGCTATGGAGCAGATTGAGGAAATCGTACACGCAACATATGAGAGGAAGAAGAGGGGTATAAGAGAGGGAATAAAAGGCATTAATCCTATCCTTGTTAATGTCAGTGTGGAACCCATGGACCCATGTGTGACTAATACACCAACAGGAACACCACCATTTATACAACCAAATTTCGGGAGAAGGAAAACAATAGGAAGTACATATACAAAAGGAACAACAATTGGGGGAGCCAGTTTAGTAGGAATTAGTCAAGTATCTATAGCGCATAGAGGTAGTAGTTCAACATTCAGGATGGTAGGACATGATCCCATCAGTAGGTTACCTTAATTTAAAGGAGAAGTGTCGGAGGACCTGGAGAAGCACATGTTTATCTGTGAAAACATTTGGAAAGAAAAGCAGATCACGGATGAGGACACTAAAATTTCACAGTTAGCTATCACACTAAGATATCATGCACTATATTGGCACATGAGTTTACCTACAAATAGTCCACTAGGGACAACTAGAAGAATTGGAGATATCAAGAATTTGTTGATAAATGAGTTCCAGAAGCCTAGTTTAGAGGATCAATACATGAATGAGATGATAGATATTACAAAAAACCTAGGCGAATATGTATGGGATATTGACTAGAGATTCAAACAAATGAAAGGAAAGATGAAATATGTCATGACATATATGCAACATAGGAATATGTTTGTCAATTCACTGTTACCACACCTAAAATATCCACTACGACAACATAAATTTCAGACGTGGGAAGAGGCTTTACGAGAATCTCTACAACTGGAAGAGAACCAATATCAGAAAACAAATCCAACCATAGAGGATTTGAAGGAAGATATAAATAATTTAACGTTCCAGCTAATCCAGAAAAAAAGTAAGGATAAAAGAGAAGTCGTTTGGTGTATCACATGTAGGATAGAAGGACACCATAAGAATGAATGTCCAACATTCACGTAGTACATGGAAACAGGAATGGAAAATGCATTACCAACAGGAGGACTATGGTGTGAAATCTGTAAGAAATGAAAACATGATCCATATCACTGCTTGATGATGCAGAAGTACCAGACAGTACTAAAAAGCTCATATTTCAACTTTTTCAAGTTCGTAGGCCATGATGACAGAGATTTCAAAATCATCGACATTTATGAGGGAAAGAACATCAGATGCATATAGGGTGCAGGCAAGGATGATGACCGGGAAAGATGCACCCCAGTTTAATCAGTTACCAGCCCTGTACAACACTGCACAACAACAGTATAATACTGCGCAACAACCATATAACACTACGCAACCGCAGTACAATACCGCATAGTATAATCAGGCGCCTTAGTATAACACGTCGCGTGGGGATCGAACTGGCTATAGAGGTGGAGGAAGAGAAATATGAGGCTTTGGAAGAGGCAAAGGACCAATGGTATGCCACAATTGTCAACAACTAGGACACTATTCAAGAGAATGTCCACTTCCACTAGCAAACTGTATGTATTGTCATGCATTTGATCATGACACAGAAGAATGTCCGACACTCTTAGGGAAGATCCAGGAGAAGAGAAACTAAAACAATCAAAATGTTCAATGGATTTCAGCAGAGCGAGGGATGAAGTAAGAAACATCAACATAGTTACATGAGGAGGAGCTAAAATAGGAAATGACACAGTAAGGAAATATCCAACACAACACCAATGGGTGAAGAAGAATTTTGAACCGAGGAAGAAGTTTGATGTGTAGAACAAGAAGGAGATATTCAAACAAGCTAGATAAGAATTCATGAATCCAAACATTGCGTTGATGTCAACCATGTAGTATAGTAAGGAAGTACCAGAGTACGAGATGCCTCCATCGTTGGATCGCACCAAAGAAATGCAGCCCCTGAGACAAGTAAGTATGATTAAAGGCTTTTTTCAATCATGTGTAAAACTACTAAATGATCCATCATCTATTAAAATATTACAAAGTATGCTAGAAATATATAGCATAGAGGCAGAAGGAAAGTTAAAATAGAAAACAGTCAATCACCTACATACACTGAGGAGAACAAGTAGGGATTTGAGGATGAACGCCAACATTGGATATTTCAACATGGGAGATATTATACTAGATTTAGGATCTAAAGTCAATGTATTACCCAAGAAGGCATGACAATGTATGGGAAAACCCACACTAGGATATTCACTGGTTTAGCTGAAAATAGAAAATCGACATAGAGTCCTACCAATTGGAAGACTAAAAGGAGTAACCATAGATCTGGAAGGAGTGTGCACTAAAGATGACTTTGAAGTCATAGAGATAGTGGATGGCACAACACCTTAGCCCGTTGTGATCACTAAAATTTTGTCTGCAACATCACATGCAATTGGTTATAGGAATACAACATCTCCAAACACCTATTAGTTCACCTGCAGCACCAAAAATGCATTTCCAAGAGGGAAAAACCATACAACTGGTCAAAAAATTAACATGCGCTAAAACACTAAAGGAAGCGTGCCCACAGTGCATGGGCCAAAGAAGCCCGTAGAGAGAACAATGTGCCATATGCACAACTGTGTACGATAAAATTCATGCACACCTATGAACGACGCATTTATGTTTCTTTTCGGCCCCTCACCCACTTTTGGACCAGCTCCCAACTTGATTTGACCCTCAAATCCCAGTTGAATCTAAATGGGGGGCTGGTCAAAGACCTAAGGGTTCCCTAAAGGACCCCTTGTCCACACTAAGAACCAATTGGACATTTCATCAAATACATGCTATAAAAGGAGGCCATGGGTACCCTAAGAATATAAGAATCTCATAGTATTTTTATCCTGCATCTATCCTCCCTCAAGAAACCTCTTTTCTTCTTGGAGAATTCTAGCAACATCTCAATAAGCTATTGGCCTCACCTCTTGAGGGAATAGGCTTGGATTTCTTCACCATTTTCTTTCTAGTTTATCATTGTAAGAAGATATCTCAAATAGGGGACTCAAGGGCCCTCGCAAGGAGGAAGAGGGGATCCATAAGTCCTCCTTTCTTTATAGTGTTTTCCAACTAATATAGTTATCCATTGGTGGCATAATCATTGGTCATTTGATTGATTGATTTTGGTTTAAAGTTTTTTATGCATTTTAGTTTTATTTCTTTAGTTATTTCCTTAGTTGTTTCTAGCTTAGTTTTTTGTTTATTTCATGTGCTTGGATTGTTTAATTCATACACTAACCTATGTCTTGTCTAGTAGGCCCAACTAGACTTGTAAGTGCCCTTATTTTTCTAATTTAAGTGATGAAAAGGACACAACGGATTGGTGACCATATTGTGGATAAGGTACCAATTTCGTCCCTATTTGGGTTGTTTGAGTACTTTGTTTTGACCAATTTTCCTTGCAAGGATCATAACCAGCCTAGCCTTCCCTGTAAAGAGCTGAATTTGGAGTTGGAGGAGGATAATTCCACTTAAAATCCACCCCGCCCCCCGACGCATATCAGAACATGCGCAGGTATTTTGGCCCACATACACACATTTAGAGCATTGTGTGCCCAAAACACTTTTGTTCTCTATGCACTCTGTGCACAGTGCACCAAAAGGTATTTTGTTCGTTGCGCATTGTGTGCCCACTGCGCCTCTGTCTAAACTGTAACCCACACATCTTTCCAGAGTTTTGAAATTGTAATAATTTTTGTGATGTTTTGAAGGCCCCTAGCCTTTATAATCTTGCTTTTATGAGATTTGTGAATGCACCACACTTAGATTCCCTTCCCACATAAAGGGTTAGTCAAAACATAGGCACTTACGGGGTTAAAAAGAACCATATTTCTCCTCTTTTTTCTTTGATTTGCCACATGGACGGCTTGTTTTAATTGTAAAAGGTAAAGTTGAGGTTTTTTACTATCAAATATAAAAACACTTGCATTGGGACCAAAAATCAAACTTTAATCATTGAGTATGTTCTTCTCTCGCACCATAGAGCAATCTTGATAATAATAAAAGTGATTAAGGGGACATTTCATCTCCCTTAACAAAATATTTAGGAGAGTACAAAGTCCCCCAAGGACTCCTCTCAGTTTCTTTTCAAAACATCTTAAATTTGTAAGGTCCCATACATGCCCAAATGTTGCAAAGTTAGGATAGTTTTTTAAATTACTTTCTTAGTCTACATAACTAGGAGAGTTTAAAGATCAAAGTAATAGGCCCATACATGCCAACATGCTTGCAATCTATGATAGTTTTTTAAACATTTCTTATATTAAAACACATTAGGGAGTTTAAAGGATTGGTAAGGACCCATATGTCCACATGATAGTTCTTTAGGGACTTTAAAATTCCACAAGGTTGTACCAATGTCATCTAGTAAGATAGATAATCAAGATTTGTATGGACCACAGGAAGTCCACATGTTGCAAATTGACACCTAACTTATTAAAATTTGGCACATTTGTTCACTTGCTCACACACCAAGTCACTCCTCACTCACATAATTTAATCTCAAATTGTGGAGGTTGAAGTAAGTTTCCTCCAAAGGGATTTTAAAACGTCCAACTATTTCTTGAAGAAATTATACACACCCACTTAACTCAAACGAGATTGGTTCACACCCCCAATCTCTCAAACAAACCACATCTAAATTTTTTCTAAAAAATCACTAAGTTTTCCTCCACAGGAGGTGCAAAAATAAAAAATTTAGTCTATGTAGGATCTCGGGAGTAGGCATCCAATTAACCCCCCGTTATCTAGTTCTCACATATTCAAACATTAGAAGTTGACAAATAGGGAACTTTAAAATCCTCCAAGTCAAGTGTTCCTAACACCATAAGGCATGGAGATACCCATGAAGGGTCGAAGGTTGAGGTCCTGTTGTTCTGTGAGTGCCCCCTTGAGTCACCCAACTCTTGGAAGGTATCCAACCCGTGACCCATTTCTAAGGCCAAAAATCTAAATGTCACACTTTGAATGAGGTACCTAGAGGCCAAATTTTAGGACATCTACCCAGGTGGAAATTGTGAAATGCAATTGCACCTTGATCAAATTTTGTGTGGCTATTGGGAAATATCGCCAACTCTTTTGGGATATATACCCTCTACCCCTCATTATAATTGATTATTTCATCCTTCACTAGTTCCTCTTCTGGTGGCTTTAGAACCCACTGTTGAGTGTTATTGGAAGGTCTGGTGCTATTTGAGAGGAAGGACATTACCTCTTTTTAGTACACGAGCATTTGTCTTATTTGTTCTCCCACATGGACAAAAATCCACCTACCCACATGTATGTTTCGTTTCAATTAATTTATGTATGATTCTCATTTGATTACATGCGATTGTGAAATATATTGTGAAGTTCCAAATTATACAAGTCTCTTGTTCATTCATTGCTCTCATCACCATTTTCACACATTCACTTTGTTATTTAGACATCATAGGGGACCCACAAAATCCCCTTCGTTCCAGACGCTTGCAAAACCTCCCTCCTATCCTAGGAGGAGTTCCTAGTCTTTCCAACTCACCAACTCAACCCTCTCACACCCTTGTGAGTGCTACAATTTTTGGATCAAATTTACTTGGTTCCACTTTACTTGGGTCCAATTCCCAAGGAAAACCATCCACTATCTCTCCTTTACAAGGAAGCGGGGGAAAAACTTCTTCTCAAGGGAGAAGTACAACCCCACCAAACCCCCCTCAAGGGTTACATACACAACCTGATCACACCATGGTTGGAACTAATCCTCCACTGCTACCCCCCATGCCATATTTGGCATCCCTCAATATCCCTGATTTGAGTAAAATCACAAATGACCCTATATTGCATGACCCCACATGGCCCAATATGGATACCAAACTACCTTCAGACATTGCCAAGTTTGAAGGAAAGTTGGTAGAAGATCCCACCAACCATGTCATGACCTTCCACTTATGGTTCTCCTCAAACATCATCATAGAAGACTCCATCCGTTGAAGGTTATTGCAGTGCACACTCACTGGTCCATCAGCCAAATGCTATGTGGATGAAAAATTAGTCTCTTATACGACTTTTGAATCCTTGGCCAAAAACATTTTGACCTTCTTTCAACTACCAGTTCATCATGACAATGGTCTATAAATTCTCTCTGAGTGTAAAAAATCCTCATCCACACATATCGATGACCATATCCACGAAGGGCATCGATGACGTAGTTTATGCAAAGACGAAACCACCAAAGAAAAATGCCTCAATTGGTTTCTTAGATCACTCATCTCTATCCTTGCCAAAGATGTGGCTTCCACCTCCCCCCAAATTGAAGAGTAAGCCATCATCAAGGATCAACAGTACGACCTCATTTATGCTCAGTCAGGTTACTTATGCACAGTAATACCCAATGCACTGAGGCCTATCCCTTTCGGCCAGGACAAACCTGGGATGTTTCACATGACATATGGATTGATTGGTACCACAAAACACCACAATCCATAAATCCAAACACCACCCATGTATGGTACACCCCAATATTCATCAATGTATGGAAGTCCATATTACTACCCTCCTCCTCCTTACCAACAACCATATACTGTTGCCCCCACTCCACCCATGAGTGGACCCACACCGACACCCATGATGCAGTCGACCTCTCAACCAAGTTCAGGTACCCCTTCTACCTCAGCTTATAACTTGGGCACTAGCGAAAGCAATACATCTTCCTATGCACCCTATGTACCATTTCCACAAAATAATCCTTATTTTCCATTTCCTGGTCCTCCACATCCAATTTCTCCTCCACAAGGACAACCACATGTTGGGGTTAACTTTGTTCAACCCTCTCCCATTAAGAAATTTCAAAATTTTGAACAACTAAATATGGAAAATCCAACCCATTAGCCGAACAATGCCAAAATGAAAGGAAAAAACCAAAACAATAATAACACAGGATAAGGGGGAAATAACCCCCAACAAAACCAACCTACTTGGGGAAACCAGAACCAGTGTAACCAGAACCCCCAAGGGGACAATAACAACAAATGCCAAGGGAGGAAAAACAACAATAAGCTTCAGAAAAACTTCCCTTGTTCTCTTTGTGGTGAGAATGGTCATTATACTCACCATTTCCCCCAAATTTCTGACTTCAAACAGATGAAATATTCCATGAATGTGCCATGTCCTCCAGCACCACCTGCCCCTCAGTAGGCCCCATAACAATATTTTCAACAACCACCCCCAAATGCATTACGAAACCATATTCCACATCAAGGTGTGATGAATACCCAGTAGGAGATGCATCCTGCCTCATCACAAATGGGACAGTATCAACTCTCTGTAAATATGGTGGATCGCAATATCCTCCTAACTAGCTAAGAAGAAATTCTTCTGCAGATGCACAGTCATCAATACAACGCACCCCATGAATCTACTCCCACCACTTTGGAAGAAGCTGCAATTACAACTCGACAACCCTTGATGATTCCATGCCCTAACATTGAACCCCCATCTGTATTCCTCACATCCTGTTATGACAGAATATCAACAACCCTCAAGATAGGGAAACACATACTTACAGTCTGGTCGATGACTTGGCTTAGTCCCTTGCAGCAATGTCGGTATTAGAAGTTATCCAAACTTGTCCAACCGAATGGAAATCCTTACTATCCACCTTGGGGGCATTCGACCCAGCTAATACTAGACTCATCACATTTTATATAGATTGTGGGGAACCTCGTCTCCCCGCTTTGGTATCTTTCCAGATACCAATCAAGATTTGGAACATCATGGTTCATCGATGTATCATTGATGAAGGTGAATCCACATGCATCATGTCCAAAACATATGGTAGAAACTTGGCTCCCCTGAGATAAATTTACCATCCACCATCACTTTAAGAGCTTATGAGGGCCAACCATCCTCTCCTAACGGGCTCTTTCAAAATCTCCTTGTTGAACTCAATGGAAAAACCATCCTTATATACATTGAGGTTATCGATGCCCCACTCGATTACAACATATTACTTGGACGTAGATACATGTACGTTATGAAGGAAGTGGCCTCTTCTATGTTTCAAATGATGATGTTCCCCCACAACGAGAAAATCATCGCCATTGACCAAGTTTCACATTACGAGCTGAACCACTCCTCCAACATCAACAACATATTACCTCTTTTCCACACTAGTTCCGACGCATATCCACTCATGGATATGGGCCCTGGAATTTTCAATGACCCATCCTTCCTGGGGGCATACCATGGAGCACCACCACTCATACACCCCTCAACACAAGTGTGTGTCATATATTCTAATGGAATTGAACTTGGAGATACCATTCCTTCCACTGAGGCTTCTCCACCCCTCAACGTCCCATTAGTTGAAGAAATTATCCCTCAAGAATTACCTGAGAACCCTACGATACCACTTATCCTTGATTTCATCCTTCCCCAAGGGAAAATCCCGGTTTGGGAAACAATCCCCCAAGCAATTACTCAAATTCCCTTCTTCTACCCCCCACCAGGAATACAAGATTTCTAGGTACCTGCAATGCTTACCCTTCCCAATATGGTTCTCGCCATTCTGGTATGGTATATACACCCACCCGTGATGGTACCTCAACCATCCCTCCCTCCCTAAACATAGGGAATCCCAATGCAAATTCCATTTCTAAATCTAGCCACACATCCCTCACCCCCAATTGCCAACACCACTACTAAGTCTAGGGACATATAGAATAAGAAAGAGCCCAAAGCTCCACTTCCTCCTTGAGTTCAACTTCCTTGCACACTCTAAGAGATATAGGGACACCCCACTAATCAATGTCCTTCTCTCCCCAAATTACACAATCTAATACAACTCCCTCCACCAATCACATTGGTCACCTCTTCACCAATAACGTCTAGAACTACTACTGCATCTTCAACTGCAGGAAGTAAAGGGTTACGGACCAAATTCACTTATGCCATCTGTTCAGAATATGGAAATTACACCCACCATTTCCCAACTCTACCTCAATTTCACCAAACCTTGGTTGCAGTATGCCAAACGTCTCGGCCCGAGCCCTCTCAACCACTCCCTACTAAGGCTCACATTACTGATATTCGATATATTTCATCGTCATTACCCGCATGAACGAGGTACCCTCCACAGTATCGAGACATTCACTTTATTTCTAGCGGTTCCTCCCACCCTGTACATGATATCCCATCTATGCCCTCACCACTTGAGGAAAATAACACCTAACTATTGATGGTTCCCCCTGTCACCTCCGAGGATCCATTGTGACGAAGACATCTTGGAGGAACTGACTAACCCTTATTTCCCTTGGAATACACTCCATCATCGAGCACTTTTCCTCTCACAAGATGTATTTCACCGGCCTGATTAATAGCCCCAAGCTCCCATAGTATTCCAAAACACCTCACAACACTCTTTCAAGATCACCAAAAGTGTCATTTCAAATGAGGTCTCATTGTGGGCCCACCATCCATATATATGCCCTTTTTCGCACCTTCCACACTCAATCACAAGATCCCAGAGCCTCTATTTTTTATCCATATTCAGGCATGAGATCATGGTCCCTCCATCTACATAGTCACATTCCCTAGCTCACCATACATACTCGGCCCCTTGGGAGCATTTGTTTTCACATCACGTCTAGGTACGCCTGCTCATGTTCAAAATTATCAAATAATTGTTATATGTTCTTTATTTTCAGATATTGTTCACATTGGTTATTTGATTTTCATGTGGCAGGTACTTGGGAATCACAAAACCTGCATCCCCTTTAGGTATATGATCAATACTTCCATGTAATCGTTCCCTCTGAATATCAATTGCATCTCCTAGTCACACCCTCCGACATTAACCTTTAGGGTCCCTACATTCGGCTCTACAGTACTGTCACCTCCGTTGCATTTTGGTACTGTCACCCAGTAGCACTCTCCCCCACATGAGTTGTCCCATTCATAGTCTCCCTTGTCACTTTGACACTCATGCTACTTTCACCCCCTATGGATGGGAGTCCTAATAGTCTTACTCATTTCCGAGAATGAACCACATACTCCTTCTAATCATTCTGCTAGATTTCTGAATGGACTCCTAGGTTATCTCATCATGGTTCTCTTTTCACTGCACCTCCACATCCTCTTTAACCCTCCATTTCATCCACAATCAGTTTTCCCATCTACAAATTTCCCTCCATTCATTTACCTCATACAAAAACCCACCCAAGGCCCCCCCACCCTCCACTAGTTCTCCATGCAACTTACGCCCTCACAAGACAAGCCATCTTGCACTAGGGCGCATGTTTCTGTATCTGTACACTCATCCCAAATTATTCTTTATTTATTTGGTAATTGTAAAAATCCTTTGTTTCCAACATTTACTTACCTTTTGTTGTCACCCTTGAAAACCTTCTTTTACTAGCAAAGCAACCCATGTCGCCCTTGGTTGGGGAATTCACTATCCTCTATGCATATTGACATCATCCATAAACCTCAAGTATCCCACAGTCCATGTACCACTGATCTATGAGTTTCTCCACTTTGTCACGCCTCTAGCACAGTTTAACCCCATGTCTAGTCATCCCCTTGACACTAGATACAATTTTACGGTTGTTGCCAATCATCCTTCATATATATTCCCAACCAAGTACAGTCTTGAGTCTCACTGCACCTTGATTTTTTCCATGTTCCTTATTAGTTCTTGATCTTATCCAGTGGATTTCATGAAGCCCTTTTGCTTCTTGGATTCACGTCTCCTTTTCTATCGACATCAACACAATTTCCAGAAGGGCAACACTATATTGACTCTCATTACCTTTACAATGAGGAGTCTCGGATGGCATAGTGAGAACCATAATTTCTCTCAGTTGTCATTGACCCCCATAACATTCGAATTCAACACAATCTCATGTTATAGTGGGTATTACTATGTGACTATTGCAGTTGTTTTATAATAGCCAAAGAACTCTGAATTTATCAGGCCATCAATGCCTATGAGTCATTGACACTTCTTACAGGAATCCTTGCCTCTTCTCAGAGTATGTTCAACATCATAATTTTCATTTTCCATCATCAAATTGCCCTAGAGGGTGTTGCAGTTATCTACATTAGCATCCAACTTTAGTTATTGTCTTACACTTTTGAGTTACATGACACGAGCATGGGAAATGCCTACTTTGTTTGTATGCATATTTTATTTTTCCCTACCTAGAGAAAGGTTGGGTCCCATAGTTTCCCCTCTCCCTCCTATGGATCTCTCTTGCAGTTCCTATCCACACTCTTCACTACAATAGTACTCTCAGTAGAAGAAACATTGATGTATTTCGGTTTTACATATGCTCCTAACCTCACACATTAGGGGGCATCTGTTATCACTAAATTTTCATCCACAACATCGGATGCAAATGGTTACATGAATACAACATCTCCAAACACCTATTAGTTCACGTGAAGCACCAAAAATGCATTTCCAAGAGGCAAAAACCATACAACTGGTCAAAAAATTGACATGCACTAAAACACTAAAGGAAGCGTGCGCATAGTGCAAGGGCCAAAGAAGCCCGTAGAGTGCACAATGCGCCATATGTGCGATTGTGTACAAGAAAATCTATACACTCCTTTGAACGACGCATTTATGGTTCTTTTCGGCCCCTCACCCACTTTTGGAATAGCTCCCAACTTGATTTGACCCTCAAATCCGATTTGAATCTGAATGGGGGGTTGGTCAAAGAACTAAGGGTTCCCTAAAGGACCCCTTGTCCACACTAAGAACCACTTAGATATTTCCTCAATGACATGCTATAAAAGGAGGCCATGGGTGCACTAAGAATTTAAGAATCACATAGTATTGTTATGTTTCCTCTATCATCCCTCAAGAAACCTCTTTTCTTCTTGGAGAATTCTAGCAACATCTCAATAAGGTATTCACCTCACCTCTTGAGGGAATAGGCTTGGTTTTCTTCACCATTTGATTTCTAGTTTATCATTGTAAGAAGATATCTCAAATACGGGACTCAAGATCCCTCCCAAGGAGGAAGAGGGGATCCATAAGTCCTCTTTTCTCTATGGTGTTTGCCAACAAATATAGTTATCCATTGGTGGCATAATCATTGGTCATTTGGTTGATTGATTTTGGTTCAAAGTTTCTTATGCATTTTAGTTTTATTTCTTTAGTTATTTACTTAGTTGTTTCTACCTTAGTTGTTTGTTTGTTTCTAAATGGTCACCAATATTTACTTTGTTGTTTCTACCAATTGGTACAACATATTGGCGACCATATTGGGAATAAGGTACCAATTTTCTCCCTATTTGGGTTGTTTGAGAACGTATTTTTGACCAATTTTCTTTCCAGGGATCATAACCGACCTAGCCTTACCTACAAAGAGCTGAATTTGGAGCTGGAGGAGAATTCCACTTAAAATCACCCCCCCTAACTCATATCTGAACGTGCACGGGTATTTCAGTCCACAAACGTGCATTCAGAGCATTGTGCACCCACAAAACTTCTGTTCTCTGTTCATTCTATGCACATTTCACCAAAAGGTGTTATGTTCACTGTGCATTATGCATCCACTGCATCTCTGTCTAAACTGTAACCTGCCCATCTGTCTAGAGTTTCGAAATTGTAAGAACTTTTGTGATGTTTTGAAGTCCCCTAACCTTCAAAATCTTGCTTTTATGCAATTTGTAAATGCACCACACTTAGATTCCCTTCCCACATGAAGGGTTAGTCAAAACATAGGCACTTAGGGGGTTAAAAAAAACCATATTTATCCTCTTTTTTCTTTGAGTTGCCACATGGATGACTTGTTTTAATTGTAAAAGGTAAGGTTCGGGTTCTTTACTATCACATATAAAAACACTTGCATTGGGACCAGAAATCAAACTTTAATCATTGAGTATGTTCTTCTCTCGCACCATAGAGCGATCTTGAGAATGAGAAATGCCCACATGTTGCAAAGTTAGGATAGTTTTTGAAATTACTTTCTTAGTTTACATCACTAGGAGAGTTTAAAGATCAAAGTAATGGGCCCATACATGCCCACATGCTTGCAATCTAGGATATTTTTTCAAAGTTTTCTTAGATTAAATCACATTAGGGAGTTTAAAGGATTGGTGAGGACCCATATGTCCACATGCTAGTTCTTTAGGGACTTTAAAATTTCTCAAGGTTGTACCAATGGCATCTAGTAAGATAGGTAATCAAGATTTGTAAGGATAACATGAGGTCCACATCTTGCAAATTGACACCTAAATTATTAAAATTTGGCACATTTGTTCACTTTCTCACACATCAAGTTACTCCTCACTCACATAATTTCATCTCGAATTGTGGAGGTTGAAGTAAGTTTCCTCCAAAGGGATTATGAAACGTCCCACTATTTCTTGAAGAAATTATCCACACCCACTTAACTCAAATGAAATTGGTTAACACCGCCAATCTCTCAAACAAACCACATCTAAATTTTTTCTAAAAACTCACTAAGTTTTCCTCCACAAGAAGCACTAAAAGAAATTTTTTATTCTAGGTAGGATCTCAGGGGTAGGAATCCAAATAACCCCCAATTATCTAGTTCTGACATATTCAAACATTAGAAGTTGAAAAATATGGAACTTTAAAATCCTCCAAGTCAAGTGTTCCTAACACCATAAGGCAGTGAGATACCTATGAAGAGTCGAAGGCCGAGGTCTGGTTGTTCTGTGAGTCCCCCCATGAGTCACCCAACTCTTGGAAGGGATCCATCATGTGATCCATTTCTGAGGCCAAAAATCTAAATGGTGCACTTTGACCGAGGTACCTAGTGGCCAAATTCTAGGACATCTTCCAAGCATGGTGCTCGCCATTCTGGTATGGTATCTACACCCACCCATGATGGTACCTAAACCATCCTTCCCTCCCCAAACATAGGGAATCCTTATGCAGATTCCAATCCTAACTCTAGCCACACATCCCTCACCCCCAATCGCCAACATGACCACTAAGGCTGGGGACAGACAAAAGAATAAAGAGCCCACCGCTCCACTTCCTCCCTGAGTTCAACCTCCTTGCGCACTCTGCGAAAGAGAGGGACACCCCACTAATAGATTTCCTTCTCTCCCCAAATTATGTAATCTAATCCAACTCCCTCAAGAAATCACATCAGTCGCCACTTCACCAATCATGTCTAGTACTACTACTACATCTTCTACTGCAGGAAGTAAAGGGTTATGAACCAAATTCGCTTCTGCCATCTGTTCAGAATATGGCCATTACACCCACCATTTCCCAACTCTACCTCTATTTCACCAAACCTTGGCTGCAGTACGCCAAACATCTCGGCCCGAGCCCTCTCAACCACTCCCTACTGAGGCTCACATTACAGATATTCGATATATTTCATCGTCATTACCTGCATGAAAAAGGTACCCTCCACAGTATCAGGACATTCACTTTATGTCCAGCGGTCCCTCACACCCTGTACATGATATCCCATCTATGACCTCACCACTTGAGGACAATAACACCTACCCATTGACGATTCCCCTTGTCACCTCCCAGGATCCACTATGATGAAGACATCTTGGAGGAACTGACTACCCCTGATTTTCCTTGGAATACACTCCATCATCGAGCACTTTTCCTCTCACAAGAGGTATTTCACCCATGTTATTGGTAGCCCCAAGCTCTCTTAGTATTCCAAAACACCTCAAAACACTCTCGCCAAATCACCAAAAGTGTCAGTTCAAATGAGGTGTCATTATGGGCCCACCATCCATATATATGCCCTTTTTCGCACCTTCCACACTCAGTTATAGGATCCCAGAGCCTATGTTTCATTATCCATCTTCAGCCATGAGATCATGGTCCCTCCATCTACATAGTCACATTCCCTGGCTCACCATGTGTACTCAGCCCCGGGGGAGCATTTTTTCGCACATCACGTCTAGGTACACATGCTCATGTTCAAAATTATCAAATAACTGTTATATGTTCTTTATTTTTAGATATTGTTCACGTCATTTATTTGATTTTCATGTGTGCAGGTAGTTGGGAATCAAAAAACCTGCAGCCCATTTAGGTATATGATCGACACTGGCATGTAATCTTTCCCTCTGAATATTAATTTCATCTCCTAGTCACACCCTCAAACATTCTCCTTTAGGGTCCCTACATTCGGCTCTATAGTACTGTCACCTCCGCTACATTTTGGTACTGTCACCTAATAACACTCTCCCCCACATGAGTTGTCCCATTCATAGTCTCCCTTGGCCCTTTGAAACTCATGTTTCTTTCACCCCCTAGGGATGGGAGTCCCGATAGTCTTACACATTTCCAAGAATCAACCACATACTCGTTCTGATCATTCTAATAGATTTCCTAATGGACTCCCAGGTTATCTCATCATAATTCTCTTTTCACTGCACCTCCACATCCTCATTAACCCTCAATTTCATCCACAATCAGTTTTCCCATTTGTAGATTTCCCTCCATTCATTTACCTCATACAGAGACTCACCCAAGGGGCCCCCACCCTCCACTATTTATCCATGCAGCTTGCGCCCTCACAAGACATTCCATATTGAACTAGGGCACTTGTTTCTGTATCTGTACACTCATCCCAAATTATTCTTTATTTATTTGGTCATTGTAAAACTCCTTTGTATCCAACATTTACTTACCTTTTGTTGTCACCCTTGACGACCTTCTTTTTCTGGAAAAGAAACCCATGTCACCCTTGGTTGGGGAATTCACTATCCTCTATGCATATTGGCATCATCCATAAACCCCGAGTATCCCACAGTCCATGTACCACTAATCTCTGAGTTTTTCCACTTTGTTTCCAATCATCCTTCATATATATCCCCAACCAAAGATAGTCTTGAGTCTCACTACGCCTTGGCTTTGTCCATGTTCATTATTAGTTCTTGATCTTATCCAGTGGATTTCATGAAGCCCTTTTGCTTCTTGGAGTCGCGTCTCCTTTTCTGTTGACATCAACACAGTTTCCAGAAGGGCGACAGTATATTGACTCTCATAACCTTTACAATGAGGAGTCTCAGATGGCATAGTGAGAACCATAATTTCTCTCAGCTGTCATTGACCCCCATAAAATTCGACTTCAACACAATCTCATGTTATGGTGGGTCTTACTATGCAACTATTGCAGTTGTTTTATAATAGCCGAAGACCTCTGAATTTATTAGGCCATCAATGCCTATGAGTCCCCGACACTTCTTACAGGCATCCTTGCCTCTTCTCAGAGTATGTTCACCATCATAATTTTCAGTTTCCATCATCAAACCACCCCAGAGGGCACTGCAGTTATCTACATCAGCATCTAACTTCAGTTATTGTCTTATAATTTTGAGTAACATGACACGAGCATGGGGTATTCCCGCCTCATTTGTATGCATATTTTATTTTTCCCTACCTAGAGAAAGGTTGGGTCCCACAGTTTCCCCTCTCCTTCCTATGGATATCTCTTGCAGTTCCTATCCACACTCTTAACTACAATGGTACTCTCAATAGAAGAAACATTGATGTATTTTGGCTATACATATGCTCCTAACCTCACACATCAGGGGGCATATTTTATCACTGAAATTTCATCCACAACATCGGATGCAAATGGTTACAAGAATACAACATCTTCAAACATGTATTAGTTCACGTGCAACACCAAAAATGCATTTCCAAGAGGCAAAAACCATACAACTGGTCAAAAAATTTACATGTGATAAAACACTAAAGGAAGCGCGTGCACAGTGCATGGGCCAAAGAAGCCCATAGAGTGCACAATGCACCATATGTGCGACTGTGTACGAGAAAATCTGCACACTCCTATGATTGATGCATTTATGGTTCTTTTCATCCCCTCACCCACTTCTGGAATAGCTCCCAACTTGATTTGACCCTCAAAACCAATTTGAATCTGAATGGGAGGTTGGTCAAAGAACTAAGGGTTCCCTAAAGGACCCCTTGTCCACACTAAGAACCAATTAGATATTTCCTCAAATACATGCTATAAAAGGAGGCCATGGGTGCACTAGGAATTTAAGAATCACATAGTATTGTTATGTTGCCCCTATCCTCCCTCAAGAAATCTCTTTTCTTCTTGGAGAATTCTAGAAACATCTCAATAACCTATTCACCTCACCTCTTGAAGGAATAGGCTTGGATTTCTTCACCATTTGATTTCTAGTTTATCAATGTAAGAAGAGATCTCAAATAAGGGACTCAAGAGCCCTCCTAAGGAGGAAGAGGGGATCCATAAGTCCTCCTTTCTCTATGGTTTTTGCCAACTAATATAGTTATCCATTGGTGGCATAATCATTGGTCATTTGGTTGATTGATTTTGGTTCAACGTTTCTTATGCATTTTAGTTTTATTTCTTTAGTTATTTCCTGAGTTGTTTGTTTATTTCGTGTGCTTGGATTTTTTAATTCATACACTAACCTATGTCTTGTATAACAGTCCCAACTAGACTTGTAAGTTCCCTTATTTTTCTCATTCAAGTGATGAAAAGGACACAACAGATTGGCAACCATATTGGGGATAAGGCACCAATTTCCTCCCTATTTGGGTTGTTTGAGAACTTATTTTTGACCAATTTTCCTTGTAGGGATCATAACCGACCTAGCCTTACCTACAAAGAGCTGAGTTTGGAGCTAAAGGAGGAGAATTCCACTTAAAATCACCCCCCCCCCCCGACACATATCAGAATGTGCGCAGGTATGTTGGCCCACAGACGTGCATTCAGAGCATTGTGCACCCAGAACACTTATTCTCTATGTTCATTCTACACACATTTCACCAAAAGGTCTTATGTTCACTATGCATTGTGCGTCCACTGTGCCTCTATTTGAACTGTAACCTACCCATTTGTCCAGAGTTTCAAAATTGTAAAAATTTTTGTGATGTTTTGAAGTCCCCTAGCCTTCAAAATCTTGCTTTTATGCAATTTGTAAATGCACCACACTTAGATTCCCTTCCCACATGAAGGGTTAGTCAAAACATAGGCACTTAGGGGGCTAAAAAGAATCATATTTCTCCTCTTTTTTCTTTGATTTGCCACATGGACAACTTGTTTTAATTGTAAAAGGTAAAGTTCAGGTTCTTTACTATCACATATAAAAACACCTGCATTTGGACTAAAAATCAAACTTTAATCATTGAGTATGTTCTTCTCTCACACCATAGAGCGATCTTGAGAATCAGAAAAGTGATTAAGGGGTCATTTCATCTCCCTTAACAAAATCTTTAGGAGAGGAAAAAGTCCCCTTAGGACTCCTCTCAGTTTCTTTTCAAAACATCTTAAATTTTTAAGGTCCCATACATGCCGACATGTTGCAAAGTTAGGATAGTTTTTGAAATTACTTTCTTAGTTTACATCACTAGGAGAGTTTAAAGATCAAAGTAATGGGCCCATACATGCCTACATGCTTGCAATATAGGATAGTTTTTTAAATCTTTCTTAGGTTAAACCACATTAGGGAGTTTAAAGGATTGGTAAGGACCCATATGTCCACATGCTAGTTCTTTAGGGACTTTAAAATTCTGCAAGGTTGTACCAATGGCATCTAGTAAGATAGGTAATCAAGATTTGTACAGACCACATGATATCTAAATCTTTCAAGTTGACACCTAAATTATTAAAATTTGGCACATTTGTTCACTTTCTCACACACCAAGTCACTCCTCACTCACATAATTTCATCTCGAATTGTGGAGGTTTAAGTAAGTTTCCTCCAAAGAGATTCTGAAACGTCCCGCTATTTCTTGAAGAAATTATCCACACCCACTTAACTCAAACAATATTGGTTCACACGCCCAATCTCTCAAACAAACCACATCTAATTTTTTTCTAAAAACTCATTAAGTTTTCCTCCACGGGAGGTGCCAAAAGAATTTTTTTAGTCTAGGTAGGATGTCGGGGGTAGGAATCCAAATAACCCCCCATTATATGGTTCTCACATCTTCAAACATTAAAAGTTGACAAATAGAGAACTTTAAAATCCTCCAAGTCAAGTGTTCCTAACACCATAAGGCAATGAGATACCTGTGAAGGGTCAAATCCTGAGGTCTGATTGTTCTTTGAGCACCCCCTTGAGTCACCCAACTCTTGGAAGGGATGCATCCCATGACCCATTTCTGAGGCCAAAAATCTAAATGTCACACTTTGACCGAGGTAACTAGTGGCCAAATTTTAGGACATCTACCCAGGTGGAAATTGTGGGATGTGTTGGCGTCAGAAGTCACTCCTGGATTGCAATAGGAGTAAGCATGATGCCCATCAGTTTATGTCACTATTTGTTGATAAAGGGTGATGAATGGAATTAAACTCAGAACAATATCATTCTAACATGGAAACTAGGCCAGACATGCACAAGAAGATGAGGTTTTGGTTTAACTTTAGACAATAAGTTGTAATAAGGGTGAGTGGGAGGAAGAATTCTGTGAGGAAATGCTAAGGCCTGATGTCGGCATCAAGCTTCCAAAAACCTATAGAAGAAACTTTGAACACAAGAACCTCTTTTTTTCAAAAGTAGAAACACTAAAAGAACATAACAACGCTATAATAAATCCTTTATCATAACACAGTCACGATGATTCATGTGAATCAATCAATCATGAACCCTTTTGGTATGAGATCGAAACTAGATAAAAAAGAGAGTTCCTTACATTGAACAAGAAAATTTCATATGCAGATACATAGCTAGGAAAACCAGTGCTTCATTAAAACATTACAGTCGAGAACTCTGCTCTACCATCCCCCTTTACAAAAATACAAAAACTGAGTATATATACTCAGAGTGATTTGTCCCCTTGGTAGCAGGAGGGTGGATGAGACATTAAAGTCCAATTTGGCATGTGAGGGCTCTTCTGGTTAGATGAGGACATCAGATCAACATGGATCTTTTAGGAAAACCCGCACACAAGACGATCTTGGGAAGACTTCCTGCCGGAACCTCCATGCCTTACATTCATGGATTCAACTTAGGTTTTAGCTACCTGCTCAATTTTCATTAATTGCCTTCCTCCATGGTGGGTGGTCGAGACTTCAAGCACAAGGAATGACCACACGCTTGGTTCCTAGGGCTCAAAGGCTAGCCTCCCTTTTTATTTTGGCTCTGCCCTCAATGTAACCCATGGCCATGACCTGGTGCCTCGCTCCAGAGGTGCTTCAACACTTCTCCTTTTAGGAGATTCCACCATTCCAGCATCTAGGATCCTTGGTGACTAAAATTGTGAAATGACCCTCCATATCAGTGGTTGGATCTGGCTTCAAAATCAATGGACACGATCCATTTTTTGTTGAACACATTGGCTCCGTGCCCCTCATCTGCTTTGTCCCCTTTCCATACAACCCTGTGCTATGACTGTGGGCTCGCACCCAAAGGTTCCTTCGCATCTCATGTATCATGGATGGAAGGGAGTCAACCCTTGTATTTCAAAGTCACGATAGCCGATATGGCGACCGAGCTTAATCAGGTGCCACATGTCCTCCAAGTCTAATAGTCCCGATCCTTTCAGGGATTCTCCTATTGGGAGTTCTCGCTCCTCTTCCTCCAACCGCCTTTCCATATGACCCTGTGCTATGACCATGGGCCCACACCCAAAGGTTCCTTCACATCTCGCATATCGTGGATGGAAGGGATTCGACCCTTGTATTTCAAAGTCGCGATAGCCGAGATGGCGACTGGGCTTAATCATGGGCCATGTGTCCTCCAATACTAATAGTCCCGATCCTTTCGGGGATTCTCCTATCGGGAATTCGTGTTCCTCTTCCTCCAACTACCTTTCCATATGACCCTATTCTATGACCGTGGGTCCACACCCAAAGGCACCTTCGCATCTCACGTATCATGGATGGAAGGGAGTTGACCCTTGTATTTCAAAGTCACGATAGCCGAGATGGTGACCGGACTTAATTAGGTGCCATGTGTCCCAACTGGATCGAACGACCATGATCATTTCATGACTTTGGACCTAAGGCATGAGCCCATGTGCTAAAACTCATGCAACTCTGTGGCTCTAACTTACCCGATGATCGTTGATCTGCTCCATCGGTGGATTCTCACCGCTGAAAATAAAAATTCCCACTTGCTTTGTAAGGTAGCTAGAGAGGTAGTAGGGGGGCCTAGAGGGCCCATAGTGATAATAGTGGAGGTCATTCAATGTAATGTGGACTAGGTCCACTATATTATTAAATAAGGCCCACTATGGTAGTTAGATATAATAAATGTAAGAGGGACTTCTTAGAAGGTTCTACTTCTAGAAGATTCCTCCTCTAGAATGTTCTTAGGTGATGGTAGCACTATAAAGGGTTCAAGCAATGTAATGGGACATGAAGAGTATTGTATTTGGAGAATATCTCATTAGGAGGGTTTCCCCTCGAAGAGACAAGTGAGCAGGAGGATTCCCTTCCATAATAGGATCCATTGTATGGTGTTTTCCTACCTCAAAAGGGGTTTTGGTAATAATATTGTGTGGTTTCTTCTATATTGCTTTGTGGATCTATTGTGTGATCAATAATTGTGTTGATTATATCTTCAGATCTGGTACCAATTGTTAAATACCTACACACGGATCACGAAGATATAATCAACACAATTACTTGAATACAATAGATCCACAAGCAATATAGAAGAAACCACACAATATTATTACCAAACCTTGAGGTAGGGAAACAGCTTACCATAAAATGGATTCTATTATGGAAGGGATTCCTCTTGTTCACTTTCCTCAGGGGCATCCTCCTATTGAGCTACGGCTCCAAATGCAATACTTCTCTTCATGTCTCATTACATTGCTTGAACCTTTATATGGTGCTACCATCACCTAAGAACATTCAGAGGAGGAATCTTCTAGAAGTAGAAGCTGCTAAAGGTAGCTAGAGAGGTAGTGGGGACCCGGAGGGCCCATAGTGATAATAGTGGAGGTCATTCAATGTAGGTGGACTAGGTCCACTATATTATTAAATAAAGGCCACTATGGTAGTTGGAATATAATAAATGTAAGAAGACTTCTTAGAAGGTTCTACTTCTAGAAATTCACTCACTAGAATGTTCTTAGTTGATGGTAGCATAATAAAGGGTTCAAGCAATGTAATGGGACATGAACATAAGTATTTTATTTGGAGTTGAAGCTCTCATTAGGAGGTTGCCCCTCGAGAGCAAGTGAGCAGGAGAGGATCCCTTCCATAATATGATCCATTGTCATGGTGTTGCCCTACCTCAAGGGTTTGATATAATAAAAGTGGTGTTTTTATATATTGTTATTCTATATATATTGTGGTGATTTTGTATTCGGTGTTTGGTTCTTAACAAATTAATTTGTCAGAGCACTTTCCTTGGCGAGTTGTGGGCAATATTTTTTTATTTTGTAGATTTTTTTGAAGAAGAAAAAAGGGGACATGACATTCCAGACATTTTTCAGTATGTTATGTACAAAATTTGCAGAAAGGGTTGTATATCTGAGTTACTCTCATAAAAAAAACACCCAATTTGAAAAAACAATTGTCTGAAATGGAGTCAGGAAGGTCAAGATATTGAGGTTTTAAAATGCGTAATTTTAGGGTTTTTTTTTCTCGCGGGCCGGCGGCGTGATTTATTTTATTTCTGTAGCATTTGGAGGCCAAATTTGCCCAAATAAATTACATATTGAGTTCTTCTCACAATTTCACCCAATTTCAAAACAAATCAGCCAAAATGGAGTCCGAGAAGTGAAGTTATGAGCATTTTAAGTTCAACAGTTTTTAGGGTTTTTCGAGAGAAAAAGAAGCCAGCGATTTTCTGCAGAAACTTATTGGATCAATTTTTTTGAATTTTTCATGACAGCTGCAGGACGAAGAGTTCATAGGGTGCTCAGATGGATATTTCATCTCAAACCTTAGAAAGAAATTCTTGGATCATTCAAATCCCAATTGGATGACAGATTGGATGCATTTGCACATCGCCTCCACGAATGACCTCACAAATAGTATCGCGGATGGCCTCAATGATAGTTTTCATGATATTCAAGATTCATTGAATAACATACAATTTCTTATGGAGAGCATGAGGTATGAATATAATCAAGAAATATATGCTTGGTATGATTTTGAGGATGATTGTCGATTGGTATATGGATAGTTTGTCATTTCACGAGTTGTAATAGCTCTTCGATGACTCCACTCCACCTTAGAAGAAATGAATGTCCTACATCGGGGAGCTAGTTACCCGTTGATCTACATAAATATCTGGTGGTATTATTCCTCCAATTCTACTCTGACCCTTTTTTACCCTATGTGGATGGATCTTCTTATTTGGATCCACATGATAGATGTCGATCTTGGGGAGCATCATTTGGAGTTGGTTATTGGGTTTAAAATCTTCTACAGGGGAGTTCACATGAGCAGGCACTTGGACATGGGGCCCGTGCTTACAATGGTGGTTGAGTCTTCAGCATGGTGGATTTCCTTTCTACATGGGACTTTGGTTCTTGAGTCTTCTTCAACATTCACGGTCCACAATTATCCATGGGACCACGGTATATGGTTGTACACCCTCAAAGCGTTAGGGAATAGCAGCTTTCATAAGAGGATGGAATGTAAGGTAGCTAGAGGTAGTAGGGGGCACGGAGGGCCCATAGTAATAGTGGAGGTCATTCAATGTAAAGGTGGACTAGGTCCACTATAATTGATAAATAAAAGGCCCACTATGGTAGTTAGATATAATAAATGTAAAGAGGACTTTTTAGAAGGGTTCTACTTCTAGAAGATTCCTCCTCTAGAATGTTCTTAGCAGGTGATGGTAGCATATATAAAGGGGTTCAAGCAATGTAATGGGACATGAAAGTATTGTATTTGGAGCGGTATCTCAATAGGAGGATTCCCCCTCGAAGAGCAGAAGTGAACAGGAAGGGATCCCTTAGGAGGATTCCCCCTCGAAGAGGCAAGTGAACAGGAGAGGATCCCTTCCATAATAGGATCCATTGTATGGTGTTGCCCTACCTCAAGGGTTTGGTAATAATATTGTGTGGTTTCTTCTATCTTTTCTCTATGAACCTATTTTGTATTCAGTAATTGTGGTGATTATATTTGTAGATCTATTCAGGTTCTTAACAAGAACCTTCTAAGAAGTCCTCTTACATTTATTATATCTAACTACCATAGTGGGCCTTATTTAATAATATAGTGGACCTAGTCCACCTTACATTGAATGACCTCCACTATTATCACTATGGGCCCTCTGGGCCCCCCTACTACCTCTCTAGCTACCTTACATGCTTGATTTTAAGCCCGAAATGGACTTCTTCTGTGTGTTTCACTTGATTCTCATGAATGCGGCCTTTGAATAAAATGCATTTGATCGGTTTTTAAAACCCATTTCTTCACGTTTTACACCAAGGGCCTGAAATCGGAGAGAAACAGCCCCCTTGTAGGAATAGGTGCTAACATTAGGCTCCATGGGGGATAGAGTCATCCTTGCGATGCTCTAAGAACTCCTTGAATCTTTAGTGCCTTGCTGTTGGGCTATGGAGTCATTTCTTAAGCCAAAAATAAAAAGAAAAAAAATATTTACAAAAACAGAGGAGCCAGCTAAGGCTCAAACAAAACATTTCTTCAGGAAATGCCCATTTATTGGGCTGTTAAAAACTTCTTCACCCTTCAAATCCTGCAACTTGTATGTGTTATTTAAGAATACTTAAGAGATTTTGAAGGGCCCAATCCAGAGGGCATCAAACTTGTTGTGTTTTCCCCTATCCTGCCTGGGTGCATCCCACTTAAGAACCAAATCTCCCAGCACAAATTTCTCCTTCCTAACCTTCCTGTCAAAGGCCTGCTTGATCTTCTACTGATGAATGTGAGCTATGTCCATTACCTGCCCCCTGATCTGTTGCACTTCCACCACTTGATGAATTCTTCTGACCATATGGTCTGGCTCTCCTTCTTGATCTTGGAAGAATTTCACTAAAGGTAAAGCGAGTTGAGTGGGAAACAAAACCTCCATCCCATAAACAAGTTGAAAAGGTGAGGTGCCTAGGGACTTCTTTGTTGTCACTCGATCGACCCATAGAGCGAATTTGAGATTTGAATCCCAGGCCCTTTTATTGTCTTCCAATAATCTTTTAATGAGTTTGATTAGACTTTTATTGGAAGATTCTTCCAGTCCATTTCTTTGAGGATAATAGGGAGTGGAGTGAATTAGTGAGATATCAAACTAATCACAGAACTTAACCAGAGGCTCAGACTGGAAAGAAGCAGCATTGTCGGTGACGATTCTGCTAGGACAGCCAAATTTGGCTATGATATCCTCCAGGAAGCTGATAATTACCTTGTGTGAAGCACTCTTGGTGGGGGTGGCCTCTAGCCACTTGGTGAAATAGTCTGTTGTAGTTAGGATCCATCTGTGTTGGCCACTTGAAGGAGGATGAATTTCTCCAATGAAGTCCAACCCCCACTGTTGAAAGGGTGTTGAAGCTACTACAAGCTTTAGTTGAAGAGATTTGAGCTGCTTCATCCTTGAAAACCTTTGGCATTTGATGCAAGCTCTGACTTCTCTGTAGACATCAGTGAATAAGGTGGGCCAGTAGTACCCAACCTTGAGATTTTTGTGAGTTGTGGTCTTCTAGAAATGATGCCCTCCACAAAGGCTTCTATGGAGATCAAACATAACTTTCTGGGCCTCCTGTGGATTTAGACACCTCAGAAACACCCCTAGAGGGTCTCTCCAGTATAAGACTTGGTCAATAAGGAAATATCTGACTTTCTTGATCTTTAAAGCTCTTGCCTTGATTTTTCCCATTCCATCAAGAGGCTTCAACTCTTGAAGAAAGTACAAAATGTCTCTATACCAGGTGCATTATGCTAGTGATAAGCCACCCTGAGAGATTTTGCTGGATGACTCAACTTGCTGATTTTCTGAGCAAGCATTGATGAAGCTAACCCCTAGGGCCTTGCAATTAGATTCAGCTAGCAGCTTGGCTAAACCCTGCCCTTTAACCAACTTGGTGGGCTTTATCTCTAGGTCAAACTCAAGGATCTTGGCAATCCATTTACCTCTTCTCCCATCTATGTCAGGTTGTATAAGGATGTCTTTCACAAAGGCTGAAGGAACATATGCAGTCACTCTTGAGTGAAAGACATAGACTCTGAAAGATTTGAGAGATTTCACCAAGGCATAGGCTTGTTTCTCCATGATCTCATACCTGATTTATTTATCTCTTAGTGCCTTACTGAAGAAGGAAATGGGTTTCTCTCGCCCTTCCTCCTTTTTCTGCAATAAGACCGCTACTACTGTATCAAAAGAAGCAAAATAAAAAAACTAGGAAATCCTTGGAATAATCGGGACTGATCAGCACAGGTGCCTTAGTCAATGCCTTTTTTATCTAGATAAAATATTCCCTGGGTTCAACAGTCCATTTTACTTCATTTCCCTTTCTGAGCATGGCTGTGATGTGTTTCACCAACCCAACAAAACTTGAGACGAACCTCCTCAGAAAGTTAATCTTCCCGAAAAAATCTTGTACTTCCTTTCTAGACCTGGGAAGTGACAGGGTTTGAATTGCCTCTACCCTCCTGGGACAAATTCTCACTCCCTTTGTTGATACTATATGGCCTAACAACTACCCTTCCTTCATAGAAAACAAAGATTTATTGGGATTTAAGGAAAGGCCAAACCTCTAGCATTTCAAGAAAACTTTCCTCAAGTGATAGTAGTGCTCTTTATCAGACCTGGAGAAGACTGTGATGTCATCCAGATAGATCACCACAAATTGATCTTTCTCCCCGATGAAGGCTATGTACATGGCTCGTTGAAATGTTTCTTCTGCATTCATTAATCCAAAAGGCATTTTGGCATACATGAATGTGCCCCAAGGAGTGGTGAAGGCTATTTTTTCTCTGTCTTCAAGCATGACTAATATATTATTATAGCTAGAAAAACCATCAATCATGGATATCCTAGATGCACCATTTACCCTCTGCAATATGTGTTCCATGTTGGGAAATGGATAGTTGTCTTTCTTTGAGCTCCTGTTCAGGTTCCTGAAATCAACACAGAGCCTGATTTCTCCACTTTTCTTCCTCACTGGGACCAAATTGGCCATCCACTCAAAATATCTCAAGGGGACAATGATTTTGGCATCCAAAAACTTCTTCACTTCTCTTTCCATGACAAGCAACAACATGGGATTTATCTACCTTAGCTTATGCCTAAATGGCTTAGCCTCTTCCTTTAGTGGGATCTTGTGTTCAATGACAGATGTGTCATATGTCTTGAGGTATTCATAGGTCCATGCAAACACATCAGTAAATTCTCTTAATAACTTGGTATATTGGGCCCTCTACTCTTTGGTCAAACTACTTGACAACTTGACATACGTAGGCTCCTCCTTTGTGCCGATGTTGCACTCCATTGTATCAACATATTCATTTGAAACCCTACCCTTTACTGCCACATCATTCCCATCAAATAGTCTTTCTAAAGGGACTAGTCCCTTCGGAATGTGATTGCTAGGAAGATGTACAATAGGGTGACTAGCAATTTTATTTGAAAATACCTTAGGGTGAGGGTGACTTTCAAGATCAGGATCCTGATCATTGTGCAATGCAGAAAATTCATCGACAGACTGGCAAAATTTTTTGATTTCAGGATCATCTTCAAATACCTTCCAATGCTTGATATTGTCCGGTACAGATGGCCTATATCTTATCTCAACATCATATTTGACCTTAGGTGGCAGAGGGATCCTAAACAGACTAGCTAAGACAGCTAAGGAATCGGTCAAAGTATTTTCCTCTCTTGGAATAAAAGAAATGTTGAAAGATGAGAAGAAATTATCAATCAGGTCCCACACCTAATTTTTGTAACTCCTGAGCCGAGGATGCTTAGACCAATAAGAATTTATGACTTGCTAGATTATCAACTCAGCATCTCTGAACACCTCTACCCCCTCAATTCCCATTTCTTTTTCAACCCTTAAACCTAGAACAAGAGATTCATATTCTGCTACGTTATTGGTAGATTCAAATTCTAGCTTGTATGATAGGGATATGGTTTTATGACAAGGCGACACAAAAACCACTCCAGTGCCAACACCTTCGCTAGAAGAAGCTCCATCAAAGAACATCTTCCAAACATAGGTGGTTGGAGGAGGTATATCATGATTAAAAATGGGTTGCTTTCTGATTTGAAAAGGGGCTTCAGGAGTATCAATGAGCTGCAATAAACTAGACCCCAAATCAGTGTCAAGTGAAAAGATAGGATGATTGGTGGGGTCTGCTTCATCACTAACAATATAGGCCAGCTAAGCTTCTTTGTACAACCTCGTATGTTCCCCTCCAAATACTAGAATGGTGGTATATGTGAGATCCATCTGTAATGTTCCTCCAAGTTTTTTAATCCAAGATCTTGACAACAACATGCCAAACTTAGGGGGAACATCAACTACTACAATGTCCATGATCACACTCTTCACTGGTAGCTGAAATAAAGAGACCACCAAGTCTTTGATGACTCCAAAGGCATTGCACCCTCCTTGAATTAAAAGAGTAGATTTCATGATAATCCTTTGTCACTTCCAGTCCCAATTCTTCCATGACTATTTTGGGCATAAGGTTGTGGGAAGCTCCTGAATCGATGAGGCAATTATGCAACACCTTATCATGTATGTTCAGGGATGTGTAGAAGGGAGGGGATGAATCATCTATGTCTTCTACAATGGGACCTAGGATGACTGTTGTCTTTTCATCTTGAAGATTTACTGAATCTGTGGAGGGCTAGGAGGACTCGGATTGTAGCAGTTTGGAGAGGGACCTTTTGAAATCTTCATTTTTTACTAGTTCTGAGAGGGGTATGGGAATTATAATATTTTGAATTTCATGCTCAAAAATAAAGGAGGAAAGAGGCTTAGGAGCTTCCCTTACCTCAAAGATAGGTTCTTTGGTCGATGGTGAAGTGTTCTAAGTTTTCTTTTCTTTAGTAGTGATTGTTGCAGGTTTAACAGACCTTTCTGCTATGAGGGGCTGATCATGGCTATCAAAATTCCCTTATTTCTTCTTTGACCTGAGATGGTATATATTAGGAGTGTTGTTGGCCTTTTCCCCTTTACCCAACTCATTGATTTGAACGTTCATAAGGGATTCTTCATATGCAGATTGAGTCAAATGGGGAAAAGGGGAACTGTCTTCTATACCCTGTCTTCTATACAAGGTCAATCTCATCTATCTCCTCTCCTTCCTCATGAGCAGCTAGGTTATTTTGGAGGGGGGTTTGAATCCTCCGATCATATCTATCTTTTCTCCTTTCTTCCCTTGGAAAATCCTGTGGCACATTGTTACTAGGCCTCCTGAATCCTCTGTTATCAGTATTTTGGGGATTTATGTACATGGGCTTCCCTTCTAACTCCCAACTTTCAATTCTAGCTAAAATCAATTTTAGCACTTTAGTTACCTCATACGTATGAAGAGGAAGGGGAGATGAAATGGATGGGGAGGCTTCAGGTCTCTTCTTGGATATGTCTCTATCATCCTTATTCCTAAGTTGGTCAACAACCAATATGTTAGATTCTACGTCCATGGTTGCATCCTTCATGTGAGCTAGAGTAGTGGCTCTCCTTTCCCTCAACAAGAGGCAAAAGTCATGATCAAAAGTGTTAGCATAAGTGATCTTATTAGAGGCTTCTGAGGGATTTATTTCAGTGGGGATCTTATTGTACATTTTATTAAATCTCTTGGAGAAGTCAGAGACAGACTCTCCTTCCTTTCTCTTCAAAGACCCAAACTCTGTCATGTAATACATGAAGTCTTTTTTGTCTCCCCACTATCTCAAAAAGGCATTATCCAAAGCCTCAATACCATCGATGGATCCTGGAGGCAAGGCCCTAAACCAATTTCTAGCCTTGCCTTCAAGGATATGGATGAAAATCCTCATCCATATGTTTGCATGCATGATAATGTGATCATCTGTAAAACTGTAAAATGCTTCGAGGTGTTCTTTTGCAGCTATGTCCCCTTCGCCTGTAAAATTGGGTAGCTGCTTAAGGTAGCCATCTACTGGGAAGGCATTGAGAGGTTTAGGTAACAAAAGGGGAGCATACCTAGCATCTATTATATCCTCCATTCTGGTCATGGGTGGATTTTCTCCTACCATAGGAATATTAGGTGGAGGAGAAATCCGAGGAGAAGGAGTTCGAACAGGGGATACTGGAAATGAGCTTCTAGGTGGAAGGGGGAATAATGGGGGATTCAGAGAGAAGGATAAGGGGCTTGAGTCAGCAGATGCTTCTCTCTATGCAGTAGCAACAATAGTAATAAGAGGAGGGCTGGTAAATCTAGGAGTGGGGAAATATTTTGTGGTCCTAGGTCTACGCCAAGGTACAGCTTCAGGGAAAAGGGGAGTGACAAGGATTTCTCCATCCAATCCTAGAACAGGGTGGGAAAACTTAGCAAGAACACTTTCAAAATTCAAGAAACGAGAAACTTCAGAAAAAGGTCTACTAGGAAGTTGAGAAGAAGAGAATGGAGTTTCTACAGAAGGAGGTGGAAAATTACCTAGTTCAGTGGTGGAAGTTTCTCCTTCAGAGGCCTTTCCTTTTCTGATAATCACCTCTGGATCAACTTCAGGCATAGCTAGAGGCAGTTGTGGATGGGACTGCGTGTGTCTACCTTTGGAAGTTACAACTAAAACAATAGGTTCACCCCAGTGGAGTCATCACAATCGAGTCACTAGGTGCATAGTAGCAATCTCGTAGGGCTCTCATTCCTGATGCACCTTCAAAATCAGAGGATCGATGTCGTTCGATCCCAGAGAAAATTTTCAACTTCACCCCTGGAAACGACACCAAAAATGTTGGCGTCAGAAGTCACTCCTGGATTGCAGCAGGAGTAAGACTGATGCCCATCAGTTTATGTCACTATTTGTTGATAAATGGTGATGAATGGAAGTAAACTTAGAACAACATCGTTCTAACTCAGAAACTAGGCCAGGCATGCACAAGAAGATGAGGTCTTGGTTTAACTTCAGACAATAAGTTGTAATAAGGGTGAGTAGGAGGAAGACTTATGTGAGGAAATCCTAAGGCCTGTTGTAGGCATCAAGCTTCCAACAACTTGTAGAAGAAAACTTTGAACACAAGAACCTCTTATATTCAAAAGAAGAAACACTAAATGAACATAACATCACTATAATAAATCCTTTATCATAACACAGTCACGACGATTCATGTGAATCAATCAATCATGAACCCTTTTAGTATGAGATCGAAACCAGATAAAAAAGAGAGATGCCTTACATTGAACAAGAAAATTTCATATGTAGATACATAGCCAGAAAAACCAGTGCTTCATTAAAACATTACAGTCGGGAGCTCTGCTCTACCATCCCCCTTTACAAAAATACAAAAACTGAGTATATATACTCAGAGCAATTCATCCCCTTGGCAGCAGGAGGGTAGATGAGACATTAAAGTCCAATTTAGCGTGTGCAGGCTCCTATGGTCAGACAAGGACATCAGATTGGCATGGCTCTTTTAGGAAAACCTGCACAGAGGGCAATCTTGGGAAGACTACCTGCCAAAACCTCCATGCCTTACATTCATGGCTTGAGCTAAGGTTTCAGCTACCTGCTCAATTTTCATTAATTGCCTTCCTCCACAGTGGGTGGCTAACACTTCGAGCATAAGGAATGACCATGCACTTGCTTCCCAGGGCTCAGAGGGTAGCCTTCCTTTTTATTTTGTCTCTTCCCTCAATGTAACCCATGGCCATGACCTAGCGCCTCACTCCAGAGGTGCTTTGACACTTCTCCTTTTGGGAGATTCTACCATTCTAGCGTCTAGGATATTTGGTGACTAAAACTGTGAAAGGACCCTCCATATCGATGGTTGGATATGGCTTCAAAATCAACGGACATGATCCATTTTCCCTTGAGCACATTGGCTCTGCGCCCCTCATCTTCTTTGTCCACTTTCCATACGACCCTATGCTATGAACGTGGGCCCACACCCAAAGGCACCTTCACATCTCATGTATCGTGGATGGAAGGGAGTCGACCCTTGTATTTCAAAGTCGCAATAGCCGAGATGGTGGCTGGGCTTAATCAGGCACCACGTGTCCTCCAATAATAACAGTCCCGATCCTTTCGAGGATTCTCCTACCGGGAGTTCTCGCTCCTCTTCCTCCAACCACCTTTCCATATGACCCTATTCTATGACCATAGGCCCACACCCAAAGGTGCCTTCGCATATTGCGTATTATGGATGGAAGGGAGTTGACCCTTGTATTTCAAATTAATAATAGCCTATATGGAGATCGGGCTTAATCAGGCACCACGTGTCCTCCAAGACTAATGGTCCCGATCCTTTCAGGGATTCTCCTACCAGGAGTTCTCGCTCCTCTTCCTCCAACTGCCTTTCCATACAACCCTATGCTATGACCATGGGCTCGCACCCAAAGGCGCCTTCACATCTCGCGTATCGTGGATGGAAGGGAGTCGATCCTTGTATTTCAAAGTCATGATAGACGAGATGGTGACCAAACTTAATCAGGTGCCACATGTCCCGACTGGATCGAACGACCACAATCATTTTGTGACTTTGGCCCTAAGGGATGAGGCCATGCACTAAAACTTGTGCAACTCCATGGCTCTGGCTTACCCAATGACCGTTGATCTACTCCATGGATTGATCCTCATCGTTGAAAACAAAAATTCATTCTCGCTTGATTTTAACCCTGAAATGGACTTCTTTTGTGTGTTGCGCTTGATGCTCATGAATTTGGCCTTTGAATAAAATGCATTTGATGGGTTTTTAAAACCCATTTCTTCATGTTTTACACCAAGGGCTTGAAATCAGAGAGAAACACCGCCCTTGCAAGAATTGGTTCTAACAGGATGCAATTGCAACTTGATCAGATTTTGTGTGGCTATTGGGAAATATCGCCAACTCTTTTGTGATATACACCCTCTACCCCTTATTATAACTGATTGTTTCATCCTTCACTATTTCCTCTTTGGTGGCTTCAGAACCCACTATTGAGTGCTATTGTAAGGTCTAGTGCTATTTGAGAGGAAGGAAATTACATCTTTTTAGGACACAATCATTTGTCTTATTTGTTCTCCCACATGGACAAAAATCCACCTACCCACATGTATGTTTAATTTCAATTAATTTATGTATGATGCTCATTTGATTACATGCGATTGTGAAATATATTTTGAAGGTAAAAATTATACAAGTCTCTTGTTCATTCATTGCTCTCATCACTATTTGTACACTTTCACTTTGCTAGTCAGACATCATAGGAGACCCACAGAATCCCTGTCGTTCCATATGCTTGCAAAACCTCCCTCCTATCCTAGGAGGAGTTCCTAGTCTTTTCAACTCACCATCTCAACCCTCTCACACCCTTGTGAGTTCTACTATTTTGGGATCAAATTTACTTTGTTCCACTTTACTTGGGTCCAATTCCCAAGGAAAACCATCCACTAGCTCTCCTTTACAAGGAAGCAGGGAGCAAATTTCTTCTCAAGGGAGAAGTACAACCCCACCAAACCCCCCTCAAGGGTCAGGTACACAACATGATCACACCATGGTTGGAACTAATCCTCCATCGCCACCCCCCATGCCATATTTGGCGTCCCTTAATATCCCTGATATGAGTAAACTCACAAATAACCCTATATTGCATGACCCCACATGGCCCAATATACCTACCAAACTACCTTAAGACATTCCCAAGTTTGAAGGAAAGTCGGGAGAAGATCCCATGAACCATGTCATAACCTTCCACTTATGGTTCTCCTCAAACAACATCATGGATGACTCTATTCGCTTAACATTATTTCAATGCACACTCACTGGTGCATCAGCCAAATGGTATGTGGACAAAAAACCAGGGTCTCATATGACTTTTGAATCCTTGGACAAAACATTTTTGACCTTATTTCAACTACCAGTTTGTCATGACAATGGTCTAGAACTTCTCTTTGAGTGTAAAACATCCTCAACCACACATATCACTGACCACATCCACGAATGGCATCGACCACGTAGTTTATGCAAAGCAGAAACCACCAAAGAACAACACCTTGATTGGCTTCTCAGATCACTCGTCTCTATCCTTGCCAAAGATGTGGCTTCCACATTCCCCCAAACTGAAGAGGAAGACATCATCAAGGCTCAACATTATGACCTCATTTATGCTCAGTCGGGTTACTTATACATAGTAATACCCGATGCACTGAGGCCCGTCCCATTCGGAAAGGATAAAGCTCGGATGTCTCACATGACGGATGGATTGATTGGTACCATGAAACGTCAAAATATATACATACAACCACCACCCATGTATGGCACACCTCAATATTCATCGATGTATGGAGGTCCGTCTTACTACCCTCCTCCCCCTTACCAACATGCATATCCTATGGGGCCCCCTCCACCCATGAGTGGAACCTCGCCGACACCCATGATGTAGTTAGCCTCTCAACCAAGTTCAGGTACCCCTTCTACCTCATATTATAACCTGGGAACTAGTGAAAGCAATTCATCTTCCTATGCACCCTACAGACCATTGCCACAAAATAATCTGTATTTTCCATTTCCTGGTTCTCCACATCCAATTTCTCCTCCACAGGGACAACCACACACTGGGTTTAACTTTGTTCAACCCTCTCCCATTCAGAAATTTCAAAATTTTGAACAACTGAATATGAAAAATCTGACCCATCAACCGAACAATGCCAAAAATAAAGGAAAAAACCAAATTATTAATAACACAGGACTAGGGGGAAATAACCCCCAACAAAACCAACCTGTTGGGGGCAACTAGAACCAGGGTAACCAGAACCCCCAAGGGGATAATGAAAACCCACACCAAGGGAGGAAAAACAACAACAACCTTCAGACAAACTTCCCTTGTTCTCTTTTCGGTGAGCATGGTCATTATACTCACCATTGCCCCCAAATTTATGACTTCAAATGGATGAAAGATTCCATGAACGCGCCACATTTTCTAGTGCCACCTGTCCCTCAGCAGGCCCCACAACAATATTTGCAGCAACCACCCCCGGATGTATTGCAAAAACCTATTCCACATCAAGGTGTGATGAATACCCAGCATGAGATGCATCCTGCCTCATCACAAATGGGATAGTATCAACTCCCTGGAAATCTAGCGGATTGCAATATCCTTCTAACTAGCGAAGAAGAAATTCTTCTGCAGACACGTAGTGTTCAATACAATGCACCCCCTATATCTATTCCCACCACTTTGGAAGCAACTACAACTACAACCGAACAACCCTTGATGACTACACGCCCTAACACTTAACCCCCCTTGTTGGGCTCTAAATATTTCCTAAAAAAAACCTCTATGCATCAGCCGAAGGTAGGCACTGGCACAAGAATTTTACTTGTTTCCTATGTAGGTTCTTACCTTCCATTTTCAATACCCATCTTCCAAAGATGCAACCCTTGCAAAGGGACAAAAATTGTAACAAAAGGAACGATAGTTGTTCCGTTCAAATGAACAACACGACCTGCAAAAGGAACAACAATCGTAACAAGGGAACGACAATCGTTATATTGGGCATAACTAATGTTGTATTAATTGAGTTGTAATACTTTCCCAACTATCTAATTTGTCAATCTGAGGTTCATAAACTTATGAAGCACACACAAAGTATATGCAGGATTGAAGTAGAACTGATCTAATCTAACGGTAAATCTACAATTGAAATTGAATCATTAATCTAATGCAAAAAGGTGAAACACACGACTTGGAATTGAAATGCTACAACACACGACTAAAATGAAATTCCATAAATGAAATTAATCTAGGAATGGTAAATTGCATAAATGAAATTAATCTAGGAATGGTAAATTGTGTAAATGAAACTAATCTAGGAATGGAGAAGTACATGAAGAAAAATAAATACAACATGTGAAGAATTGAATGACACAACAACATATGTGAGCTCATGCCAATGAAGCAATCTTACATTACAATGACCAAATCAATCTTCATAACATAATAATGAAAGCATGGAAACAAAAACTATGAATCAGAGCTAAGAATCCCTTTCTCTTTCAAACCCTAATGACTACCAAATAACTCTAATTACCCCCTCATGAAGAGAGAGTACTCTCTTTTATACATGAGAGCCTTGAAGATAAGATAACCATCTCATAATTATAGATCGACTTTTTTCTCAACTATTTTCCCATTATTACAAAATATAATCCCTTCAAATCCTCACACATATCTCTCATATACCTTGGATAAGATATGACAACCAAATCTCCATGATCTTCTCCTTGGAATAGGCTCTGAATAACTATCTCCTTGAAATGGTGAAGGAGATATTCGAGAATTCTTTTTGTATTAACCCTTCACATATTCCTACACATTACAAAGCTCACACATTTTTGAGATATATATGAAAACATGTCAATTTTCTAACATTTAATCACAAATTCCTTTTAAATACTAAAATGAATAAAGTGGAGAATAATAAGGTGAAACCCAAGTATATTTATGAAATTGATATCTTGAAATGTTAATGGGGCGATGAAATGTGAAGAATAATGAAGGGAAAGGTCGATGAAAATAGGACATTTCTGAGCCCCAACACTCGTCTCCCGCTTTGGTAGCTTTCTAGATACCAGTCAAGATTTGGAACATCACGGTTCATTGATGTATCATTGATGAAGGTGAATCTGCATGCATCGTGTCCAAAACTGTATGGAAACAACTTGTCTCCCCTAAGATAATACCATCTTCCATAACTTTAATAGCTTATTATGGCTGACCATCCTCTCCTGAAGGGATCTTTTAAAATGTCCCCGTTGAACTTGGGGGAAAAACCATCCTTATATCCATTGAGGTTATCGATGCCCCACTCGATTACAACATATTTTTTGGATGTAGCTACATGTATTTTATGAAGGCAGTGGCCTCTTCTGTGTTTCGAACGATGATGTTCCCCCACAATAGGAAAATCATCACTATCGACCAAGTTTCACGTTATGAGCTAAACCACTCCTCCAACATCAAAAACATCTCACCTCTTGTCCACACTAGTTTTGACGCGTATCCACTCATGGATATGGGCCCCAAAATTTTCAAAGAGCCATCCTTACTGGGGGCATACCATGGAGCACCACCGCTAATACACCCATCAACAAAAGTGTGTGTCATATCTTCTAATGGAACTAAGCCTGAAGATACCATTCCTTTCACTAAGGCTTCTCCACCCCTCAACGTCCCACCAGTTGAAGAAATTCTCCCTCATGAATTACCTGATAACCCTATGACACCACTTATCCTTGATTTCACCCTTCCCCAAGGGAAAATCTTAGTTTGGGAGACAATACCCCAAGCCATTACTCAAATTCCCTTATTCTACCCCCCACCAAGAGTACAAGCTTTCCAGGTAGCTGCAAATCTTACCCTTCCCAACATGGTGCTCACCATTCCAGTATGGTATCTACAACCACCCACGATGGTTCCTCAACCATACCTCCCTCCCCAAATAGAGGGAATCTCGATGCAGATTCCAGTACTAACTTTGACCACACCACCCTCACCCCCAATCGCCAACACCACTGCTACAACCGGGGGTAGACGGAAGAAGAAAGATCCCACCGCTCTACTTCCTCCCTGAGTTCAGCCTCCTTGCACACTCTATGAGACAGAGGGACACCCCACTAATCGATGTCCTTCTCTCCCTAAATTATGCAATATAATCCAACTCCCTCGAGACATCGCATCGCTCACCACTTCACCAAGCATGTCTAGTACTACTACTATGTCTTCTACTATAGGAAGTAAAGGGTTGCGAACCAAATTCACTTCTTCCATCTATTCAGAATATGGCCATTACACCCACCATTGGATAGATCTACCTCAATTTCATTAAGCCTTGGTTGTAGTATGCCAAACATCTCAGCCCGAGCCCTCTCAACCACTCCCTACTAAGTCTCACATTACTGATATTCGATATATTTCATCGCCAGTACCCACACGAATGAGGTACCCTCCACAGTATCAAGACATTCACCTTATGTCCAGCAATACTTCACACCATGTATATGATATCTCATCTATGTCCTAACCACTTGAGGACAATAACACCTACCCATTGACAGTTCCCCCTCTCGCCTCCCAGGATCCACTGTATTCTCTCATTTTCGACTGTGACGAAGACATCTTGGAGGAACTGACTACCCCTAATTTCCCTTGGAATACACTCCATCATCAAGAACTTTTCCTCTCACAAGAGGTATTTCACCCACCTGATTGGTATCCCCAAGCTCCCGTAATCTTCCAAAACACCTCACAACACTTGCCAGATAACCAAAAGTGTTAGTGCAAATGAGGTGTCATTGTGGGTCCACCATCCATATATAGGCCATTTTTCCTACCTTCCACACTCAGTTATAGGAGCCTAGAGCCTCTCTTTCCTGATCTATCTTCAGCCATGAGATCATGGTCTTGCCATCTACACAGTCACATTTCCTAGGTCACCATGCATACTCGGCCCCCGGGGAGCATTTTTTCGCACATCACGTTTAGGTACGCCTGCTCATGTTCAAAATTATCAAATAATTTTTATATGTTCTTTATTTTCAGATATTGTTCACGTCAGGTATTTGATTTTCATGTGTCCAGGTACTTGGGAATCACAAAATATGCATCCCCTTTAGGTATATGATCGACACTGGAATGTAATCATTCCCTTTGAACATTCATTGCATCTCCCAGTCACACCCTCCAAAATTCTCCTTTAGGGTCCCCACATCCTGCTCTGCAGTACTATCACCTCTACTACATTTTGGTACTGTCACTTGGTAGCACTCTCCCCCACATGAGTTGTCCCATTCATATTCACCCTTGGCACTTTGACACTCATGTTGATTTTTCCCCCTAGGGATGGGAGTCCCGATAGTCATACACATTTTTGCGAATCAGCCACATACACCTTCTCATCATTCTTCTACCTTTCCCAATGGACTCCCAGGTTATCTCATCATGGTTATTTTTTCACTGCACCTCCATAATCTCATTAAACCTCCATTTCATCCACAATCAGTTTTCCCATCTGCAGATTTCCCTCCATTTATTTACCTCATACAAAAACCCACCCATGGGGCTCCCACCCTCCACCAGTTCTCCATGCAATTTGCACCCTCACAAGCCAAGCCATCTTGCACCAGGGAACCAATTTATATATCTGTACACTCATCCCAAATTATTCTTTATTTATTTGGTAATTGTAAAAAGCCTTTGTTTCCAACATTTAATTACCTTTTTGTTGTCACCCTTAATGACCTTATTTTTCTTGAAAAGCAAGCCATGTCACCCTTGGTTGGGGAATTCACTATCATCTACACATATTGACATCATCCATAAACCCCGATTATCCCAAAGTCCATGTACCACTTATCTCTAACTTTGTCCACTTTGTCATGTCTCTGGCACAGTTTAACCCCATGTCTAGTCGTCCCCCTAACACTAGATACAATTTTACGGTTGCTTCCAATCATCCTTCATATATATCCTCAACCAAGGACACTCTTGAGTCTCATCGCACCTTGACTTTTTCCATGTTCCTTATCATTTCTTGATCTTATCTAGTGGATTTCATGAAGCCCTTTTGCTTCTTGGAGTCGCGTCTCCTTTTCTATCGACATGAACACAATTTTTAGAAGGGCGACAATAGATTGACTCTCATTACCTTTACAATGAGGAGTCTTGGATGGCATAACAAGAACCATCATTTCTCTCTGCTGTCATTGACCCCCATAACATTTAACTTCAACAGAATATCATGTTATAGTGGATTTTACTATGCGACTATTGCAATTGTTTTATACTAGCTGAAGACCTTTGAATTTATTAGGCCATCAATGTCTATGAGTCACTGACCCTTCTTACAGGCATCCTTTCCTCTTCTCAGAGTAGGTTCACCATCATAATTGTCATATGTCATTATCAAACCATTGAGGAGGGCGTTGCAGTTATCTACATCAACATCCAACTTCAGTTAATGTATTACATTTTTGAGTTACATGACACGAGCATGGGGCATGCGTGCCTCATTTGTATGCAGATTTTATTTTTCCCTACCTAGAGAAAGGTTGGGTCCCACAGTTTCCCCTCTCCCTCTAATGGATCGCTCTTGCAGTTCCTATCCACACTCTTCATTACAATGGTACTCTCAGTAGAAGAAACATTGATGTATTTTGGCTATATGCTCCTAACCTCACACATTAGGGAGCATCTATTATCACTGAAATTTCATCTGCAACATCTCATGAAAATGGTTATAGTAATACAACATCTCCAAACATCTATTTGTTCACCTGTAACACCAAAAATGCATTTCCAAGAGGCAAAAACCATACAATTGGTCAAAAAATTGACATGCGCTAAAACACTAAAGGAAGTGCACACATAGTGTGTGGGACAAAGAAGACCATAGAGCGCACAATGTGCCATATGCACAAATGTCAACAAGAAAAGCCACACACTCCTGTGAATGACACATTTATGGTTCTTTTCGGCCCCTCACCCACTTCTGGACCATCTCCTAACTTGATTTGAACCTCAAATCCGAGCTTAATCTGAATGGGGGGTTGGTCAAAGACCTAAGGGTGCCCTAAAGGACCCCTTGTCCACACTAAGAACTAGTTAGATATTTCTACAAATACATGCTATAAAAGGAGACCATGGGTTCACTAAGAATTTAAGAATCTCATAGTATTGTTATGCTGCCTCTATCCTCCCTCAAGAAACCTCTCTTCTTCTTGGATCATTCTAGAAACATCTCAATAATCTATTCACCTCACCTCTTGAGGGAATAGGATTGGATTTCCTCACCATTTTCTTTCTAGTTTATCATTATAAGAAGAGCTCTGAAATAGGGACTCAAGATCCCTCCCAAGGAGGAAGAGAGGATCCATAAGTCCTCCTTTCTCTGTGGTGTTTTCCAACTAATATAGTTATTGATTGGTGGCATAATCATTGGTCATTTGGTTGATTGATTTGGTTCAAATTTTCTTATGCATTTTAGTTGTATTTCTTTACTTATTTCTTTAGTTATTTCCTTAGTTGTTTCTTTAGCTTAGGCCCGAATAGACTTGAAAGTGCCCTTCTTTTCTCATTCAAGTGACGAAAAGGACACAACACATGCATTGCTTGGTTTGGACTAGGCATTTGATAACCAGGCCATAATCAACTTCAAGACAAGGAATATTACTTTATAGTCAAGAGAATACAGAGTCATTGTGCCATTGGACCTGTTAGAGGGGGAAAGGTTCGTAGAACCTACTTGCTTGGACATGGAGGAAATTAACCAGTTGTACAAAACAACTGTGTGAGATGAAGATTACGTAAACTCAACTGTAGATGGGGTACTCAGTTGGTGAAGCATCACATCATGTGTGCCAGACTCATATACGGGCTTAGAAAATTGGCAACAGAGGTTACACGAAGTCTCCACAAGAATATGTGCAAGAATAGACTGTGCAGTAAGATGGGTGAGTACGAAGATAAGGGATCCTCACATCTTCCACGGGATGAATGATTTAGAATCATTATTGACACAATATGAAGATGAAGTGTTGGAGAATAAACATCTATTAGCATTGGATATAGAACTCAATGAAACACATGCAATATGGTGGGTTGCACATAAATAAATAGTGAAAGACTGGTATCAGTGTAAGCGGTTACTGCGCATCAAGTTTGGCACAGAATAGGGAAGCAACCAATTACAAAAATATCATGGACTGGGGGCACCAGTAGAACACTTGGAGAAGTTCATAGCACTATGGAAAATGACACCACCAGAGGAATGGCCTCACCATCTCATGCACACATTAGAGGGCATCCCAGCAAACTGGTACACAAACCAAGAACTATGAAGAGGAACTACGAGCTGGACCATACTACAAAAAAAAATTATAGTCACTTTCTCATTTGAGCATGAGAACCCAAACATAGAAGAAACACCTAAACAAATCAGAGGGGTGATATTCATTAAGGAACCATAAGTTGAAACTATAATAGAAGAACAACAACAAAACAGGAAGACCGTGAAAGAACTACTATCATGTTACCACGTGCAGGAAGAATCACCAGATGAAGATGACCCACACGATATTCAGATTGAGGAATATGAAGGCGAGAGAGAAGCAGAAGGTCCACCTCTGGAATCATAAGTGATTGTTGTGCTGATAAGGATGAAGAAAGTCAACATCGAGACAATTGAGAATCCCAAGATGGCTAGCATTGGAGACTACAGGGACGAAGAGACAGTAGAGAGAATAACAGAGTTACTATGTGAATACAGTGAACTATTCCCAACAATGTTCACAGAAATGAAATGCACAGCAGGAGAGTTAGGAAAAATGAAGATACCACTCAGAGATGAGGCAAGACCAATCAGACAACGACCATACAGACTAAATCCAATATATAAGAAAAAATTCAATGCTGAGATCGATAGGATGTTGGAGGATGGAATCATAGAACCTGTAGAGAAATCCAAATGGATAAGCCCGATGGTGGTTCAAGAGAAGAAACAAGGGGGGGTAAGAATATGTGTCGAATTGAGGAGGTTGAATGATGCATGCCTACATGACCCGTTCCCTACCCTGTTCACAGATGAAGTCCTGGAGAATGTAGGAGGAAAAGAAGCTTATTCATTCACCGACGGATTCTCGGGATAACATCAGATCAAGATAGCACCAAAAGACAGATACAAGACCATTTTTTCCACAGAATGGGGATACTATCAGTATACAGTCATGTCGTTTGGACTGAAGAATGGACCAACAATATTTTCCAGAGTAGTCATAGCGGCATTCAAAGAGTTTATCCACCAGTTTTTAGAAGTATATCTGGATGATTGGATAGTCTATAGTATACTAAAAGACCATGTAGAGGTCTTATGGCTGATGTTTGAAAGATGCAGGTAGTATCATATATCATTAAACATCAAGAAGTGCATCTTCAGAACACCTTTTGGGATACTATTGGGCCATATAGTATTCAAGAAAGGATTTCTAGTAGATCCCGCCAAGATTGTAGTAATTGTTAACCTACCACCACAAAAAACAGTCTACCAATTGAGAGCGACATTGGGACACAAAGGATACTGCAAGAAATTTATAAAGGGGTATGCATAGATCATTGTTCCGATGGAGAAACTGCTAAGAAAAGACACAAAGTTTTAGTGGAATGAGGATTGTCAACGTGGATTGGACACCCTAAAAGAGAATATGGTAACTGCACCAATACTGGTATTCCCAGATTGGGAAAATAAATTCCACGTACATGTAGATGCATCGGCCATAACACTTAGAGATATTCTAGCATAGCCAGGAGCAAGAGAATTGGACCATTCGATTTCATTTTCTAGAAGAAAGTTGTCAGTTTCAGATAAAAACTATAATACCACAGAAAGAGAAGGTTTAGTTATGGTTTATGTGCTTCAAAAGTTCAGAAATTACTTACTAGGAAAACATTTCAGGATGTTCACAGACCATTCAGCACTCAAATACCTCGTCAACAAGCCAGTGTTGGGGGGGAGAATATGTAGATGGCTCTTACTGTTCTAGGAATTTGATTTTGAAGTCATAGTTAAACCAGGGAAGTTTAATGCAAGACCTGACCATCTGTTGAGGATCACTAATGGGGAGGAACCTACGAATCTAGAGGACAATTTTCTTGATGCACAATTATTTTTAATCCATATAGCCGATGAATACTTTGCATACATCATCCAATACTTGAGTATAGGTACTACACCATAGGAGTACAACACCACACAGAAGAAAAATATGGTAGTTAAGTCTGCAGATCACCAGTTGATTGTAGGACACTTATATATAATGGGTGCAGATAGAATCTTGAGAAGATGTTTGCTTGAACATGAAAGACCTGGGATTTTAGCGGAATCCCATGAGGGAATAGCAGGAGGAAATTATGCAGGAAAATATATCGCACATAAGGTATTGCATGTAGGACTATGGTGGTTGACCATGCACAAAGAATCAAGGGATACTCCCAGAAATGTGATGTATATTAGAGGGTTGGAAAAACAAATAGAAGCGACGAGATGCCCTTGCGACCACAAGTAACATTGAAAGTATTTGACAAATGGGCAATAGGTTTTGTGGTACCAATCAACCCACTAGAAAAAAGGTCAGGAGTGAGGTACATCATCACCGTGACAGAATACATGACAAGATGGGAGGAAGCAACACCATTAAAATATTGCACCGTAGAGACAACAACACACTTCTTGTTTGAACACGTAATCACTAGATTTGGTTGCCCAAGGATTTTTGATGAGTGACCAAGGAACTCACTTCATTAACAACACTATTAAGGCTATGATTGAAGAGTTTGAAGTTTATCATCAAAAGAGTACAATGTATCATCCTCAAGAAAATGGAACAGTGGAAGCCTTTAATAAGATCCTTGAAAATGCGTTGACAAAGATCTGCAACATGAACATGGACGATTGGGACTTGAAGATACCAATGGTGTTGTGGGAATATGGGACCACATGCAAAACATTGACAGGACAAACACCAGTGATATTGGTGTATGACATGAAGTCGCAGACGGTGGTACCATTAGAATTTTTGGTACCTAGTCTGTGCGTAGCACCAATTACAAACATGACAGAATGAGGCACAGTACAGGAAAGGCTGAATCAGCTGATGATTATGGAAGAAGAAATGATTCTTGTAGGGTTTCACCAAGAAGTCTAGAAAGCAAGGGACAAAGCTTGGCATGAAAAACATATCAAGAGAAAGAGTTTTAAGGAAGAAGACTTAGTATTGATGTATGATAGTAAATCCTTACAACACCTAGGGAAACTCAGAATGCATTGTTTAGGACCATACGAGGTAAATATTGTCACAGATGGGGGAGCTGTAAAGTTGGAGGATTTAGGAGGAACAGAGTTCAGAGGGATGATTAATGGGAGTCGACTGAAGCTGTATAGGGATATTCGACCTCCTATAACTTAAATAAATAAATAAATAAAAATGGAGGGGATAACGTGCCAAACATAAAAAACTAACAAACAAAGGCATAGGACACCGAAAAGAGAATGAGCGTGCACACTCAGAATTTTTGGCACAACGAAGGAAAAGGAAAATGGTCACTACAAAGTGGGAAACATCGGAAAAGAAAAAGTAGCGGGAAAGATGGATACAAAAAATAACCACCAATGGACACCAACTATCAAACTTAAATGAAAAAAATATTGAAGGGACTCCGCATTAATTGCCCCAACTGGCAACGAAAATGGAAATCAATAGAAAGTACTATTATAACCCTAAATTACACTAGACATGCATACTTGGCATTAGGCCATCTTACTTGCTATTTTTTCCAAGCTATCATTGAACAACTCTTCTAAAAAACCATATTTCTGAATATGTACGCACCCTACACCACTACTGCCCACGTATATATGCTAGCTGACCCATTACATCCCAAGTATACTCACAAAAAGCACGAAAAATAGAAAGTTGCAGAAGGAATACGGATTTCTGGGTAATTACCTAAATCATTTGACCACCCATAGCTGGTCACTCAACCAGATAACTACCCTCTTTTATCCTATAAAATAAGGTGTTGGGGTCCCATTCCCAAAAAGGAAGCATGAGAGAAAAGAAACTATGCCCATTTCAGTATTCCCCCTTTTCCCCAATATTTTGCAACCACATTGTGAGTTTGAGCCAGAATTCCTTTTTCAACCATTTTTCCTCTATTGCAAACCCAAACCCTTGCCATTTCCCTAGAGAGAACTGAAGAGGAGAATAATATGTGGAAGCAGTTTGTGCACAGTTAAGAGGATCCTAGGACCGAGTTCGAGGAGCAGTTGCCAGTCTCATATTGTAAGCGACTTTTGTGAGATTAATATAAAGAAATATTGTTTCCGTCCCGCCAAATGATGTCTTTAATCTTCATGATGTATTTACATGTTTGTTATGATATCTAACCCACTAATCCATATACAGAATGCATGCTTGTACTTTCTTGTTTGTCTTTTGGTGAATGCAGGTTCGCCTTGGGAGGAGACTTGCAGTTGAGAAACAACTGAGTGCAAAGGGATAGACACCAGACGCGGAGTTTAAGGTAGGACTACCTAATCCCTATACTTTGTTTTTATGTATGATTGTGGGGTAATGTCTAGATATTTGTTAAAAGTAGGAGACTTTAGACGGTTATCTCTACCTGCACTTTATAACCCTAGTGTAGTCAATAGGGTGTTTTCCCACTATATCAGAATTGGCAACCATACTGGGGAACCTCTAGGGTTTTTAGGGGATATTTTTGGGTGCTTTAATTAGTTTAATTACTTTTTCTGAGTTTCTGTAAGTTTTTGTGTCTTTAAGGGATTTTGGTCTTCAATACCAGTACTCGCTGCCTTGTCTGCTTTGACCATTAGTTTTCTTTTGTAAAGTTACAGAGGTGTACGCAGCCTGTAGTGGGTCTGCACGCGTACATATGTGCCCTACCTTTGGACAACCCGCATACATAATAATGTATTCATCAGTTTCTTTTAGAATCTTTTGTTACTTCTACTTTGATTGGAAGAAAATATTTAAAAAAAAACTTAGCTTGTTAGCATTCTTTCTTTCTTGGAATTTTCTTTGCATTTTTATTTGAAAAAGAAAAAGAAATTAGCATAGTGTTGTGTTTTCTTCTCATATTGAAAGAATTTCAAAAGAAAAACAAGAAAGATAATCCTTCTTTTCTAGTGTTCTTCTAAGTTTCTTTTTTCACAAGAGTCTTAACAACATCAGTTGCACTATCACACCCCTTTTGAGTAAATCAAGCTTTAAAAAGAATGTTAATCTAAAAATAACTAGACTTGATGTTTGTAGGGTCAATAAACTAGTTTAGGGTTAGGACCTTGAATTAGGTTGGAGAGGAAACTCTTCAAGGCCATTAAACAAACATTGGAGTCTAAGTTAGGGAGTGTTAAAGTTCAGTAAATGCGAAAGTTATCTGGGACCCCCCTCTAACATAGGGTCTAAACACGAGGTCGCGTGTGGAGAGGTAGCAAAGATAACCCCTCCAAAGTCAAACCAAGCATAGTGGGGAATGCATATTTAGGACTTGCCATGGGATTTTATTGGTTTCATTTGCCTACGGAGCTTCATGGACCCCGAATCTGTTTGGGATCCTTAGTTGTCTTCAGGACCACTTGCTTCTGATACCATTGGTAGGTTTCGGGCTTAGTTACCCTACTCATTGTGGTCCACCCGACTGTCGACTGTACCAGCCTAGTGACTGTTCGCGAGATGGAAACCTAGTTGCCTTTATTTTAGGGACTTACACAGGTGACTATAGGGGTATACCATGGTACCCAAGGCATACATTGGGCCATGCTTTGTAGATTATACCTGGAGGGTGCTTCCGTGTTTGAGTTGCACTTGCACCGGTAAGTTGCTCTAGTGTTGGTTGTTGTAATTGTTCTTCCTACTAGTTAGTCGTTTTCTTGATTTTCCTTTAGGAACTTTTAGAGTGTGCTCTTTCCTCCTTAGTTTTCCATAGTGAGTTAGTCGTTCGTTGCTTTGGGTATCTGAACTAGGGTGGTAGACCACCCACTCCGTCGGTCGTGAGGAATTTTTAGTCTTCCGTTTAGAAACGTGGAGCTGCCTCTTTATAGGCGTTGTTTTGATACCACTGGTTCTCAAGAGTGAGTATGTGAGACTTTTACAGACTTGAATGATCTCGCAAGGGGAGAACCTGTGTATAAGATCTTCATGGTTAAAGTTCATGATGATACCAACCAAGTAACCCCTTCGCAAGGGGATTCTTGTGCTTTTCCTTTCTTCGGAAACGTTGGTGTCCCTTTGATGGCCACTTTGTACATTCATGCACTGAACGTGGGACTACCAATTTGCTTGGGTACCATTCCAAATGTCCCGAATGTTCTTGACGCTTCTCAATCAAGCACCTTATGTCATGGGAATAATTTTGATGTTCCTTCATCAACAAAGTCTTCTCCTCCTCCTTCTCCCGCCTCTGGTGAAAGTATAGTTACTAGTAAATGGAAGTCTAAACTAAGTAGAAAGAGGAAGAATAGGAAGAAGAAATCACCAACCTCTGCAAGTCATGTTGGAGATAGTTCCTCAACCTCTGCAAGTCATGTTGGAGATGTGCAACCAGCCACTACTAGTCATGCTGGGGGCATTGATTATGTTAAGAAACCTAGATGGATAGGATGTAAGCCTATGTTCCCTTGTAATATTTTCAAGGGAGATCACCTTACTCATATGTGCCCTGGCATTCCATAGGTGCAAATATTGTGGTCCATGTATGCAAGCTCTTCTGATTCTGAGTCTTCTAAGGTTTCCTCATAGTCTATTCAACCATTGGTTGAGAAATTGGTCATGTTGATGTAGTCATCGGTTGATCCCACTCGTCTTTTGGGGGGTGAGGTTCCTTTAGACCATGTAGTCCCTCATCCTATTCAACCATTGGTTGAGAAAGTGGTCATGATGATGCAGTCATCGACTGATCCCATTCCTCTTTTGGGGGATGAGGTGCCTTTAAAGCATGTAGTCTCTCAACCTATTCATCTTGGGATGTCTCATGCGATGGATGGATTGATTGGTACCATGAAACACCACAATCTATACATACAAACACCACCCATGTATGGTACATCCCAATATGCATCAATGTATGGAGTTCCTTCTTACTACCGTCCTCCCCCTTACCAACAACCATATCTTGTGCCCCCCCCCCTCCACCCATGAGTGGACCCTCACCGACAGCCATGATGTAGTTGGCCTCTCAACCAAGTTCAGGTACCCTTTCTATATCATATTATAACCTGGGCACTAGAGAAAGCAATACGTCTTCCTATCCACCCTACAGACCATTGCCACAAAATAATCCATATTTTCCATTTCCTGGTCCTCCACAATCACAACCACATTCTGGGGTTAACTTTGTTCATCCCTCTCCCATTCAGAAATTTCAAAATTTTGAACAACTGAATATGGAAAATCCGACCCATCAGCCAGACAATGCCAAAAAGAAAGGAAAAAACTGAAATAATAATAACATAAGACTAGGGGGAAATAACCCCCAACAAAACCAACCTGTTGGGGAAAACCATAACCAAGGTAACAAGAACCCCCAAGGGGACAATAAAAACAAATGCCAAGGGATGAACAACAACAATAACCTTTAGAAAAACTTCCCTTGTGCTCTTTCCGGTGAGCATGGTCATTATACTCACCATTGCCCCCAAATTTTCAAATTCAAATGGATGAAAGATTCCATGAACACGCCACGTCCTCCAGTGTTTCCTGCCCCTCCCCACAACAATATTTGCAACAACCACCCCTGGCTGTATTACAAAAACCTATTCCACATCAAGGTGTGATGAATACCCAGTAGGAGATGCATCCTTCATCATCACAAATGGGACAGTATCAACTCCTTGGAAATATGGCAGATCACAATATCCTCTTAACTAGCAAAGAAGAAATTCTTCTACAGACGTGGAGTATTCAATACAATGCACCCCCTGAATATATTCCCACCACTTAAGAAGTAGCTCCAACTGCAACCAAAAAACCCTTGATAATTCCATGCCCTAACACTGAACCCCCCATCTATATTCCTCGCATCCTGTTACGATGGAATATCAACAACCCTCAGGCTAGGGAAGCACATACTTATAGTCTGGTTGATGACTTGGCACAGTCCCCTATAGCCATGTCGGTATTGGAAGTCCTCCAAACTTGTCCAACCCAACAAAAATCCTTACTATCCTCCTTGGGGGCAATCGAACTAGCTAATACTAGACTCATCACATTTGATCTAGATTGTGGGGAACCTCATTGTTGGGCTCTAAATATTTCCTAAAAATAACCTTTATGCATCAGTCGAAGGTAGGCACTGGAACAGGCATTTTACTTGTTGCCTATGTAGGTTCTTACCTTCTATTTTCAATACCCATCCTCCAGAGATGCAACCCCTGCAAAGGGACAACAATTGTAACAAAAGGAACGATAGTTGTTTAGTTCAAATGAAAAGCACGACTTGAAAAAGAAACAACAATTGTAACAAGGGAACGATAGTCGTTATATTGGGCCAAACTATTGTTGTATTAATTGAGTTGTAATACTTGCCCAACTATCTAATTTGTCAATTCGAGGTTCGTAAACTTACGAAGCACATGCAAAGTATATGCAGGATTGAAGCATAACTAATCTAATCTAATGGTAAATCTACAACTAAAATTGAATCATTAATCTAATGCAAAAAGGTGAAACACACAACTTGGAATTGAATTGCTACAACACACGACTGAAATGAAATTGCATAAATGAAATTAATCTAGGAATGGGAAATTGAGTAAATGAAATTAATATAGGAATGGAGAACTACATGAAGGAAAAGAAATACAACATGTGAAGAATTGAATGACACAACAACACATGTGAGCTCACTCCAATGAAGCAATCTTACATTACAATAACCAAATCAATCTTCATAACATAATAATGAAAGAATGGAAACCAAAAATATCAATCAAAGCTAAGAATCCCTTTCTCTTTCAAACCCTAATGACTACCAAATAAATCTAATTACCCCCTCACGAAGAGAGAGTACTCTTTTTTATACATGAGAGCCTTGAAGATAAGATAACCATCTCATAATTACAGATCCACTTTTTTCTCAACTATTTTCCCATTATTACAAAATATAATCCCTTCAAATCCTCACACATATCTCTCATATATCTTGGATAAGATATGACAACCAAATCTCGATGATCTTCTCCTTGGAATAGGCTCTGAATAACTATCTCCTTGAAATGATGGAGGATATATTCGAGAAGTCTTTTTGTATTAACCCTTCACATATTCCTACACATTACAAATCTCACACATTTTTGAGATATATATGAAAACGTGTCAATTTTCTAACTTTTAATCACAAATTCCTTTTAAATACTAAAATGAATCGTGTATTCATCAATTTATTTTAGAATCTTTTGTTACTTCTACTTGGATTGGAAGAAAATATAAAAAAAAAACTGAGCTTGTTAGGTCTCTTTCTTTCTTGGCATTTGCTTTGCATTGTTATTTGAAAAAGAAAAAGAAATTAGCATAGTGTTGTGTTTTCTTCTCATATTGAAAGCATTTCAAAAAAAAAAAAAAAAAGATAATCCTTCTTTTCTAGCGTTCTTATAAGTTTCTTTTTTCGCAAGAGTCTTAACAACATCATTTTCACTACTGCACCCCTTTTGAGTAAATCAAGCCTTAAAAACAACGCTAATCTAAGAATAACTAGACTTTATGTTTCTACGGTTAAACAACTAGTTTAGGGTTAGGGCCTTGAATTAGGTTGGAGAGGAAACTCTTCAAGTCCATTAAACAAACATTGTATTCTGAGTTAGGGAGTGTTAAATTCCAGTAAAAGTGAAATTTATCCGGGACCCCCCTATAACAAAGGGGCTAAACACGAGGTTGTGTGCGGAAAGGTAGCGGAGATAACCCCTACAAAGTCGGACAAGGCATAGTGGGGAATGCATATTAAGGACTTGTCGTGGGATTTTTTTGGTTGAATTTTCCTACGGAGCTTCATGGACCTCGAATTAGTTTGGGATCGTCAGTTGTCTTCCAGACCACTTGCTTCCGATACCCTCGGTAGGTTTCGAGCTTAGTTACCCTACTCATTGCGGTCCACCCAATTGTCGACTGTACCTGCCTGGTGACTGTCTGCGAGCTGGAAACCTAGTTGCCTTTATTTTAGGGACTTACACAGGTGGCCACGAGGGTATACTGCAGTACCTAGGGAAGACATCAAGCCATGATTTGCATATTATACCCGGAGGGTGCTTCTTTGTTCAAGTTTCACTTGCATCGGTAAGTTGCTCTAGTGTTGCGTGTTGTAACTGTTCCTCCTACTAGTTAGTCGTTTGCTTGATTTTCCTTTAGGAACTTTTAGTGTGTGCTATGTGCTCCTTAGTTTTCCATAGTGAGTTAGCCATTCGCTTATTTAGGTCTCTGGCCTAGGGTGGTAGACCGCCCACTTCATTGGTCGTGAGGACTTTTTGGTCTTCTGTTTAGAAATGTGGAGCTACCTCTTTACAGGTGTTGTTTTGATACCACTAGTTTGCCAGAGTCAGTGTGTGAGAATTTTACGGACTTGAATGATCTCACAAGGGGAGAACCTTTGTATAAGATATTCATGGCTAAATTTCCTAATGAAACCAACCAAGGAACCCCTTTATAATGAGATTCTTGTGATTTTTCTTTCTTCAGAAACGTTGGTGTCCCTTTGATGGCCACTTTGTACATTCTTGGGTTGAATGTGGGACTACCAGTTTGGTTGGGTACCATTCCAAATGTACCGAATGCTCTTGACGCTTCTCAATCGAGCACCTTATGTCATGGGCATAATTTTTATGTTCCTTCATCAGCAAAGTCTTCTTCTCCTCCTTGTCCTGCCTCTGGTGAAAGTACAGTTACTAGTAACCGGAAGTCTAAACGAAGTAGAAATAAGAAGAATAGGAAGAAGAAATCACCAACCATTGCAAGTCATGTTGGAGATAGTTCCTCAACTTCTGCAAGTAATGTTGGAGATGTGCAACCATCCATTGTCAATCATGTTGGGGACATTGATTATGTTAAGAAACCTAGATGGATAGGATGTAAGCCTAAGCTCCCTTGTAAGATTTGGAAGGGAGATCACCTTACTCATATGTTCCCTGGCATTCCAGAGGTACAAAGATTGTGGTCCATGCCTACAAGCTCTTTTGATTCTGAGTCTTATGCGGTTTCCTTGTAGTCTATTCAGCCATTGGTTGAGAAATTGGTCATGTTGATGCAATCATCAGCTAATCCCACTCCTCTTTTGGGGGGTGAGGTGCCTTTAGACCATGTATTCTCTCAGCCTATTCAACCGTTGGTTGTGAGAGTGGTCATGCTGACGCAGTCATCGAATAATCCCACTCCTCTTTTGGGGGGTGAGGTGCCTTTAGACCATGTAATCTCTTAGCCTATTCAGCCAGTGGTTGAGAAAGTGGTCACACTGATGCAGTATTCGACTGATCCCAATCTTCTCTTGGAGAGTGTCTATTTTACCAAAGTTGTCATGCCGATACAATATTCAGCTGATCCCACTCTTATATTAGGGAGTGATGTGTCTATACTGACTATGTTTTTAGCATTTCTAGTTCAGTATTTTCAGAACAAGGGGGCATTCTTCTTGTTCCAACCATGCCTCCTCCAAGCCCTAGGATGGTTTACTTTGATTGGAATGATATTGTTGATCCTCATCTTCCTTATTATGCACCTTTTCAAATAAGGATTGAAGTTAATTCAACAAACATTTATCAATGTATTGTGGATGAAGGAGCCTCTGGAAGTATTTTATCCTCCTTAGTTTGGAAAGTCTTGGGATCTCTCAAGATTGTGTCTGCCTCACATGAGCTGTTGTATTTTGACAAATGTCCTAGTGAATATTTGGGGGTTCTTCCTTGGTTTCCTATCTCATTAGGAGGGAAGATTGTCCTTGTTGATGTTTTAGTGGTGCAAGGCCCGTTAGATTTCAATATGCTTCTCCAGCATGATTATGTATATTCTATGAACATTTTGGTGTCTATGCTCTTCCAAGTGATGCATTTCCCTCAGAATGGAAGCATTGTCACTATTGACCAACTGGCATTTGATAATCACCATCCTAATTCGGCGTTATTTCAGACTACCCCTTTACATGTTCCTAGTGTTCTTGTAGACTCTACCCTGCCATGGGTTAATTATGTGGCATCTTATCCTCGATGTTCAATTGTTTCTGAGCAGGAACCTATGTAATCATGTTTGCCTTCTCGATAATTGGTCTCACCAATTGATCCATTAGTTTATCCAATGGGGGCATGGGATCCCTTGCTTCCCCCTCTTGGTCAAAGTGATTGTGAGTCTCCTTCTATGTCTGATCTTGTTGTTTGTAGATCCTCAAGCCCTCGTGCTAGTGATTCTTCCCTGATGGACTCTACCAGTCCTGGTCAGAGCCTCCATCGTCATATGGAATATGCTTAGTTTACTTCACCCTTTGGGACGGTCAACCCTTGTTTGCATGATTTATCAGATTTTGAATTGCCTTCAGATGAGGCTATCCTTGAAGCCATGACTACGATTTCTACACCGTGGGAGGACTTACACCGTGGTTTGTGTTTTCTTCCCTTTTGGGAGACTTTCCAAGTTGACTATCGAAGAGACTCTTGGTCTGAGCCTAGAAGTGGGCTCTACCTGAACCAGTTTCATACATGAGTCATAGCCCCCCTGGAGTCTTCTTTAAGACCTTTTCAGACTCTCTAAATATGAAAAGATTATCGAGCAATCTTGTTTCTTTTCATACTTGCCAAACTAAAATTTGAAGGCACGTCTATCTGGCAGTATTTTACCCCTTTTTCGGTCTGGACAGTCATTTGTATGAACAAAGGTATACTATAGGAACTTTGGTTCACTAGAAGAGTTTTCTCAAGTAAAATTTTAACCCTTTTTCAGGCCTGAAGGACTAAATTTACGAAAAAGGAACCCCCACGAAGTCCATAGTTAAGCTCTTTTCAGACTCCCTAAAATTGAAAAGATGGTCGAGTGACCTTGTTTCCTCACACTCATTAAATTGATCCAGAAGAACCTCCCTTACGGAGTCCATAGTTAAGCTCTTTTCAGACTCTTTAAATATGAAAAAATGTCGAGTGATCTTGTCTTTGTCACACTCGTCAAAACTTGTTTTGAATAAATGTCTTTTCGGTGCTATTTTACCCCTTTTTCAAATTGATTAAACTACCTTCGAAAAAGGTACCCCAGTGGAGTCTCCTTTTACGCTTTTTCAGACTCTCTAAAAATGAAAAACCGTTGAGCTTACCTTCTCTGGGCTCTTTAAAATTACATCAAAGGACGTTATCATTGTGTCTTATTAATCACATTTGCATTCCTACATCTTTGGACTAATGTTGGCTCCATGTTGATCTCAACTAAACCATATGAAGCATGCCTTATATGCAAGCCTTGTAGCACTTTGCCTCTATGTCTTGACACCTTGACCCATGGAGGAATTTTCCTGAGTGTCCTTTTCCTGCATATGTCTCCTTTCTTTGAGCATAAATGTGTTCCTTGCACTTGGAACCAGTATGTTTGTGACACTTGTTCCCAATATGTAATGTAGAATTCTTTTATTCTTTTTCAAGATTTCCAAAATTATTGAAAAAGATAAAAAAATCAAATATACCCCAAAAACAGGAAGGGAAAAGTATTTTCTTTTTGTTGGAAGCACAATGAGTCTCCCTTGGAAAAATCACATCCTTTCATTGGTTCATCAATCTCTGGGATTTAATATGACCTTAGGAAGCTGTTCTCGCTACATAGATTTGTGTCCTCCTCCATTTGGTTATCCTTCCAAACATATGGAGACTTTGCATTGCCTCCTGCATCGCGAACTTATCCCAATGTCATGCTACCTTAGTCTCATCATTTGTCATGCTATTGTCCAAGGGAAGTTTTACCCAGTTTGAGTCGTCCCTTCTTCATTTTGTCTCTTGTCCTCATGCCCGGCCACCCCAAAAGTCCAATCAAGTCCTTGTTCAAAATCAATGAAGTTCTCTGCCTGATCACCGAGATCCTCTTGTATATTCTCGATGAGCCATCAAAGACCTCTGGGTAGTGAATTTGTACACTGATATTACACTCCTACCCTAGTTTTTAAGATCTTGAAGTTGTTGCTTGAGCTCTGAAGGCTTCATCTCCAGCCATCAGGCATCATTAGCTTGTTGAAGATGGATACTATACATGTATATCTTCTAATTTTGAGATGTAGATCCTGTAGATCCACTGTGTATTTCTTGAGGATACACTTTATATAGTTATATGACATGGATATACAGTGTATTTGATTGGTATCCATGAGTTTATTTCATCCCGAGCATGGGTATGCCCGCCTAAGTGAGAAAAAATATTATTGGTTGAGAAAGTGGTCATGCCAATGAAGTCATCAACTAATCCCACTCCTATTTTGGGGGGTGAGGTGCCTTTAGACCATGTAGTCTCTCATCCTATTCAGCTAGTGGTTGAGAAGGTGGTCACGTCGATGAAGTATTCAACTGATCCCACTCTTCTCTTGGAGAGTGTCAAGTCTACTAAAGTGGTCACACCAATACAATCTTCGGCCGATCCCACTCTTCTCTTGGGGAGTGATGTCTCTACTGACTATCCTTTTAGCATTTCCAGTTCAATATTTTCAAAACAAGGGGGAATTCCGCTCATTTCGAGCATGCCCCCTCCAAGCCCTAGGATGGTTTCCTTTGATTGGAATGATCTTTTTGAGCCTTGTCTTCCTTCTTCTTCACCTTTTCTACTTTGTTTAGACTTCTGGTTACTAGTAACTGTACTTTCATCAAAGGTGGGAGAAGGAGGAGGAGAAGACTTTGTTGACGAAGGAACATCAAAATTATGCCCATGACATAAGGTGCTTGATTGAGAAGCATCAAGAGAATTCGGGACATTTGGAATGGTACCCAACCAAATCGATAGTCCCACATTCAACCCAGGAATGTACAAAGTGGCAATCAAAGGGACACCAATGTTTTCGAAGAAAGGAAAAGCACAAGAATCCCCTTGTGAAGGGGTTCCTTGGTTGGTATCGTCAGGAACTTTATCCATGAAGATATTATACACAATTTCTCCCCTTGTGAGATCGTTCAAGTCTGTAAAAGTCTTAGACACTGACTCTAGCGAACCAGTGGTATCAAAACAATGCCTATAAAGAGGCAGTTCCACATTTCTAAATGGAAGACCGAAAAGTCCTCACGACTGGTGGAGTGGGTGGTCTACCACTCTAGGTCAGAGACCCAAAGAAACAAATGGCTAACTCACTATGGAAAACTAAGGAGCATAGATGTTACACATTATTTTCATCACCCTCATGATCGTTAATGATGTAAACCTATATGTTGCCTTCAGAGGGGTCAGTGGCCTGAATTCCTGAAGAAAGAAGGGAGAGGAACTTTCCATGAGAGAAGAAGTTGTTTTTTCCTCTGTAAAAACCCTATTTTGGAGGATTTCCGTGGGCTACACCATAGATAGGGTGCAAAAATTCCTGATTTCCACAGGCTGTACTATATCTAGGGCGCAGAATTTCCGTAGGTTGCACTATAGCCAGGTCGTGGTGGCCTTTGTACATGGGAAAAATAATCATTTTCTCGATGCTTCTAGAAGGAGAAGCTTATATGGTGAGGTGGCCTCCGAATGGTTTGGATCTTACTCACTTTAATTATTTAGTGGGATCATCCTAACCTTCTCACCTTATCCTCTCCAGCTTATAAAAGGAGAGGAGCTCTCATGGAGAAAGTTAGTTGGTTTTGGAGCTTGGCTTTTGTAATTGGATTTGGCTTGGAATTATTAGCTTGGTTTGAGTGGCTTTGAGATTTTATTTTGTCAAAATAGATGTCAGATCTATAGTCTCAAAATTATTCGATTAGAAGTGTGTGGGAAGCAAGGAAATGTTGGGAGGAACCTTACGACATCAAGGCATCCGGTTGTAATCTCTCTTCCTATTATTAATATAATACAGTGGCAAGTTTCTTTCCGATAGAATTATCTTTATTTTATTGCATAATTCCTTGATCATATGCGTAAGTTGTCATTGAATATACTCTCTCTACTTTCACTTTGGTTGGTTTGTGTTTCACTGCAGGATTAGTATCACAAGAGCATTGGAGCAAAACAAGAACAACAAAGACATAAGGAAGCCACATTTAAAGCTATGTCTATCATCTTTTTTTTAGTAGTAAATTCGATGATTAGAGCCTAGGGAAAGCGCCATGTCTTGTCATGTTTTGTTCTAGATCTAGGTGGATGTAGGGGGATTAGTCTATGTCCACATTCACCGATTTATCCATTAACAAAATTGGCAAATCCACTAGGGAATGATTTGTTTTCCTAGTTTGTCTTGTTTTCTTGCTTTGATTGCCTAGATTCTATTTTCTGAGTCACTGGGAGATCCAACTTGATTCTATAACTGTTAAAATTCACTGGAAAACCTTCTTAATTTTTAATTTTTCCCATTTTCAAGGATTTCTGCACCCTGCTTTGAGGGATAGTGCGATGGCTTAAGATTTCTACACCCTACCAGTTTAGACCAATGTAGAAACGTCATGCCCTACCCATATCTGGCCCATGGAAATCAGTGATTTCCGCACTATGCTAGTCTTCTAGCCTGTGGAAATTGTGAAAGAATTGTTTTTTGGTGGTTTTCCCTACCCATACCTTGGATTTGGTTTTGGGGTGAATTGTTGAGTATGTTCACAGTCTGCTTGAAAAAAATTGAATCTGCTTTCAACCATATTTGCCTTATCTCTGCTTTGTTTTCTTTTGAAATATTTGGTCTCTTTCTTTGAGTGTCTTTCGGTTACAAAGAATTTGTTTTTCTTTAGAATTGTTTAATGAAATACTTTCTTTTTATTTTATTGAATAGTTCATGTTAAAAGAGAAACTTTGTTTGGGTTTCTTTTGTTTTGAAGAAGTTATCTATTTCTTTTAGTTATCTTTGAAACAAAAAATATTGTTTCTTTCTTTGCATTAGATTAGGGTCATCCTTGCATTTGAAGTAGCAAAACTGCATGATTTGTGGGGGGGGCATGAATCGTGTATTGGTGTACAGTCTATTTTGATCATTTCTTGAGAATCTTGATATTGATGAGTTTAATAAAATTTTGGGACATCGTGGATATGGGAATGATAAATTTTTTCTCCTTCTTGTAGCATAGCTTTCATCGAAATGAAAAGATTGCATCTTCATCTCTTTGCATAACTTTCGAGTCAGTTAAAACACCATATTGTTCACACCATTTTCCTCTTGAGTAACAAAAACCATAAAATAAAGCGCTTATAAAATTGATTAGACATTTTTATATTTGCTGGTAGCAAACCTACATTATATCAGTTGTAGGGCTTTGGAATAGGTGTGAAAAATAACTTTCCAAAGCTGCAAACAAACATAGAATCTTGACTTAGGGAGCGGTGAAATCCACTTATTATATTTTGTCTTGAAAAGCCCTTATAATACAAGGGTCAATCAAGAGGTTGCATTGATATTGTCAAAGTTACTCACCTTGCTTTGTTGGTCTTGGTGTAGAGATTGTGCGTATTATGGGGGTCGCTTGAAGGTATACCCACAATGATGAGTGGAAGAATTTCAAGTTGATTTCAGGATAGATACCCTGCCCTTGCACATGGATCAGACTGTCGACTATTTCCCCAGGAATCATTGTAGTGATTGATAACCTTAGTGTCCTATCTTTTTAGGGTCTTTACACAAGGTGACCATGGAGGGGAAAGTCTTCATGGTACCTAGAATCGACGTTGGCCAAACTCACTTGGGCTCCTTGGAGGGTATACCCACAATTATGTGTGGGAGCTTGCACCAGGGTGTTAGTTCGTTAAGCAGGTCATCAACATAACTTTTCCACCCAATCTATCTCATCCCCTTCTTACTTTCTTCCTGCGATGTTGGATTTCATCACCAACTAGTGTGCTCATTGTGAGAAGGTTTTGTTTTCTTGCATGCTTACTAGATTTTTAGCATGTGTTGTTTGTTCTCCCTAGCAAAATCTAGGTTGGATATTTATTTAATGGCGTCCATTCCAAGAATGACCAATGAAGGAACCTCTGTTCCAGGGGAACCTTTTGTTTTTCCTTCTTATCGGAACATTGGTCCTCCTCACATAGCTACTTTGAGCCTTCCATATCTCAGAATTGGATTACCAGTATGGTTTTTTTCCACTCAGGTAATCCTGAATTTAGTTAGTGCTTCATTTGTAAGCACTTCCCCCCAAGAAAATCAACCTCATGTTGATCCTTCACCTTCTTCGCTAGTAACATCTTCTTCACCTTCTCCACTTGCAAGGTCTTCTTCCATTTCATCTTCTTCATCGAGTGAAAGCTCTGAAGCTAGTAACTCGGTGGATAAGAAGAATAAGAAAAGGAAGAATAAGAAGAAGAAAAATAAAAAAGGATCTAAAATTCCAACCACTATCGGACGTGTTGGAAAGAAACCAATTATTGTTGATTGTGCTGGGAGTGTTGATGATGTCAAAATCACCCAAACAACCCGTAAGCCCAAGTACCCTTGTAGGCTTTGTAAGGGTATCCATATTCTTAAGGATTTCCCTCGTTTATCCAAAGTTATAGAAGCATGTTCTACACACCCTTGCCAACCCATGTCGTCAGCCTCTGAACAACATTCTGGCGGCCTCCCGTCAACTAGTCATGATGTAGTTGGAAAAACTAAAAGTAGAGTCAAGTTTCCATGTATGTTATGCAGAGGGAGTGATCATACTCACCTTTTCCCTTGTATGGAAGAAGCCTCAAAATTCTTGGAAGACATGACTATTTCACAGCCTCAACTTCCAGTTGCTTATCGCAAGCTTACTCTTGACCCACCACTAGTTGATGGAATGATCAATCCGGCCCCTTCGTCGGTCAATCTGATTGATCATGTAGTCAATCTAGTTACATCCTTAGTTGAACCAGTTGACAAAGTGGTTGATCCGATCCCATCTTCAGTCAATCCCACTCTCCTGTTAGAGAGTACAACCCAAGTGGTCGATCCGATTTCATCCTCGGTCGACCCCACTCTCTCGGTAGAGAGTGAAACCAAACTGATCGATCTGTTTCCACCCGTCGACCCCATTCCACCCTTGGAGAATGAAACCCAAGTGGTTGACTAGATCTCTCCACTAGTCGATCCTACTCTCCCACTAGAGAGTAAACCCGATACTGCTCACATTTTTCTCGTTGATACAAACTCTACCATGTTAGCGGGTATTCCTCCTTCTCACATGGAACTCCCTCCAAGTAATGAGGCCATCCATTTTGATTGGTGTGTGCTAACTGGACCTCGTATTCCCTCTCACATTCCTTTCTAGATTACAGTGTAGGTTTGTGGTCGGGATGTTCCTCAGACTCTGATAGATGAAGGTTCGTCAGTTAGTATTTTTTCCTTTATTGCTTGGAAAGATTTGGGTTATCCTCTGCTTGCATCGGTTACACAAAATTTGTTATGTTTTAACAGAAGAACCAATCAACCTTTATGGACCGATTTATTAGTTTCATAGTAACTTTGGGAGGGAAAATAGTATTTATTGATGTCATGGTAGTCCAAGACCCCTTGGATTTCTCCTTACTCCTTGGGCGGGATTATGTCTATGCCATGAAAGCTATTGTGTCCACTCTTTTTTGTGTGATATCTTTCCCTCACGATGGAAGAATTGTGACTATTGATCAACTTTCATTCATCAGTCCTGACTAGATTGCCTCCCTAAATGGTTCTTATGTGCAGATGGTATCACCTCTTCCACGTGTCAATTATGTGGCATTGTCTCCCATGCCTTCAGTTGTAGATGAAGATGAGCCTCTCACTGTAATCTCACTCCCTTATGACTTGGATCCAGTAGTTGACATGGTAATCTCTTCGGTAGGATTATTGAAGCCTGAGCTCCTTACCCCTGTCACAACCCTCAACATGTGTTCCTTCCAGAGTGTATTTCTTCCATCAAGTGAAGATCTCTTGGAGGCCATGACCGAGTTTTGTCCCTTGACATGGTGTCCTCCCAGAGCACTGTCCTCTTGGAAGACATGATCAATAAGAGAGAGTCGAGCATGATTTTCTGATTTCAATCTCGTTAAAAAATGAAACCAGCCTTGAGCATGATTTTTTGATTTCAATCTCATTAAAAAATGAAACCAGCCTTGAGCATGATTTTATGATTTCAATCTCGTTAAAAAATGAAACCATCTTTGAGCATGGTTTTATGATTTCAAGCTCGTTAAAAAATGAAACCAGTTGCGAGGATATTTTTATGTCTCTGCGACAATCTCGTTAAAAAATGAAATAGAGGTTACAAGCATAGTTTTTGTTTCTATGTCAATCTCATTAAAAATGAAACTGAGGTCTAGCGATTGAACCTGGATTCTCAAGCATAGTTCTTCTCTTGTGTCAATCTCGTTATAAAATGAAACAACTTCCCCCTCTCTATTCGAGTAATGTCCCTCATCTAGTATTTGAAGCTTCATTTCATCCACCTGTATTGTTGAATGAGATGAAGCTTCGGGGGAAATGCTTCCAGCCTCTAGACTCCATGCTAAAGAGTCGCTAGATTCTTAATCTAGGGGCTAAGTACCAATCATGCGAATTCGTGAACCATGTGCTGGGAAGTTGGAAGCATAGTTTTTAATTTGGTTCAAGCTTGTGTAAAATTGAAACCACCTACCTCAAGCATAGTTTCCTCTAGTTCAAGCTTGTGTACAAATGAAACCAGGCCCAAACATAGTTTTGTTTAGCTTTTAATCTTGTGTAAAAATTAAAATCTATCCCAAGCATAGTTTTGTTTTGTTTTAAATCTTGAGTAAAAATGAAAACAATCTCAAGCTTAGTCTTTGTTCTTTCTCATGCTCATAAATAAATGAGAATAAGTTACCGAGCTTAGTCTTTGTTCTTTCTCATGCTCATAAATCAATGAGAATGTAACAAAGTATACTTTTATCACTTTTTTGGACTCGTAAAGGTTACACAAAAAAGGAACCCACTAGAATCCCCTTTAAGCTCTTTTTAGACTCTCTAAACATGAAAAGATCATCGAGCGACCTTGTTCTTTTCACGCTCATTAAAGTATTTGAATAAATTGTATGTCGAGTGATATTTTATCTATTTTTCAATCTCATCAGACTACTTTACAAAAATGGAACTGAGAGAGTTCTCTTTAAGTGTTTTTCAAACTCTATAAACATGAAAAACCCCTGAGTTTTCTTTCTTTGGAATCGTAAAACAAACATTGAAAGACCCATATGGGACTGAACCACTCCTTCCTAGGGTTCATTAAACATACTCCAAGTGACTCGTCCAAAGGATGAGCTTACATTTACAAGAATATGTTATCCTCCTCAAGCTTGTGTAAAAAAAAAGAGGTACTCGCCAGAAATGGTGGGGAGAAAATTGGGAAAGAAATGTGTCTAAATCTGTATTCTATGGAAGAGTCACTTTTGAACATGACACCCTTTCACTCACCTTGTGTCTAGGTTGGAAAATCTACTTGTCTCTTGATCATACTCCTTTATAATATTACAAATTGGTCTGTGATCCCTGTTGTTGAGTCAGTGTTTCCAAGACGATTGTCATGTCATCAATATGTTCTAAGAGAAGTTCAACTCAGAAATCCTTCTATTGCATTGGCCATTTCTGCTGTCCTTAAGCCTTCTATTGTGTCGGCCATCCCTGAGTCAGTTCTAAATCATTGGTTACTCTGATCTACTTCAAATCTTGTTACCCATTTCATGTCATTGATGGGGGATACATTAAGGCCCTCTTGTGACGTTTCTTTTCCTGTCGACTTCATCTCATTGCCCAGGAATTAGACTTAGAAACTAAATGGTACCTTGGAGCTTGCATGCCTCAATGGCAGGTTTCCTCGCTTTTGACAGTGGGTTTTCATTATTGACCCTTGATCGAGAGATTCCGCCGAGTGTTCAACTTCAGCTCATTAATTCACATTCATGGGATTTTATTAGTGTACCTTGGGAGTCATTGACATTAATGGTGATTTCCCTTGCACTTGTTAACGGTATTCATTAATGACCAGTAATCAAGTGGTTTCTACCATGTTCAATGTCAACACATGTATTCACATGGTTAGATTCATACTATAGAGTGGTGGAGATGAAGACCTTGAATCGTTTCTCACAGATTCAGGTTGCAATGGAGTATATTCAGTTTGTACTATTGCATAGATCCACATTGTATGTCTCATGGCTATGTTCAAAATTGATTCTCTAACACATAGATCCACAGTGTATTTTTGGTGGCTATGTTCAGATTTGAGTCATAATGGCATGGATCCACGGTGTATGTTTGGTGGCCATGACCTATCTTACTTGACATGGATCTTTTCATGTCGGCATTTATTCTTCGAGTCATTTGTATTTTGAGTATGGGAATGCCTACCATAGTGATGATATATTATTGTACTATATTTCCTTGTTTGTTTGCAGGTTTCCAATTGACTGTTCCTTGTTCCCTACACGCACTCGACAAAGTATATCAACTGTCACTCTGTTCTAACTAGATACTTTGGGGGTCTCTCTGTTACACATTATTTTTGTCACCCTCATGATCGTTAATGATGTAAACCTATCTGTTGCCTTCAGAGGGGTCAGTGGCCTGAATTCCTGAAGAAAGAAGGTAGAGGAACTTTCCGTGAGAGAAGAAGTTGTGTTTTCCTCTGTAAAAACCCTATTTTGGAGGATTTTCATGGGCTGAACCATAGCTAGGATGTGGAAATTCTTGATTTCCACAAGATTCACTATAGCTAGGGCATGAAATTTCCACAGGCTGCACTATAGCCAGGTCACGACAACCTTCGTACGTGGGAAAAATAAGCATTTTCTCGATACTTCTAGAAGGAGAAGCTTCTATGGTGAGGTGGCCTCCGAATGGTTTGGATCTTACTCACTTTCATGATTTAGTGGGATCATCCTAACCTCCTCACCTTATCCTCTCCAACTTATAAAAGGAGAGGAGATATCATGGAGAAAGTTAGTTGGTTTTGGAGCTTGGCTTTTGTAGTTGGATTTGGCTTGGAATTATTAGCTTGGTTTGAGTCGCTTTGAACTTTTATTTTGTCAAGATAGATGTCAGATCTATAGTATCAAAATTCTTGGATCAGAAGTGTGTGAGAAGAAAGGAACTGTTGGGAGTAACCTTACAACATCAAGTCATCCGGTTGTAATATCTCTTCCTATTATTAATATAATACAGTGGCATGTTTCTTCCCCATAGAATTATCTTTATTTTATTGCATAAATCTTGATCATATGCATAGGTTATCATTGAATATACTCTCTCTAATTTCACTTTGGTTGGTTTGTGTCTCATTGTAGGATCAATATCACAAGAGCACTGGAGTGAAACAGGAACAACAAAGACATAAGGAAGTGACATTTAAAGGTATGTCTATCGTCTTTTGTTTAGTAGTAAATTTGATGATTAGAGCCTAGGGAAAGCGCCATGTACTGTCGTGTTTTTTTCTATATCTAGGTGGATCTAGGGGGATTAGTCTATGTCCACATTCAACAATTTACCCATTAACAATAGAGAACACACTAAAATTTCCTAAAGGAAAATCAAGCAAACGACTAACTAATAAGAAGAATAGTTACAACAGCCAACACTAGAGCAACTTACCGGTGCAAGTGAAACTCGAACACATAAGCACCCTCTGGGTATACTCTGGAAGGAGTGGCCCGATGTCTACCCTAGGTACCATGGTATACCCCCGCAGTCACCTATGTAAGTCCCTAAAATAAATGCAACTAGGTTTCGAACTCACGAACAGTCACCTGGCAGGTACAGTCGATAGTCAGGTGGACTGCAATGAGCAGAGTAACTAAGCCTGAAACCTACCGAGGGTATCCGAAACAAGTGGTCTGGAAGAAAACTAAGGATCCTGAATAGATTCGAGGTCCATGAAGCTCCGTAGTAAAATGAAAAGAACAAAATCCCATGACAAGTCCTCAATATGTGTTCCCCACTACGCTTGGTCCGGCTTTGGAGGGGTTACCTCTGCTACCTTTCTGCACGCGACCTTGTGTTTAGACCCTGTGTTAGAGGGGGGTCCCAGATAAATTTCACATTTACTGGACTTTAACACTCCCTAAATCAAACTCCAGTGTTTATTTAATGGCCTTGAAGAGTTTCCTCTCCAACCTAATTCAAGGCCCTAACCCTAAACTAGTTGATTGACCCTACAAACATAAAGTCTAGTTATTTTTAGAAGATATGTTCAATGATGGCTTGGAAAAAATATCAAGTAAGATGGACTAATGCTAGGTATGCATGTCTGGTGTAATTTAGGGTTATAACAAGTACGTGCAAAGCACCAGTCCAATTAAAACACAAGTTGGGGTAACGTCCCAAAGAAGCTTCACACAATTCCTATATAAGCTATGATGAGGGAATGGGTAGGTTATTGAAAAATTAAGAAAAGAAGAGAGAAATAGGGTATACAGAGCCGAGAGAAAAGTTTTCATAGGATACATAGACAAGTAAAGTGTAGAGGAGAGCACCATTACCACCATGGCACCACCCAAACTAGGAGCCTCAGGCCATACTGGCAGGCAACCTCAAAGTAATGTCAGAGCACCACCACAACCATAGGGAAGCTAACAACAATGACCTCAGCCTCCAGAAGTCATCATTGTGGACAAAATCCCACCGTCAAATATGACACCATCCAACCCCACACCTATTGAGGAGGAAACCCAACAAATAGAACCAGGGGGAATGGACATTGATATGTCGGAAGGGGGACATGGCCAGAAGATTGAGGACACAAAAAATCATTTGCAACCTGAAAACCTTGAAGGAGCTCTGAGAGCTAATGGAATGGTCTCGAATCAGGTGGAAATGACTGTGTCGGGGAGGTCGCACTCAACCACACTAGAATAGCCACAGGAGGGAACAGTGGAAGATGTCACCAGTCGAGCAGAGGAGTATGCAGATGAGAGAACAATGAAGGTTGGGACCTCGAGTCAGCCACCACAACATGAGGAAAAACAACCCACAACACGATCACCATGCAAACAGGCAGCCACAACCATAGTTTTTCTGTGCATTTCAGAAGGGGTATGAATAGCAAGAAACCTGTTAGGCCACATGGAGAAATTGAAGTACTCAGACCATGACGTGACAAACACAAACAAGAAAGTTCTCCAAAAATGTTTACCTACAAACTGTGGGTATAAGACCCTTTGGTGAACCAATTAACTAAGCAGTCCAAATGGGTAGTCGGACTGGCCAAAAATGAGATTCTAGGCTTGTTGGACATCCTACACTTTGGGAGGGGCCAATACGCAAACAATTGTGTCAAGCAGCTAATGGAAGTCACCCATGGAGGATACCTATGGCTAGAACAACTTGTCTCAATAAATGTAGATCTTATTACATACATCATAGGGCTGTCATCATGGGGGAAGGACCTCATGCAGTTCCTTGAGGATAGGACAAAGAAGAAAGCAATGGTCGAAGAGATGAAGAAGAAGTATGGTACCGAAAGGGGGTCATGTGGAATCATAATCAAGCTTATTAGTGATGCATCAACAAGAATGGCCACAAAATTTATGGAATGCAAACTACTTAGGAAATGTCGTAAGGAGTAATTCCCTGCTGGGGTTGTTTTAGTTGCAGCACAATGTTCAGAGGGAACCACACTCAGTTGGGCCCTGTATTTGTTGAACCTGCTCCTGGAAGACTGCAAGGACACATAAGACTTGGGAAAAAAAATCCACTATTCATCGCTACTCATCCTAGTTTCCTTGATCGGATGGAAGGAGCCTAAGTATTCATTCTTTTCCACAAGACCCATTCCTTGCCACACAACGCGATATCTATTTATGGGCTGTGCTTCATACCCCAAGAATAGAAAGGTGAATGCAACCATATTTGAAGGATATTATAATGACCTACAAGAGAACATAGCCAATACTTGGTGTATCACACCAAAAGTGGTTGCACAATATCAGTTCATATCCAACCTCAAAGTGACAAGGCATGCAATGTGGATCTAGGCATGAAAGGATCTCGACAATCAATGGCTACAACTGCACTACTGCATTAAGGAAGAAGACATCGAGATGGCCATCAAAGATTGGGATGATGACTGGAGGATTCTAGTCCTAAATCAAGAAATTCCCATAGGAATGGAGGAGGAGGTATAACCAGGACAAACACCCACCAAAGAGATAATAGTTCCCAATAAACCGAGGATAGGGAAGAACAAGGTGCAACATAAAAAAGGGGGGGCGTCCAAGAAAGGTGTCTAGGTAGGGAAGAAGAACAACACACAGGCACCACAGGTACAGGAGAAATAGACAGAGACATCATAGGCGACCACATCAAAGGCGACTCAGTAGGAGCAAGGCCCAAAAAAGAGGCCAATCATACAAATGGGGGGTGCATGCAAGGAAGCTAAGGAATAAAGGACCCCACCATAATATACGATCACAGAGGATGATGCAGACCTTGTGGCCCAAATGATCAAGGATCGAACATCAGAGGATTTTGCCGAAGCCCAACACCCAAGGGACAAGATTCAGGAGGAGTTGGAAGACATGAGACAAATCCTCTAGCAGCTCAAAGAAACACAGAGGGCCGACAGAGGAATAGAATCAGTTTCAACAACATCATAGATAAGAGCCGAGGTGGAATTGAGCGAGCACGAAAGGATTCAAATGACAACACAACTGAGCTCGATGTTTCACATTACACCTAGCATGATGCCCATGGATGAAATTGTGGGTTAGACACCCTTGAAGGATTTGGCACAAATACAGTTGGTGATGATGTGGATACCAACTAAGGTCTTGTATAAACTGTAGGTTAGTGTTGCACAAGAGTTACAGTCATGTGCATGCATAGATGCAATAGAATTACAATATATAGAGGACAATTAGGGTGCACTAGAATTGTTAATCGAGTAGGATAAGATCGATACCAAAGAGGAAATATATCGTGCAAATAGGATGGAGAAGGAATTAACTGTAGCCTATGAGAAAATCCCAAAGAGTGTGAAGATGAAAGAACTCACGGTGACACAAAATATTGATCAGATTGTGAAAACAATCGATCAATATAGGAAAGAGATCAAGCACCTTCATGGACAACTCATACCTACCACTCCACCAGAAGTGAAGGAGCAGAGGAAGTAGGAGGAAACAACATAGATAAAGGATATAGAGTGACAAGTCCACGCGGTGGCCGACTTGTTCATGAAGGCAACACAACTTTGGACAAAGATGGAAGAGGATCAATAGGTCCAGTAGTGGGACCAGGACTAAGAAAGAATAAGTGAAGTTATCTAGGACCTCAAGTAGAGTCATAAGGCAATGCCGATCATGGAGTGCGTCAAAGGAGCACAGAATATGAAGAAACTGTAGGCAAAACTCATAGTTGCATAGACACAGAAAAAGGAGCACCAAGCTCAAATGGAACCGCTCGAGGAATGGGTAGTAGAGGTCACAACACAAGTAGAGGATGGAAAGAAGAACATGGCACAAACTTGGACAGAGTGCACGGAGATGATCAATGACGGAGTTGCAGTATAGGTATTGGACACACTCAAGGAGAAGACCGCAAAAGCTCAAACACAAGAAAAGGAACTTGAAGAGAAGTTCTAGGCTTTCACAGGAGAGATCGAAGAAGTGCACAAAGTTTAGGTGACTTAGGACGAGTCACATGTCAATGTTGGGGGCCTGTTAGATGCAGGCCTAGTCAGAAAGAAAGGATTTTTTTGGAAGAGAAGCATGCAAGAAGAAAAGAACAGCTTGAAGGAAAAGCAACATGCGCGCATGCATGGAATACCTAATGATGCTAGGGTTAGGGTTTTTTTAATGTATTGTAATCGATGGTGAGCTAGGGGTGTAGATAGGTAGCACTTAGGAGAGACGAGAGAGGATAGACAAAGAGACGAAGGAGGATGGAGAGGGAGAAAGACAGAGAAAGAATACTATGAGAAAAGTATGAATCATTAAGCTAGTAAGTGAAGGGACTAAGGAGCAACTTGATCCTGAGGGTTAGATTGTAGGCTAAGGATCCTGGTGTGATCTAGTCAGCCTCACAGAGATCGGGGAGCCTATTGAGAGAGTGAGATCCAATAATGTAACCATGTGCGGCATGACATATTTTTGAACCATAATAAGAAGTTCAGAGATAGATCTTTATGGATGTAGCCTAGGAGGGGGTGAACCATGGTAATAATATGTTATGTGAATGAATTTATGTGTCTGTATGTTTAATTAATTGATGAATGTTAGATGAATTATGTTACTAAGTAGATCTGGTATTCTGCATGCATGCATAGAATGAATATTATACTAGATGTTAAATGGATTGAATAAGGTTTAAGGTGCACAAACACAAATCTCACATAGTCTTAGGTTGAAAACACTTGAGTATTGTAGCCACCCATAGATCTATCTCGGGTGAGACTACACAGTGCACTCGTGTACTGTGTTTCCTTCTTGTTTACCAAAGGGGCCGATAGTATTTAAGGGATTTTTTTGGGAAGATTGTTAGTTCTAAACTAGGGTCAATATGTAAGGGTCGTTAAGAGTAGATAGAGAAAAGGAATAAAAACCAACACCATCACACCAAGCTGTAACTTGTTTTCATAACAAAATTTCCAAGGATTTTACCACAGGTAAGCAGCCTGCTATACAGATAACTTGCATATGTATGCAACCTATTTATAGGTAAGCTCGCGTATGTACATGTAACATAACCGCTACCTAATCAAAATTTTCTGGTCCTCTGTCGGACTCGGACCCCTAAATAATCATGGAGGCCCAACATAAGCTGGCTCCTTTCTCTCTCCTTCTCCATTTCCATGTGGTCGTGGGTTATGTTCACGGTTCAATTTGAATGCAACATCTTTTGTATTTCACGCTTCGACGCTACATTAATGTCCACACACTCGAATCTGCAACCGTCGAACCCCGGTAGGGCTAGCGAACGACCAATAGGGATAAATTCCTACACGGTCAGCGAATGGCCAATAGGAACAAACCTCAACAGGGGTAGAGAACAGCCAATGAGAAACGCTCATTGCGATGTTAGGTGGAATACAGATGGCAAGAGGGAAACGAGACATGGTGGTCGTTATGACGTTATGACAGGGAGGGGCCCCACTTCACATGCCACACCATTCTGGACCCCCCCCCATTGACAGTGGTCATTATGAGAGTCATTGATCATGATGAGTTAATCTCGACNCGACCATTCGAGAGTTGCATGTCCAATTTCGGACCCCCCCCCTCCATTAAAGGTAGGATGGCAAGGGGGCTCCGGAATGCATCCTCAGCCGTAGATCTGGGCGGGTGGACTCTGGCCATCCAGATATGTTTTCCGCTTATCCAAAAGCATAACCATGTCCTGGCTTAAGTTAACGTCTTGTTTCCACATCTAACGGTCATTACAGACCCTGATATCCTCCAAAAGAATCTCTTCCGTCCATCGGGGTTTATCGCCACATAAATCCGAACTCTCGATCACGGAGCTCCCGAATATTCGATGAGCTCTCTTCCGACCTTAGCCCCTCCGGGCTATGACTTATGGTCCATGCGACCACCTCTCGTATGACCGCAGCCATATACTCCTGTCGAGATTCCTCCTATCGGGGTTTTGACATTCCTCCGAATCTTTGATGAGCTCTCTTCCAGCCTTAGCCCCTCCGGGCTATGCCTTCTGGTCCATGCAACCACCTCTCGTATGACCGCAGCCATATACTCCTGTCGAGATTCCTCCTATCAGGGTCATGATGTCCCAAAAAATTGGTTCACCGCTCCCTAATTACTGACACGCTCCTCTGCTGCCTTAGCCTCCCGGGCTAAGTCTTTATTCCATGTGACCAATGTCCCCATGACCACCACCTTACCTCTCGTCGGGGTTTCAGACTTCGGAGTTTCACAATGTATGGACTTCTCGTCCCCACGATTCCCAATTCTCTGAATCCCGACTGGCTGACAACTGGCTCCCACTATGGCTCCTTTGTCCTTGTCAGGGTTTTGGACTTTGCAATTATGAAATGCCCAAGCCTCTTGTCACCAGGATTCCCGATATCCCGATGACCAAAATGCTGATAAATGACTTCCCGTCGGGACTTTTCCCGATGGCTCCGATTGCTGCCACGTGTCCTTCTCTGATGGACGGTCCTGGTTAACTCTTGTGGTTTCGCGACTTCTGATGTCCTGGACACCTCATCCCTAGGACTTGCGAAATGTCGGACTCTGATTTCCTGATTGTCGATATCCCGACTCCCGACGCCTCAATCTCTGCCACTTGTCTTCACTGAAAGACGGTTCAAATAATTTCCGGGTAATTTCCCATGGAAATTCCCAATCTCAGGTCATCGAGAACTCTGATTTCCTGATACGTGAAATCTCGATGACCACGCCTCTCGTCGAGACTTTCAACCTCCTATTCATAAGGGCTTAACCCTCATGCATATTCGAACAGATCCAACGGCTGTCGGGTTCTTCAGCCAAGGTCTGACGGCTCATAATGGTTCCTACCCCTGCATTCTTCCATGACTCCCTGGGCGTGGAAAATATCCACGGTCCAAATACTCTCATGAACCTTGGGGATCTACGGTCCTAAACTCTTCGCTACCCACGAAGACATAGGGAAACCCTGTGGTAAGATATTTAATGCCCTACTTCCTCCTACTAATCTAACGGTCGTGGGTGACCGCGGATTTCCCCATTAGTACCTATAAGGTTAAGGTACCTAACATTCCATCTTCTCCTTCCAATCTGTCGTTCGTGAGTGACCATAGGTCTCCCGATGGAATCTCATTCGTCGATTCCTAACCTCATCCTTATGTTGTCATCTTTGTTTTCAAGAAGATCATTCCTCCTTATGCAGGGTTACTAAGGCCTTGCGCCTTCACAACCACCTTCCCGGTTCTTGATGGGCTTTTCAAGGAAGGTATTTCTATGGGGAGATTTACTTAGGGTACTACCTGAGGTATGTAAGGATGTCATCTTCCCGAGAACCAGATGTGAAGTTTGAATTTGATCAGTACGCACACAAATAACAAATTCATGAAGACATAAATCATACGTAGTCTGTCCATATAAATGTACAACTACTAGTATTGATCAAAACACCATACAATCATTCTTATAATGAAATCATTCACAGTTTCATAGCTTATGAGCATAATTGTCAGAATAAGCATATATATATATATATATATATCAAGATGCCAAAGGCAAAACACTTATCAGAGATAACACCAGGGTCAAGCAACTGCTGAGAGGGGTGCTCGTTTCCACCCAACCGTAGGCTTAGCAACTCTCAGTGGATTTACCACTAGCCACCCTCGAGCTGAGGCCACGATGCTATGAGACTGTGTCTCTCTGTCTTCCAGTGACCATTAGTGAAGGTTGCAATCCTCCCTCTCTACTATCACTCACTGTGCATATAAAAAGAATGCCAGGCCTCCCCTCGCATCTGCCCCCCCCTTTTTCCAATCACGTCTGTCATACGCCTTATCCTCTTGCGAGGTTGCGTGTGGCACTATTACCCTTGCGCCGATCAGGTATGACAGCTCTACGGATGGGCGGTTCACCATCCCATCCCTCATCAAGCCACTCACCTACCAGCCTGCGAGACATTAAATTTGGGGGCCAGCGAGCTGCTTTTGGTTCTCCGGGCCAGTGGAGTCCAAATACAGTATTTAATTCTAGGTGGAAGTTAACGACACCTTTTCAGGTGCCTTCCACCACCATCGTGGTCTCTTTTTCTTCACATCCCCTCTCAGCAGTCCTGCA
>SNQJ01S0005411.1:0-18902 GCA_010110895.2 Picea sitchensis | reverse complement strand
ACGATTGCCCTTGCACTGATCAGGTCTGACAGCTCTATGGATGGGCGATTCACCATCCCATCCCTCATCAAGTCGCCTGCCTACCAACCTGCGAGACATTAAATTTTGGGGCCAGCGAGCCACTTTTGGTTCTCCGGGCCAATGGAGTCCAAATACGGTATTTAATTCTTGGTGGAAGTTTACGCCACCTTTTCAGGTGCCTTCCATTGCCATTGTGGTTTCTTTTTCTGCACATCCCCTCTCATCAGTGCTACAATAAATTCAAAATTTCATTCACATTTATTGACCTTTTCCTCAAGGTCCATTCACATCACATATTCACACTTATGAGTTTGCCATAGTTCTTGGCTGGTCCAGTTATATTTACAAGCTGGGGGAAACATGGTGTTACAGTACACGACTATTATCATTGTAACCTGTGTATGCTTCAAAATAATTCAAACTTGAGCTTGCCTCATGGTTTTTATTTTGTTCTGGTTGTTCAGTCTTCTTCACCCACTTCTGAAGGTGTCCCAACTTCTAAGAACTTGTGCTCTGAGATTCCATCTTTCCAATATTGTATTTCTCTCTAGCCTCATGTGTTCTTATAGTCATACTATATGAAACACTCCTCATAGATTGTGTTCTTGTGTTCCATCAATCCCGGGATTTGTGACCAAATCCACTACAATTGTAGAATCTCATGGTGTGGCATTGAGCAACAATGTTTCCTACTTGATTACAACTCCAACACCTTAGGGTGTTATGAAATATTTCATTATCTTTCCTTGCATAATATCTTCATTCCAAATCTTTGTGACCATATTCATTACATGATTAATAGTGACCATGAAAAACATTTTCATACCTTTTCTTTGGTTTCCATCTTGAAGGTGTCTCTCTTATGAATTTTCTTTGAGGTGTAAAGATGGATTCTTGATGTCTTCCTTGCTTTGTTCTTTTGAAAGTTTCCTTTATTTGTGTATATGGTTCACTTGCAATATTATTTCCATATTTTGAGAATGAGGGACTTACCTCATGCTTCTTTGAGGTGCTTTCCTCAAAATGTGTATCTTTTTTGTTGTATCCAAGACCTAATTTATCATTTGGTGATATTTGACTATCCAAGATTTCATTCAAGATTTTTGAGCTATTCAAGAATTTGTTTGAATTCTCTACTTTATTTCTAAGATCAACAACTTCACCTTCCAACTTATGACATGACTCTTCCTTTTCATTTACTTGATTATTTAATAGTTCCTCTACCCTTTTGTCTTCTTCAATTTGGGTCTTGAGATTGACATTGACTTCAAGACTTTTTCTAATCTCATCATCTACTTTCTTAGTTTCTTATATTTCAATCTTTAGTCTTTTGATCTCTTCTTCATTTTCTACTAATTGAGTCCTTTTAATTTCTTCTTGTTCTTTGAGATTTTTCTTTAGTGCCATGGTATATATTGAGTACTTTTCTAGGAATTCATTGGTGTATTTTTAAATATACACAAAATAAATTGAGTAATGTCCTATTTCATTGCTAACATCTTCTAACTTAGATAAAACTTTAACTTTAATTTCCAACAAATATTCCTTCTCAACTATAGGATAATTGTCATCTGATTCTACACAAAATTCTTCTATATTTTATTCTTCACTTGTAGAGAAACATTCAACATCATCACAATTATAATTATTGCAATCGGGATATTCTTTAACTTTATTGTTCTTGATGGAATTGTCTTCAATGTCTTCCTTTTTTCCTTGCTATGTCTTCTCTAGCTTTAATCATAGATCCTTGGTAGAAGTGCATTGTCCCATGCTTTCTTTGACAAAAATTGAGAGTCCATTGGAAATGGTCTTGAGAGTGAATGCATCATTCTTCTTTTCTTCCTTTTGAGCTGCAAACTTTGACTTATTCTTCAAGGGAGATGATCCACCAATAGTTTCTTTCCAAACACCTCCTCCTTTTTCTTTCAAATACCCTTTCATTTCTATTCTCCATGCTGAATAATTTTTCTCATCAAGGATTGGAACTTCATCATCCATTTGTGTGTTTGTGGATATCCTCCAATCTTGTTAAGGCTTATAGTGAAGGCCTTCTCTGAAACCAAATGTTGGACACACCGATCACACTAAGAGGGGGGTGAATCAATGTAGGGATAGTTTTACACTTCCTTTCACAAAAACTCCTTAGTTAGCAATCACCATTTACTCATCACTTATTACTGTCATTTATAACCAGTTGTATGTAAACATATATCAATAACAGATATCATCAATAAGCCATCACCAAAAAGAACACAAAGAACACAAGATGTATGTAGAATTTTTCTTTTTATTATGGACTACAATCCTTGGGGTTTTATCAACAACAAATGAATAGAGTATCAAATCCACAAGAGAAGCAACTCTCAATGCAAGACTCAACTTACAAAACTCAACACCAACTGAGAATAAGATTCAATCCTCAATACATACCAATCTGTCAACAAGTACGTGACCTATTTGTAGTACAACATGTGTTGTACACGCTCTACCAATAGTGCATCATGCGTATGTACGCAGCCTAGGTCACTGCAACCTGCATATACCTCCTGAAGAACTATAGTTTTATCTCTCCTTGAAAACTTAGATCCTCTCCAGCCTCTATCACATCCACTTATTCCTTTCACTATCCAATCTGTACCATAACCAATCACAATACATCTATGATGTCCAACAACTTACTCATGCTCCTCAACCATACAATATGAATGTTACTTAATCATGTATAAGTAACCAGTATACTATGGAAACCATATCGGTACAAAACATAAGAGTGTTTCTTACTCAGTCAATCAACCAACATAAACCATATAAAAAATTACATACCAATAATTCCTTAAGTACTCACCTAGAAATAAGAAAAAGTATCCATCAAGACAACTATGTAACCATACCAAAACTTCTATGGCATATCTGAGCCCATAGAATGCTGATATGGAATTTGCTTCAGACTTCAGGAACCTGGCACTAGCTCTGACTAAAATCTCCATGACTCTCTCCAAATGTGTGCACTCTGACCTCCTTCAGCCCATGTGTGTACATTCTCTGGCTCACTACATCCCACGTATGTACGCGCTCTGGCTCATTTCAGCCAACATACTCCTTCATAAACTAGGGTTTCTAAACTTCCAAAACTTTCACCGTCAAGATCTCAGACTTACAAAAACTTTGATGCATCCATGAGTATCTGCAATGAATCTTTCACTCAAAATATATCTTCAATATATTCTCAATAGGTGCCTGAACAAGAGACCCTTCCTCTCTTATTTATACTCTCCAAGTAGCTTCCATTAGAAGCATCCACTTAGCCACTTTTCCCACATATCCACCTTGTCCACCTAGCCAGTTTGTCTACATAGCCACCTTTGTCTAACTTTGTCCACTTATCCACTTTTTCCCAATATCCACTTGTCCACTTAACTCACTTTCCTTATTTTAGGGTTAACCCACTTATAACCACTTTCCATAACTAGTAAGTTCTCCATTAACTTTATTATCTAAATAATTCCTTTTGCATCCACTTTGACTTATAGTACACTCATCACTTCACTTTATTATTTAAATAATTTCTTCTTTGCAACCATTTTGACTTATTTTACCTTTTGGGGCTTCTAGAAAACACATGAGGGTCCTCCAACTTCTCAAGGCCATAACTCTCTAACCGTGAGGATTTATGTGACGTTCCAGATACCACTAGAAATGGCATGAAAAGAACTATCCATCTAGGATAGTTTCACTGGAAAATTCACTGATATTTATCTCATTTTTCAAAAATTAAGCTTGGGTTATCTAACTATACTTCTTGGATGACTCAACCACAAAGCATCTTCCCTTGAGGGATTTCACCATAAGGGGACCAGTTTGGAGTTCATCCATTTGTAATTCCTATCAACCATGAAAAGTAAATAATGAGTCATGTTTACATCAATCCAACTGGAATAACCCATGACAACACATTACTATGACATTGTGCCTTTGTCATTGATTCCATGCATGACCACATGATCCAATGATCAATACATTAATGCATAAATCCATCTATGCATCATCTATCAATGAAAACACATTGATCCATCTTCATCTATGGATGGAATCATACAACTATGACTCCACTTGACATCAATACATTGACATCAATGGCAATACATGATCCATCAATCACTACATCAATATGCTATGATAAGACATTTTTCCTTTGATGTCAATGACAACATGATCCAACAATTTCATGAATTTTAAGACTAACATAGAAAGGGAGGACATCATCAACATCACCACTCTCCTCCACATGTGGGCCAAACGAGATAACAGGGTGATCATATTGTACATTCATTGTGTCAAGAGCTTCTTCCATTTTGAGCATCTTAATGATCTGATTTCTATATTCACCATTTTTAATCACCTCATTAAATGGAACATAAATTTTTATTTTATCGATTCCACTTTCAAAATTAAAAGGAGATGGGGCTTTTTGTACCTCTTTGATGACTTCTTCCTTTCTTACCTTAGGTATCTTCTTTGAGGTTTCTTCTTTGGATTTTCCTTTCTCCATTGCATCCTTTGTTGAATTATCTTTCTTAGGTTGACTTGAAGAAGGTATATCGATCTATAAATCCCTTGTAGGATTTTCATTTGGGGGATTTGTAGGCACCCTTTTGCTTCTAAGGCTATATTGTTTCTGAAACTGTATAATAGCATTTTGAACTCCCTTCTTACACTCTTATGTTTCCATTGACAACATACCATCATTATCCTGCATAAACTTTCATTTTCATCCATAAATTTATCATGTTCTTATGTAGTTAAGACCACATTTGTTTTTGTATCATCACAACAATGCATATTGTCTTCAATTGTTTGATCAAAATCTTCACTTACATAGTTTTTTTGGAAAGGAGGTTTTATTTGTTGATCACCTTGATTTCTCTGGTCTCTTTGCTTGATCTGTGGAACTGGAGCTCTTCTAAAATTTATGGGCTGAAAATCAATTTGATCTCTGGTGGTAGGCTTATTATCCAAGTACATTCTTTCCATAAATCTTTCCATAGTCTTATTCATCAAATCAAATTTCTCATTTGATGATTGACAAGTTGAGGGTTGTGCTTCTCCTTGGAACTTTTTCACATCTCTGTCAGGATTATGTTTGATCTTCCCTGAGGCCATCATATTTACCTCCACTTCAATTGCATCAATCATCATATCATCTAGTGTATTGGATCTCCTTTATCTCAACAAGGAAAATTCATTGTCAAAAGAATCAACATATCAAAGTTGGACAACTCTAGGAGGGGATTTTACTTAGGAATTGAATTGTAAACCTCTATAAATCTGGTTGAAAACTCTTCTACTGTTTCATTAGGTGATCTCTTTATGTTATTGTACTAAGTTAGAAACTGAAGATGATTCTTCTTGTCACCCCATCTTGCAAGGAAAAGTGTTTCAAAGGTTGAAAAATCAGGGATGATTGCTACATGAAGAGATTTGAACCATTTTATGACTTTTCCTGAAAGACCTTTTGCAAACGGCCTTACTTTTTCATCCTCGTGATCCACCTCCTCTAGGTCCACAAAATCATTAAACCAATATAAGTGTATTTGGGATGATACATTCTCTTCAGTATCAAATGATCTTATTCTCTGATTATAATTTTGAGGTAAATCATGCAATTGGGCAGGCAAGGCAAGAGGAGAAAATCTAGCTGCCATGGCTCTAGGAGGATTTTGAGATATTTGAACACTCTTAGTGGGGACAGTTTGAATAGGAGTAGTCTGAATGGGAATAGTAGGAATCAAAGACTAGAATTTCTTCTCATCAAAGATGATTTCATTCAAGTTATATTTTGATCTAGATCTGAACAATTTTTGTTCAAATTTTAAATCAAAGTCAAGTTCATCAATGATTTTTACCACATCTTTGGGAAAATATAGATTTCTGTCTAGGAAAGAAAATGATTTGATTTTATTTTCTTTTCTTTTGTGTAAGAGTTTCTCGGGATCGGACATAGATGTTATAGGTTCTGGATCAGGGTTCCTTCTAGTGTAATTTCTCTTAGGATCTAGGCTTTCTTATTTTCTTAAAAAAAAAAAAAATTATGCTACTGATCTTATTAAATTATGTCTCCAAGGTAAGAATAGTTTAGCCAATAAAGGTGTATGATTCACTGTTACCCTCAAGAATCAAATATAAATAATAGTTTAGCCAATAAAGGTGTATGATTCACTGTTACCCTCAAGAATCAAATATAAATATTTTAGTTGTTCTTTCCCAAGAAAAATTTTCAATTTCATCCTCGGCAACAATGCCAAAATGTTAACATTGAGTAAATTGTTGGGTTGAAGAAACAATCTACAAAGATAACTTGCAAACCAACTTTAAGACAAGAAACTAGCCTTTTCAATCTAGAGAGGGCTCTCTCAGAGACTTGACCTCTAATAGACAGATTGCTTATGAACTAATGGCTAGATTTAGATGTTTGAGATACTTTTTTCAAGGTTTGTTGGAAAAGAGGTATAGTATTTATAGGGTTATGGAGTCAACCCCTGAAAAGAAAAAAAAATGCCTAGTAGGTAGAACTCCTCAAAGGAGCAAAGTCTAAACAAGGTGATGAACTTCAATTTTGAGTTTAATTATGTTGGGTGAAAGAAGAACAGAAACACATAACAGAATTAAAGCATCATAAAGGATGAATTATGACCTTAGTTAAGAAGAAAAACGTAATTTAAATTAGTTAAGTCTAGAGAACCATTAGATGAATTCTGGACTTTTAATTTTCCAATTTAAAGAGAAGAAAAGTGCAGGTGAAAGTAAGTATACAAGGAATACATACAAAAAAGAGTACAATATTCATATCATCACCATTAAAATCTTTTTCATAAGGAATTCAGGACTTCTGCATTTTTATTTCTATTAGATTCATAGAACTACATTGAGGATCAAAATTCCTATACTTATGCCTACCCCTCTTTACATCAAAATGGTCAACATATATAGAAAAATAAGGCTACACTTAGCTACTAGGAGTCGAACTGCTACATCCTAGAGTTATGGATATCTTTGCTTTCAAAGAGAAAAACAACCTCTACAAGATTTACCAAAAATAGAAAACTCAATTTTCCAATCCTAATAAAACTAAAATATCATTTACAATCATAGATGCTTCAGAAAAATTCAATCATGTGGTTGTGATGAGTCATCGTATGCACTTCTGGACAACCCTGTCACCCTCGCACAACGAATTCTAGTTACTATTGTGCAAGTCCTGGCTACAACATTTGCATAGATATTTTGCGTAGTGAATATTCATGCTGAGGTTTCTCACACGAATCCAGTTGGCAAAAATGGCTGAGATCATTCAGCTTGTCCTTAGCTTCTTTAACCAATTTCACTTGTAGTCGTAAGGTCATTTTTTCCTTTCTCAATGACAAGTTCTTCCTCTTTAAATTTCCCACCTGCCTCAACAAAGTTTCATTCCTCTTCAACTTTGATTGAGCATTAGAAATGACTGCACATGCATTGTCTATGGTTGGATTGCATTTCTTGTAATGATTCATGATCCATTCCTTTGGTATTATCTTTTCTTCTCTGAGCTTGATGATCTAGTCTTCATTTTCTCTTAACTTCTTTTTCAACCATTTTATGTTCCTTTCTCCTCCTGTTGGTGAAGTAGGAGATTTATGACTTTCTTTACTCTATGGTGTTTGTTCTTCAGGAGTCCTTTTTGTTAGCTTCCTTTTCAATTATTTGTTCTCCTGATAGAGTTGTGATGTAATATGTTGAGATTTATTGAGTTGTTGTTTCATCTCTTTGACATCTACATCTTTCTCCCCTAGTTTCTCTTGCTCTTCATCAATCTTCTAGACTACAAATTCAACAAACTCTGTCTAAACTGTGGGTATGGGAAACCTCCTAGAAGAGGACTTGGTGCACGGTTGACTGGGAACCTATGTCTCCTTAGGTTCATCAATGAATTGTAATTTTCTTCTTTTATTCAAACTTGCTGACTGAGTGATGGATTCTCAATCTATTTTCATTTTTCCCTTTCAGCAGCACCTCCTCCTTTTACCCCTGAACTATGAAATGCTGATTTATTAGTAGACAAGGGAGTATCTCCTTTAGGATATGGGGAAATGTTTTCTAAAGTCAAGAAGGCATCTCAATCCCTGTTTAACTTTCTAAGGTTTCCAACTACCAACAACTTCACCAAGGAAAAATGGAATAGGCTACTCTTTGGTTGGAGAGCTTTGGCTTGGATTGTGTCTGCCATTTATCCCAGGCTTCTATATAGGTAGAAAGGTAAGTTTAGAGGGATTTTCCTTGTGAAAGGCATCAGGATACTAATGTGGTATTGATGTACCTTGTCAAACCTTCCCTCACAAGTAATGTATTTATGTATTAACCTCAAAAACTTCTCAAAAGGTTCCAAAAGATATTCACTCAGAATGGTTGCACCAATCTTCCAATTTATGTATTTAGGTTTGAGAAAATCAATATAAAAGGAAGTATCTAATGAAATACATTTAAACCACTTCTCTCCCTGCATAGGAATCTCTGTAGAAACTGATATGGTCTCCTATGACACTGGAAAAGTGATCCCTGCAATGATTGTGCTAACACCATTAAATTTTATAGCTAACTAATTGGTTAACTGTACATTATACCCTTGAACCTTTTCACAGAATATCACGAATCCATCTTGTTCAAAGGACACCCTGATTGTTGGATCTGCGTTTACCAAATTTAAATTTTGTGGCTCAAATCTCATGACTTCCCCGCTTCTTATATTCTTTCTTTTTTGTTGAGGAGTTGTCATGATGTTGATATATGTCAACCTTGTGTGAATTGTAGGTGTGAAACAATAGACTGTAACAACCTCTGTGCAACGAAAATGGGAATAGTAACCTCTGTGCAACAAAGGAGAGAAATAAACTTTGCGCAACAAATAATAATAGTGTCTTTTGTGCAGTGCATAGTGACAGGTAGCAATAGAAAACTTTGTGCAGCAATGAAAAGTAACAAAAAACCTAGTGCAACAATGAACAACAATAGGAAACTCGACGTAACAATGAAAAATAGTAGGAAACTCAATGCAACAATGAACAACAATAGGAAACTTGGCACAATAATGAATATGGAAAGAGTTTATCTCAAATAAAGTAAAGTTGGTTATGTGAAAAGCAAATTCATCTTAGATGCTAACTTGCAATAGGCTCTGAGAAAGGTTCTTGAACAATGATTGAAACAAATGGAGAATGCACAACAAAAAATAGAGTAAAATATTTATAGCACGTGGTAGCACACAACATTTTCATAGCTTAGATCTTTGGAGCTTGTTGGAGAGACTATGTATGATTCAAAGGTCCTAGAGGCGATGGAGAAAAAAAAGAGGTGGCCAATATTTATGCTTGAATGGATAAGGAACAAAATTATGAAAAGGGAAGTGGTTATCCATAGTGACAAGATGTTTCAAGGCAAGTTAAGGATTTGAGCAATGAAATTGTGTAGCGGGTACACCTTTGAAGTTTGCAATAGTACAAATGACATGGAGTGCCACAATTGTTTCTTTTATGACCTCTTGATTTGGTGATGAAGAACCATAATACTTTTTGACATGACATTCACCCTAAACTTTGTTTTGACCTTAGCACAAAATTTCCCACTTTTTAATGTGATTCGACACTTAGGAAAGTGGACCATTACAGCCTGAACATGATGAACTTTACACTCTTGACTCTTTTCCTTTTATGATGATGTTTTATTAAAAAGACAATACACCCTTTAAACCAACTTATGGATATACCCCTTACTGACATTTCAAGCCATTCTTTATTTGATTACTGGCCTCATAAACCTTTACACACTAACTATGACTCATCTAGGAATTCCTTGATTTTCCCAAGATCATGGCATGACTTTTAAAATTTGAACAAACCTCTAGATCTAGCTATAAAATTGATGGTGCTAACAAAACTGTCTCAATCCAAGTATGCACGAGATCTCCTTGAGAGATTTCACATGATAGACTACAAGTCTACCCCAACTCCTTTCCTATCATGAGTTAGAATTGAGGATGGAGGGGACACTCCACTGGTTGATTGTACACTGTACAAACAACTAGTGGGGAGCTTGTTGTATCTCACACACTCTAGACTAAACCTCTCCTATGCAATTGGAGTAGTCTCCAGGTTGATGAAGGAGTTGCATGAGCTACATTGGAAGGTTGCAAAGTGTATCCTTTGATACGTACAGTGCACCATCACCTTTAGGATTCACTATGAAGAATAATCTACATTGGACCTCATCGGGTTCACTGATTCTAATTGGGTTGGTGATATAATTGATCACAAGTCCACTTCTAGTTAGTGAGTCAGTATTGGTTCCGGTCTTATCTATTGGTCGAGAAAGAAGTAGGATGCTATTTCTCTATCTTCATCCAAGGAAAAGTACAGAGGGGTAGTCAACATAACAATTCAAGATATGTGGCTACAACATTTTCTCACTGAGTTGGGAATTCAATTTCATCAGTCGATCATCATCTGGTTTGACAACCAAAGCACTTTGAAGTTCTATAGAGATCCATTTAAGAGGTAGTGGATGAGGCACATCGAGATCCACATGCACTACATCCTGGACTTAGTACACGATGGGATCATCGACCTGCAGTTCTACCCTTTAGTAGACCAGACTGTAGACATCTTCATCCAGACCTTCACTAAGTAGAAGTTCCATTCTTTGTGCAGTCGTTTTGGAGTGAAGGACACAGTTTCTTAGCAACTGCCAGTTCTTCATTTTCCATACATTGTACTTTGAGGGGTGTTTTTCCCATGAGGTTTTCCCTCTTTCCTCATTTTATTTCAATGTATATTTTGTATTTGTGTAACTAACATGGCCTCGTTGCCGGGACCCATTCTTTATTTTCACCATAGTGATGTTCATTGGGGGGTTTTGAAGTACTTCACACACACCTAGGATTTATTTTTCTTAAGGTTTTACCTATGTTTATTAGTCATTATCTAGTCTCTTAAAGTTTAGGGAGAATATTCCTCTGGGAGAATATTCTCTTCGGTTTTCACTTTAGTTTGATCAGTTGAGTAGATTCTAGATGCTACATTGGGATTATCACCATGCAACATTGGGATCATCACCAGATAATGTGAATTTTCCTTGGGATCATCACCATACTAGTGCATTACTCATGATTCCTTGATCTCCTCCTCACTTCACTCTATTTTAGTCAATTAAATGAAGACTGATAGACTAGTTAACTCAAACTAGGTGGCAATTCACTCCTGTAACTACTTGAGAAACTAGACTAGGTGGTAGTTTACTCCCATAACTGTTGATGTGTGCCTGAATCACTCTATACCACCACTATGGCGCATTTTATTCTCCTCTAGTGTGAATTAGTTGAGTTATACATAGTATATCATGTGTAAATTATCATTCATTCATTTGGTTAATGTGAATTCTTCCATTCTTTATCCTTTGCTTCTCTTTTCTCATATTTTCTCTGCAAATGTGTATGTCGATTCCCAGCTAGATCTATTATCTGTAGGTTCAACACATTTACAATCCTGAGCCAATTCACACCTTCTTCCATGTCGCCAAAAACTTATGTAATGTATCTCTGGCCATTGCAACATTTTCTTTGACTTTTTATCTATGACATTCTCTAGTGTAACTATTTGAACAATACTTCTATGCTTCCTTCCAACCTTCTGTCTCTTACTTTGAACATTTTTTATTTTTTATTTTTCTTCTTTTCCATTTTATTTTATAATATAATATAATAAAAGTTCTATGATACACTTTATGTTCAGTTAAGACTAGTGCGTAGAAGCATGGTTGTCCTTGTATAGTTTCAACCAACTAACATTAACCAGTCCTTCCATAACTTCTCCATTCAACTTTTACAACTAAGAAAAACCTACTTCCGTGATGAACCTTATCATGTATGGTCCTAACTAATTCATTTGGTACTTCCCTGGATGCTATAGAAACTTACTGTCATAGAATAATACTAAGTCTCCTATCTTAAACTTATTCTTCTTGATATGTGTGTCATCCCAATCTTTCTCGTGCACTTTCTAAACATGCTAATGAAAACCTACAAAAAAACAGACTTCTTCTAATCCCATAAGTTCTAACAATCTCTTTTCTGTAGCGCCTAAATCTGTAAGATCTATCATCGCAGCAATGCACATACTTGCTACTATGAATTTTATCGGCATAATAACCATATGTCAACCTGAATGGAGTATATCTTGTCATATTCTTACTTGTAGTACTATATGCCCATAATACTACTGGAATTTTCAAGTCCCAATCATCCCAACTTATGTTGCATACCTTTGTCAAGACATGTTCTAGGATCTTATTGAAATCTTCTACCGTGCCATTTGCTTGACGATGATATGGGGTTCTCTTCTGATGATGGATATAAAACCCGTCTGTCAACGCTACAATCATCCTATTTAGGAAGTGAGTTCCCTAATCACTCATAAGTACTATTGGGCATCCAAACCTTGCTACTACATTTTGGAAAAAAAAATCAAGCAACTATCTCCGCGCCGCAGTCTGTGGTTGGCTCTACCTCAACCCATCTTGTTAAATAGTCTTTCTCAATAATGATGTACCTAGTTACTGACCTCTTAGCTGGTGGATTAATTGTCCCTATAAATTTCACTTCCCACTTATCAAATGCTTGCAATGTCACTTGTGGAACTAAGGGAATTCCATTTCTCTTGGACGACTTTCCAAGTCTCTAACAAAAATCACAAATTTGGAAAAATTATTTAGCATCTTTGTGAAGGGTAGGCCACCGTATTCATGCACAAAAAATATTTTGAGTTGTTACTTTTTCTGCGTGGTGTCCTCTTACAAACCCTTCATGTGCCTCTGATAGTACCATATTTCTTTCATGCTCCAATATAGAACGTTGAAAAATACAGTTATGCTACACCTAACTTATAGAAATTTCATGTTATCAGCTAGTAGTCTACTGTTGTTGGATGCAAGCCAATTTTGAGGAAATACCTAAGTTTGGAAGGAAAGGCCTAATTTTGGAGAAGAACAACTGGCATGAAAAGAAGCATGAAAGATGAGCAACATGCAAGGAATGTAGGCAGATAAACCTAATCATGCTAGGGTTAGGTTTTTGGATAATGATTGTAACGACTATAATCTTGTAAACTAATATAAATAAGAACCTAGGAGGTCTAGGTCAGGGTTCTCTTTTGGGTTTTTGTTATTGTTCAATAATTATTCAGTAGTTGTAAGTTTGAGTTTGATCTAGAAGAGTCAAATAGGTCAGATATTGAAGGTTAGGTCACAGGCTGAGGAGCCTGGGGTTATCTAGTCTACCTCATAGAGGATTTGAACCTGTTCATACTTATAAGAGGAAATATGTAATGTGTGTAGTGCTATATTTTTCAATAGACCTAATAAAAGAGTAGAGAAGCTATATCCTTAGGGGCATAGTCTAGGAGGGGGTGAACCATGGTAAAACATGTGTTGTATGTGATGTTTAGTGCATGTTTACTTTATGTTAATGATTAACAATGTTTACCTTCTGTTAATGGTTGATTTACAAATGAAGAGTTAAGTTAAATATGTTAGAGTGCATGCATGGCCTAAGAGATGAATAAATCCTAGGAATATTAAATGGATACTATGACGAATGCATGAAGAAGGCAGAATACACTCCCAAATCCCCACTCATTCCTAGGCTGTAAGAACTTGAGCATTGTAGTCACCCATAGAGCTATCTCAGGTGAGACATCATAGTGCACTCTGTGCACTGTGTTTCCTTCTAGTTCACCAGGAGGGCCGATAGTTTTAGAGGGTTTTTTTGGAAACTTGCTGAGATCTAAACCTAGGTCAACCATGGAAGTATAATATAGAGAGTTTAAAACAACAAATGGTTATGTTTCTAGTTGGAATTTCCTTGGATTGAGTGGACAAGATCCATGAAAGACTCTTAGAGAATGAAAGTATAGAAGGGAATGTTCATGCCATGGAATCCAATGAAGGTGAAGATCGAAAGATGGTTGAAAATAAAGGAAATTGAGTTTTCACACAAGGATAACAATAACCCTAAGTTAACATCGTGCACATATCTTGAAAAATATGTGTTTAGGGACCTGCATGAGGTATTTTTATATGATTTCCCACATGTTTTGAAGGAGTGGTTATTGAGGCTAAAAGACAACCACCCAACAAATCAGTTCAGATAGCTAGAGTGGAATCCTTTAGATATCGCACAGTTACAAAAAGTTAACAACAAATTTATGCACACAATAGATTTCTGGTTAGACAATATTGTTGCAGGGTTTATCACTTAATTTGTAGTAGATACCATGAAGTCTTACAATGTTGCAGAGCATGATTTTATAAAAGGACCCAGAGGCAGGTATATCAGATCATTGCATACTTCAATCAAGATGTTAATATATAACATCAGTGTGATGACCATGGAATCAGACAACTAAACTTCCCTACGTGCATGGGGAAAGAGGGAAAGCACTGACAAGAGGTGGATAGATGAAGGAAGAGATGGATAATGGAAATAAGAAGAAGGCCATGGATCCAATCATGATGGAAGAAGACCGGATAAAGAAAATAATTTCAATAGCTGGAAAGACGCGTATTGGATCACCCTACCAATATAAGATGAATAATAAGAAGAGATCCATAGCTGATAGAGAGAGCTTGGAAAGTGATGAAGAAGAGGTAGAGGATCTCTGGGATATGGAGAAGATTGAGGAAATCCTGCATGCAACATATGAAAGGAAAACAAGCAGTCCAAGGTGTTACACATCAAATTTCCACACTTAAGTACCTCACCCTAAGTGTTGCAAGTGCCGTAAAAGTGTTGTATGCACCTTGGTAAGTGTTGCAAGTGTCGTCAAGTGTCATATGCACCTTACTAAGTGTCGCATGCACTTTTGTATGTGTTTGTATGTGTTTTAACCCCTTGAAACCATCAAAGAACATTTTCCATTATCCCAAAGTCATATTGGAGGAAGAAACCCATCATTTCAAGGCCAGAAACACACTTTTTACTTGACAAATCCATCATTTTATGGGCATTTTTGAAGGGTAGTTCCCCATGGCCATGATTAGGAGTGATAACCCATAGATCAACGCCCCCTTTACCTTATTTAGGGAGTGTTGATCTACGATAAACACTTTGTCTCTAACTATAGGGGAGCGATGATATTGGTTAGAGGAAAATTTGGAGCATATCACCTCTTTCTAAGGCCCAGCTCTTGTAGATGAGGTTTGTTTGGATCAAATGATATCCTATGGAACTATCCTAGGATCAGATCCTAACCTAAAGGAGTCATATCCTCAACTAATACCCAAATCTACTAATGGTGGTTGAGCCTCCCAAGCCTATAAAATGAGGCCTTTCCAAGGGTGAAAAGGGAGAAGCTTTTAGGTATCAAACCTTTTATTCTAGAAGAGACAAGGGAAAAAATAATGAAAAAAAAGTATTTTCATTCTTATCATGGATATTTCGAGAAAGGGGTTGGACGAGGATGATTTGGAGAAGCTTCCAGGTATCAAACCTTTGATTCTGGAAGAGACAAGGAGAAAAATAATCAACAAAATTATTCTCATTCTGATTGTGGATCTTTCGAGCAAGGGGTTTGAGGAGGAGGATTTGGAGAAGGTGTTGCAACACCATCCATGACTGTAAGTGTGTATTTCAAGTTCTCATCAATATACTTGGCCTATTCCCTTCTGGTTTGTGTATATTACATATTGTTATCTACTATGGATGGATTTTTTTAATCCAATATGGTAGAGTAGGTGTTTCTTTGTTTCCCTTTGTTGTCTGTGGTTTTGTAGGTATCAAGTCATGTGAAATAGTTTGGACATCAAGATTGAATTGGAGGAGTGAGGAAAAACATCAGAAATAGGTATGATCACCTTTTTCTCCTTCTCTCTTTTTGTCTAGTTTGAAAAATGTCAAAGGGATGTTAGTTTCCATTTGTATATTTTTGTCTTGGTATTAGGGGTCTAGAATACAAGGGAATATTCACCTTCCCGTAGAGGAATTATTCCATAACAAAAATTGGTGACTCCATTGGGGAGCGAACTTTCATTTTTAGTTCTTTATTTGGGTTGTCCTTAACTTTTTCTTATATTTAGACCCTATTTTTGGATTGAATTTATCCTTACATATTTCATCTTTGCTAAAGTTGTCTCATATAGTCTCTAATTGAATTTTCCTAAGAGTTTGAATTTTCAGGGTTTTTCCAAAAAAAATCTCAAAACCCGCGCCCTCTCCAGTTACATCCATAGAAACAATAGCTTGATCAGTGCTCCCGGAGAGTGTATTAGGGAGCGTTGTAGCACTATGTTTCTTTGATTACTAGAGCGTCAATTTTTCTTTCTTTGAAAATTTATAGTTCTCTTGCTTGTTGGGAATAATCCTTTGATATTTTCTTTGACTCAGATCCTGTTCTGTTAGGTCTTGTCCTCTATGTGACTAAAACTTGCTTTTTTTTTGTCAAGATATTTGAGTTATTTTTCTTTCTCCCTATCATTTTTTGGATTCTTCTCTAATTTTTCATGTATTCCTTGAATGCTTTTTGATTGTCGAGTCCTTGATTGAGTGAATTATCATGCTTGTTTCTTTCAGTTCTTGTTAGCTTATGAGTGCATGCTTTGTTTGAGATCCTTTTTTCTTTTTGTCTTTTGTATCTGCATTCGACTCTTTCATTTTGATTGAAAGTATTGAAGTGTTAAAGGATTTTCATTTTCTCTATTTATATATTAGAATCAAACAAAGAATATAGTTGCATTCTTTCTTTTGGGTAGTGTAGATAAGTAGATTGCATTTAGAAAATTGCATTTGGAATTGGGTGTTTTTTTTTTGAAAGTTGAACATCTTCTCCATCCTGTATGTAGGATTCATTGAAGAAAAATATTTTCATCTCATTATTCTACATTCTTTTGGAATCGAGTCTAAAACATCATAAATTTCACTTTCTCACCCTTGAGTAAATAACATCCCTAAAATAAAGAGCTTATAAAATTGATCAGACACTTTTATTATCAAGTAGAAAACCTACATTAGCTTAAAGTGTAGGGCTTTGTAATAGGTTATGTGAATAACTTTCCAAATCCATCAGACAAACATAGAATCTTGTTCTAGGGAGTGGTAAATCCAATTGTTATTATAAGAATAGTCGGGATCCCCCTCTCACACAAGGGTTAAACACAAGGTCGTGTGCGGGAGAGAAATGGAGATCTCCCCTCTGAAGCTTAACCCACGTAGAGGAAAGATCGTATATTGGGGGTTGTTCCTGAGAAACCACTGGTTTCATTTGGTCTCGGAGCTTCCTAAATACTGAATCTGTTTGGGGTTCTCAGTAGTATTCCAGTCCACTTGTCTTAAATTCTCCTAAATAGTTTCATACTTGTTATCCTTCCCATACGTTCCTTGCTGACTGCAAGTTGGTAACCTTAGTGGCCTATATCTGTAGGGTTGATACACGAGATGATGGTGAAGGGTATTCTTCTCCGTACCTGGGTCATACATTGGTCAAAATCACTTGAGCTCCTTGGAGGGTACACCCATGGGTAAACCTGTGTGGGAACTTGCACCAAGGCGTAAGTCCGTTAAGAAAGTCACCAACGTAACTAATCCACCTGCTCTATTCCATCCCCTTCCTATATTGAGCTCGTGATGTTTGATTTCATAATAAAATAGTGGTTACATTGTGGGAAGGTTTGTTTAATTGTTTGCTTCTTAGATTTGTAGTGTGTTTTTTTTTTCCTTAGTGGACCTTAGGTCGAGTCAGTGTCAATGGAGTCAATTCCTAGGAGTACCAATGAAGGAACCCCCTTTCCCAAGGAACCTTTTTATTTTCCTTATTTTGGAAATGTTGGTCCTCCATGCATTACCACACCNTTTTTTTTCCTTAGTGGACCTTAGGTCGAGTCAGTGTCAATGGAGTCAATTCCTAGGAGTACCAATGAAGGAACCCCCTTTCCCAAGGAACCTTTTTATTTTCCTTATTTTGGAAATGTTGGTCCTCCATGCATTACCACACCGAGTCTTCCAAGACTCACCATCGGGTTATCGGTTTGGTTGTTCCCACTCCAGTGATATCAACTTTTCCCAGTGCTAATGCTTCAGATGTAAGCACACCACCCACAAATTTACTTCATGTTAACCTTTCTCCTTCTTAACCCGTTAGGTCTCCTTCCATTTCTTCTTATTCAACTACTGAAATATATAAATAAAGTAGCCAGGTTGATCAGAAGAAGAAGAAACAAAAGGGGAAGAAGAAGAATAATCATAAAGAGACCAAGCCTCCAACTGCATTAGGTCGGGTTGGATCCGAGAAACCAACTATTGTTAATTGTATTGGGAGTGTCAATGAAATCAACAAGTCTAAGATGAAGAATCCTAAACCTAAATTCCCTTGTAGGATTTGTAAGGGTGACCACTTTCTGAGGGATTTCCCTGGTCTCCCCAAGGTCTTACAAATGTGGAATTCCATTTCATCAACCCCTGCTAGTGTTATGAGGAAAATCTCTCTAAGGCAAAGGGTAAACCACAAGAGACAGAAATGACTGCAAAAATCAAATCTATTCTCAAGTATGCTATATAAAAAAATATGCTAGCAAGACAAGATAAAATTCCTACCTCATCCAGACGTTTGATGAAGTCCCCCATTGAACACTTGACCCAAAGCAATACACCTGGAACTAGTCCCCAACAACCAAGCAAAGTGTTGGGGCTCAGAAATGTCCTATTCTCATCCACCTTTCCCTTCATCATTCTCCACGTTGCATCGCCCCATTAACCTTTCACGATATCATTTCCATAAATATACTTGGGTTTCACCTTATTGTTCTCCACT
>SNQJ01S0005410.1:136079-165077 GCA_010110895.2 Picea sitchensis | reverse complement strand
CCCTCTTGAAGATTCCCAGAGACTCTTCATCTCCTCTGTCAATCACCCCGAAGTGTCTTCGAGTCCTCTGGTAGAAAACATCAGTGGTTTCTGGTAGTTACACTATGATGTGCAATAATAGCCCTCCGATTGTTCTTAGATTCACCTGCATCATTGGATTAACTCTAATGGGTTCTTGTGTTATTTACCCGTTTCTCACTTTCGCAATTCGAAGATTCTGCGAAGAGACATCTTGAGTCTCCATGTCACGAGTTTTGAAACTCTGAAATGGAGATTTTCTATGCTATCTCCTTCCTTTATGTGACCATGGATATGACCAAGCACTTATGCATAAAGCACTTTTGCGATTTTGCATTTCGTGAATCTGGAGATGAGGCATCTCAACTCTCCAAGTCGCGATCCCCGAAACGCCGAAAAGAAGCTTGTCTGCACGTACTCTTCTCTTCATCTCTTCGATGGTGTGACCACCGACTGAGACCATGCACTTATGCATAAAGATATTTTCATGAAGTCGCATCTCATGATTCCTTTGATGGAGGTCCTTGTCACTCCAAGTTGTGATAGGCGAAACTCCAAAATGAAGCTTAAATCAATGATCCACTATTTCAATGAATCTACGGTCTAGATCTCATCGTGAATTCGCATCTTGCGATTCCTTTGATGGAGGTCCTTGTCACTCTAAGTTGCGATAGGAGAAACTCTGAAATGAAGCTTAAATCAATGGTCCACGATCTTGATGAATCTACGGTCCAGATCTCATCGTGAATTCGCATCTTGTGATTCCTTCGATGGAGGTCCTTATCCCTCCAAGTTGCAATAGGTGAAACTCCGAAATGAAGCTTAAATCAGGGGTCCACAATCTCAAAGAATCTACGGTTGTGATTAAATCACGATTTCATATATCGCGATTTCAATTGTCATATTTCTTGCCTCTTCAAGTCATGAGTCGCAAAACTCCGAAATGGAGTCGACGGTCCAGATCAAACCTTGATCTGATGGCTGCGATTAAATTGCGATTTAACATATCATGATTTCAATTGTCATATTTCTTACCTCTTCAAGTCGTGAGTTGAGAAACTCTAAAATGGAGTCGACGGTCTAGATCACACTTTGATCTGACGGCTACGATTAAATCATGATTTCACATATCGCGATTTCAATGGTCATATTTCTTGCCTCTCGAAGTCGCGAGTCGCGAAACTTTGAAATGGAGTCTCAGATCAATAATCCTGATCAACACTTGATCTGATGGTCATCGAGAATTGTAAATGGGATCCAACGATCAGAAATGCTACTTCTCCTCCCGAGCTTACTTTGTTCCACTTACTATGATCTTTCCATCACTGATCTTTGTCATTGTTGATCTTTGCCATCGCTGATCTTTGTCATTGATGATCTTTTCCATCGTTGTTCTTGCCATCAATGACAATCTTACTCCCAATTGTAAACCTTCCAACACTCATGTTGTAAACGACTTTTGTGAGATTAATATAAAGAAGTACTTTTTCCATCCCGCCAAATGATGTCTTCAATCTTCGTGATTTGTTTACATTTCTTGATTATGATGTCTAACCCACTAATCCATATGTAGAATGCATGCTTGTAGTTTCTTGTTTGTCTTTTGGTGAATGCAGGTCAGCCTTCGGAGGACACTTGCAGTCGGGAAACAACTGAGTGCAAAGGGATCGACACTGGACGTGGAGTTCAAGGTATGCCTACCGGATCCCTTTACTTTTTATTTTATGTATGATTGTGGGGTAATGACATGATAGTTAATAAAAAGTAGGAGACTTTAGATGATTAGCTCTGCTTGCACTTTAGAACCCTGGTGTAGTTTGTAAAGGGGTTTTCTCGCTATAGCACCGAAGCAACAAATTCAAGATCTTTAAAAATCAGGTAGTAGTTTAATAGGAGTATAAGAATCACTACTCTAAGGTATTCAACATGCCTTCATGGAAAGACTAGAGGACCTTGAATATCAGGCACCGAACTTCATGATTTTTAATGTGAACTTGACAAGACTCTTGGGATGTCCCACTCATGAAGGTCAAGATACTTATCGTAGAATGGTTGAATCAGGTAGAAATGCCATCCCTTTGATAAGAGCATGTAAGATTAAAATACTCAGGCATCATCTTATTGACATAAGTCTGTGGCACAGGAGGCACCACAGAATCTCCATGTGTTTGGAAGAGTAACCAAACACAGGAGGACACAACTCTATGTAAAGAAAACAACTTCCTAAGGCCATACTAGATCCCAATGCTTGCAAGAAAATGGAAGAATGTGCTTTGTTCAAGGTTGATTATATTGTTTCCAATAAAAGAGAATATTTCCCTGTCCCCTCTTTTTGGAATATTTGTTTTTTTTGGATTTTTCACATATTTAACGATCTTGAAAAGGAATAAAAGAATGCTACATTACAAAGGAAGAATGAGTGTCATGGGAAAGAAAAATGGTTCCAAGTGCATGGAACATATTGATACTGAGTTCAAGGAGACATGTGCAGGATAAGGACACTTGAGAAAATCCCTCCATGGGTCAAGGTGTCAGATCGTAAGGGAAAATATGCGACAAGTATTACACGTAAGGAATGCTTTAAAGGTTCAGTTATAGAAGCATGAAGTTGGCATTAGGACAAAGTCACAAGAATGAGACATGCGATGTGATTACAACATGACACAATGAGACTCCTTCCATGTAAAGTTTTACCATCCTAGAGAAGGTAAGCTCGACAATTTTTCACTTTTAGAGAGTTTGAAAAAAACTAAAATAAAACTCCCCAGTGATGTTTTTCATAATGTTAGTCTCCAGGGCCTGAAAAGGAATAAAATCATACCAAGGAGAAATCTTCTGGTCATTAGGGCCATACTATTCCTCTTTCTTACTTAGTCCATTCAATCTGGAAAATGGTTAAACTTATACCAAAAGGATGTCTCTTCAAAATATTTTTAATGAGTGTGACAAAGACAATATCACTCGTCTATCTTCTCAATTTTAAGGATTCTAAAAAAATATTAACTATGAACTCGCCTCCTTTTTTTGTAATTTAGTCCCCTTAGCCTGAAAATGTATAAAACATAACTTAGGATAACTCTCCTGGTGAGACATGTCTCATGAGGCCTATCTTTTTCCTGGGTAATCTATTGGCTAGAAAAAGGGTTAAACTATGCCAAATAGATATCCGTTCTAGACCAATTAATGAGTGTGAAAGGAACAAGGTCACTCAATGATATTTTATTATTTAGGGAGTCTGAAAAGGGCTTAAAGAAGACTCCAAGGGGTTTCCTTTTTCATAAATAATCTCCAAGCCCCGAAAAAGAGATAAACCAAAACTAGGGAGAATGGCCCTTTTTTGCAAATTTAGTCCCTGAGGCCCAAAAAAGTGTTAAACTTACACCTGAGAATAGTTTTATGGCAAACCATAGCTCCTAGGGTGTATCGTTTTCATAGAAATAGCCATCTAGACCAAAAAGGGGGTAAAATATCACTAGATAGACGTTCCTTCAAATTTCAATTTGACGAGCATGAAGGGAAACAAGATCACTTGAAAATATTTACAATTTTAGAGAGTATGAAAAGAGCTTAAAGAAGACTCCACGTGGGATACTTTTCTCAAGTAATCAGAATGAAGCCAAAAAGGACAAATAAATTCTCGTTAGATATCTCTTTCAAATTTTAAGTGAGCTTAAAAAACAACAAGCCATGCTCATAGGGAGTCTCTCGGGCCCATGCCAGAAAAAGATGAAGGAAAAATGAGGCTTCAACACAAAGTCATGGCAGAACTAAAAGGATTTCCAAGCCCATAGGGAACTCACAACATAGATGCCAAAATGAAATACAAGGATCTACCTAGGGCATCCATGATGGGAAAGGATCTACCACATAATTACGACACTTCTAAAGAAGCATAGAAGGTTTTGTGTCGCACTTCCGTGGGGTTGATCCAATGGCCAAGCAGAAATCGTCAATAGAATGAAAAATGCAAGATGGTGAAATCCTATCCTAAATGCAAAAGGATAAATCACAACTTCGTCATAAGATCGAAAAGGTAGTACCCACTCATCAAATAATACCAAATCTAAAGGAACAATAAGTTTAAAGGACCAAAAGATCAACAAGAAAAATCATAACATCCATCCAACAACAAAAAGAGGATAAAATAGGGTCAAACTAGGTCAAAATTGGCTCAAAAATCTATAATAGGAGTAAAAAGAATCATTTTTACCATTGCACTTTGAAAATTAAAAAAAAAAAAAAAAACCCTCTTCCTTCAAATCGACATTTGGAGAGAATTAGTGGATGAAATCAACTCATTCTTGGGCTGAGTAATTTATCCCTTCTCCCGCAATTTCATTCATTCATTTCATGCTTTAGATGTATTTGGGGGCCACACGCTCTTAAATATTAGCTCGATTGTGCATGTATGTGTGCTTTCCATAGTCAACGTGCATATATACAATAGCTAATATACTATCAACAAGCATACATACATGTTTGATATCAAAAAACAACGTGTACATCCTTCAAAAGTTTGAAAAAGAGAAGCACTAACTCCAAAAATCTTTGACATGACACAAGATGTATGTTCGCTGGAGAGAAAGAGAACATGAGGATTTTGATCAAATGGTTGAGGACAACCCAGTTGCAATGGAAACATTAAAACAATGTGTATTATGTAAATACTTCCAATCTCCCCTTATGAGAGCTCAACCATGAATTTTAAACCATCTGGTAGAATAATGGAATCCATATGCAAAGGCTTTCATGATAGAGGGTGAATCATCAACACCCACTATTGAATACCAATACTTTTTGACAACTCTTTCTAGGAGGGGAGAACCAGATAACTTGGATACATTCCTTCCTGGGCCATACCATATATCCCACTACATAGATATGTATTGGGAGGCCGGAACAGAGAAGGTGGGGTCTCAAGTGTCGATACAAAATATCGATAATTTGATATTGAGGGTGGTCCTGTATATGATTAGGTGGATGATAGGGTCTGCTTCTCTACACCATTATTCACAGGCCTAGATGCATTGTGTTGTGCAATGTTTGCAGCTAATTATCTTCGATTGGAGTACCATGATACTCAATTACATGAAAATTCAGTTGTCTGAGTGCAAGTTGAGACAGAGGAGGAAATTTATATTTGGAACAGTGTTGTACACATTCTTCTTTGAAAGAGTTCCAAGGATGAGTCCAAGGGAGGGTGTGTGGGGAAACATAGCCTACTTTCCAGCACTATGCAAGTGGGATGCTTTGATGTCACACCAATGAGGAGGAGGAGTATGCAAGAAATATGAAGATAAGTTCTTGAAGTGGTGGAAAAAAAATATCCCCTCCATATATGAGGGAACCAAACCTACCTATGCCCCCTGATGCAACACGTACCGACACAGGTACTTACTCATATTTTTTTAATGTTTAAATTTTTAGTTTTCAATTTTATAAGAAAAAAGAAAAAAAAAATTGGTAACATGAAAATACTAAATTCCAACCTATTATGTACAAACGTGGGGCCAATATGACCAACAAACTTCCCTCGGACCCAACATCATCTGTGAGAGAAGATCCAACTAGGAGTAGCTGACGCAACCTCCCAACCCGCAGGTCGGAAGTCCACGCACACAAGATCATTCTTCTTCCATCGGCCCGAAGAGATCTCGACAATTGGCTCTTCTATTTCCCTTTCGGGAAAATATGCACCCATAGCAAAACCTCATGGAATTCCCCCTTCATGCTTCGAGAGATCCGGCTTCATGAAATCATGAGTCTAGTAGTCAAGTGTTCTGTGTTCTCTAGTCTCTGAATCCTGATATGTCGAGTTCTAATAGATGTTGGGACGCTAAGGCTCTACCTCCACAAAGAAATCAATGGTTCTGGAGCTTTCCCTTGATCCAACGATCAACGTTATTTCACGCACTGGGAGGTTGATATACAAGAGCTCTATGTCTCCTCTACCTTTCGGGTCCTAAAATCTCGAAAGACTTGCGTGCCTGCTCCGGATCCCACAACCCTTGTCCTTTCCACACGTCACTTCAACCTCGCTTTCCACTGACGTGAGATTTTTTCCACCTGTCACCTCCTCGCGATATGCTAGCCCATGTGGTTTCTCTATTTCGGGTGTCGAGAGTCCTAGACTCATGATCCCCAACCTTATGTCACCACAGACACCGATTTCCCAATTCCCGATTCATCGACCGACTAGGTCACTTGTGTCATGATTTTGGAAATCGTATTGGGAAGGGATTTTGTTCCTTGTCGACATGAACGCCGAATTCCCAAACTCTGAAGTTCTAAGATGCCGACGTGACAATCTCCACCTTTCTCACACGAAAGCTCCCCTTTTGCATTTCAGGGATTTGATCGACCAAAGTCTTGGCTTCCTCTCACCCTTTCAAGATATGAAATGATGAAACGCTTGGATTCTAACACGTGTCCAAGTCTTGACCCCACAATGGAACCTTTCTCCTTGTCGGGGATTCAGACTTCATTGTTTCACAAATCCTGAGGCTAAGTTTTCAGTCTTTCCACCCACGAATCCTGAGGCTGAGTTTTCAGTCTTTCCTAGATACGTGACCACATGCCTTCAGGCACTCCCTATAACATCACCTCCAAGTGACGACGAATATCCTCAAACTCTCCCCTAGCCTCGGCTAGAGGAGCATGTGATTGCCTTGCACCAGGGTCATCAAAATGGCATCTCCTAGCCACTCTCTCATCACCATCAGGTCTCACCTCAGCATCCTCTCATCGTCATCTCTCTCCTACGTGTGTCTCTCCTCGTAGAGGTCTCACTAGCCCCTGACGAGCTGATGCTCTAACCAACTCAACCTCGCGCCTACGAGGTCCCACATCTACACATACAAATAAACAAAGGATAGCATCAACATCCATCTATACATAATACACATGATATACTATCTAAATATCAAAACATCAAAAAATCACATCATACCTCAGTGGTTGAACACCTCTTCTGGAGGTAACACCATCTCCGGATCACCCCAGAAGTCCATTCCATAGTACGGATACTACAGTATGATCTGCGGCATATGCCGCCACACATGTGCAGCCTCGGCCATGAAAAAATGGCGACCCTCCCCACCACCGTGACAAATCAATATCCTATACCACTGCTTCAGTCGTATCTCTCACGCACCAGGTGTGCCCAATAACACTCTAGGGTGCAACTAATATGGACCCAAAAGCAAACTCCCCTGAGTCCGTAGCTCGACACCTTTCTAGCTTCCCTACCATCTTGGCATGCAACATCACGTCCCAAGAAAAATGCTCTCCTTCTAGCACCCTCCCCATAATCCTCAGCTGACCACCACTGATCCACTGAGTCACGAGGGACCCATATACCCTCACAACCATCCCTGCCACACAATGATGAACCAGGGCATCCATAGCCCCAATACTCACCACGGAGCCCGACATAAAGTCCTCCCGCATACAGTACCTCCAGCCTAAGGTAGCCAACTACCCATCCCTAGGTAATACAGGCTCTAACAGTAAGGGAATTCCCCAAAAAGGGAGCCCAATCAGAAAATATAGATCCTCCACCACAGTGAAGGCCAGTTGCTCACCCAACACCATAAAACAATGCATGTAGTCTTTCCCTATGAATATCATAATGCATTTTCCAGTTACACCCTCTGATCTTTGCCTTTAGGATCCCTACATCCAGCTCTGTAGTACTGTCACCTCCACTGTATTTTGGGTACTTTCACCCGGTAGCACTCTCCCCCACATGAGTTGTCCCATTCATATTCCCCCTTGGCACTTTGACACTCATGTTGTTTTCAACCTTTAGGGATGGGAGTCCCGATAGTATTACATCATGTCGTGAATCAGGCACATACTCCTTCTCCTCATTTTTCTAGCCTATCTAATGGACTCCCAAGGCACTTCCTCATGGTTTTATTTTGACTGCACTCCCGCAGCACCATTTACCATCCATTTCATCCACCGTCAATTTTGCCCATCTTCAGATTTCACTCCATACATTGCCGTACTACAAAAACTTGCCTATGGGGCCCCAACCCTACACTTGTTTTTTACACCAACTTGCGCCATCCTCAGTCCAAGCCATCTTACACTGGGTCACCCATTTCTGTATCTACATTATTATCTCCACTGATTTTTTAATTCTTTTTGTAATTAAGCCATTGTTTCCAACATTTTACATATCTTTTTTTCGTCACCTTTGGAGACCTTCTTGGAAAATGCAACCCATGTCTCCCTTGGTTGGGGCATTCCTTATCACCTACTCCTGTTGACATTGTCCATAAAATCTGAGTATCTCACTGACCACCTACCTCTTCTCTCTGAGTTTGTTCACTTTGTCCTACCTCTGGCACAACTTATCCCACGCCTCGTTGTCCCCCTGACACTCGACCTAGTTGAAGGGTTGCGACCACTTATACTTCACATATATCCCCAACCAAGGGTAGTCTTGAGTCTCCATGCATATTGAATTCATCCATGTACCTCCTCAGTTCCTAACCTCACCTAGTGGATTCACGAAGCCCTTTGCTTCTTGAAGTCTTGTCTCCCTTTTTGTCGACATCAACATATTTTCCAGAAGGGTGACAATATCTTGACTCTCATTACCTTTACAATGAGGAGTCTCAGATGGCACAGGGAGAACCATCATTGCTCTTTGCTGTTGTTGACCCCCATAACATTCAACTTCAACACTTTCTCATGTTACAATGGGTCTTACTTTGCAACTATTGCAGTTGTTTTTATATTTGTCGAAGACCTCTGAACTTTGTTGGGCTATCAATTCCCACAGAATCCGTGATACTTCTTACAGGTATCATTGCCTACTATTCAGAGTATTGTTCCTCATCAAAATTGTCCTCTGCCTTTATCAAAACTGCCCCTAAGGGTGCTGCAATTATCTAAATCAACATAGTTTCAGTTACTGTACAACACCCTTTTGTGAGTTACATGACACGAGCATGGGGCATGCCCGCCTCATTTGTAAACAATTTATTTTCCACACCTTGTGAAAGTTTGGGTTCTACAGCTTCCCTTCTCCCTCCAACGGGTCACTCTTGATACTCTCATTGTCACTCTTTCTTACAATGGTAGTCTCAGTAGAAGAAACATTGATTAATTTTATCTCTCCATATGCTCCTAACCTCATCCATCAGGGGGCATCTGTTATCACTGAAATTTAATCCGCAAATGGTTACAAGAATCCCACATCTTCAAATAGCTATGAGTCCACCCATGGACCAAAATTACCAAAAAAGCATTTCCAAAAGTTCCAAAACTATACAACCATTTATAAAATTAAGATGCACTATGACTACATAGGGCACGCGTGCACATGCGCCATCAAGAAGCGCAGAAAAAGTGCACAAGCACACGATGCATGACTGTGGATGCTAAAAGTTGCGCACACCTAAGAACGATGCAGTTATGATGTTGGTCAGCCTCCCACCCACTTCTGGTTCAGCTTCCAAGTCGATTTGACATCCAAATCTCGGCTAGATCCTCAAACTGGTTCTATAAAACAAAGCCATGGGTGCACTACATTTTCAAGGAATTCATTTGTAAGGTTATTCTATTGCTATTCTCTTGGGGAAACCTCTCTTCTCATCAAGAGCATACTAGCACTAGTCCATTTGGGCTATCCACATCACCTTTTGAGTGGGTTAGCTTGGGATTCTTTCACCATTTCTTTCAAGTTTTCAAGTTGTAAGAAGAGCTAAATCTTGGGGGTCCAAGAGCCCTCCATTGGATGAAGAAGGGACCCAAAGTCCCCTTTCTCTTTGGTGTTTTATTTTCACTAATATAATCCTTTCCATTGGTGACATGAGTCTTGTTTATTTCTTGTTCTTATGTCCTTATGCACAATAGTTTATTTGTTTGTTCCTTTCCTAGTTTAATTCTTAGCTTAGTCTTTTATGTTTATTCTTCTAACCCTTTCCTTTACTGCTATCTTGCTTAGATAACCCAACTATGCTTGTAAGCACCTCTGTTTTTCTCATTTAGGTGACAAAAGAGGTACAACAATAAGTAGAGGCTAAGAGGGTCCTGAGGTGGGTAGAGAGGAACATGACGTCCCTCACTTGTGGTGTGCCCATGGAGGAGATCAAGGATCTGCTGCCATCCATGTATAATCATGTAGTGGGAGTACTCTAAGCATGGGTTCAACTATTCTGACATCTAGCCAATGTCATCATCTATTATACTAGGGCCAATAGGCCTAGATATTAGAGTAGAGTTGTACATCATGTGTGCTAAGATCACTCTTTTTATCCCCCATATATATTGAGGGCATAAGACCAATGGTGTATTATTGACACTTTTGAAGCCCATGGCCCACATTTTTGTACTGCGACATTATTTTGGACATATTATATATAGACATACATATTTTTTCCTTATGGAGTAATCAGTTTTGTACAAATGTATTTACATGTGTGTGCATGTGTGTGCTTTTATATTTATGTGTGTGCAAGCTGCCAATATAATACATGATTAGCCAATGCATCAGTTAGTTGATTAGATCTCCTAGGAACATGAATATAAGTGATATAATCGAAACAATGTTCTAAGATACATACCCTAAGTAATCATCGGTGAAGGGTGGGATCATAGACATGGTACAAACCATTTAACTGTGACACAACCAGTTGAGCATCTATATGAACCGGGAGGTGATAAATACCTTGCAACAATGCATCGTATATTAATTCTATTACATCATTGTAGTCGAAAACGATATCGGTTTCTTCTCCTAGATAGACACCTCCATAAGATATAAACTAACCAATGGGCATGAAGATAACCCAAGATGCAGAAGCAAGGCTCCGAGTGTGTCTGCTAGCACCGTCTATGAACCAACATAAACCTTAGACTCACTTGACATCTTCCATAGTGAAACAAAACAATAAACTACACATCCATAAACATGGATGATTTTAGGGGCTATATTTCGCTCATGGGCTAATTTTCCATGGTTTTTCCAAAAACGAGATTCGCTATTTTTAAAATGATTCACCCAAATTCTATAGGATAAAATTATTTTACCTTAAAAATCGCCAATTTTTTTATAAAAACTATATAAAATCCTTAGAAATTTGAATATTTTTACAAAAATATTGCTAAACATTTATAGTTAGGATATGAAGGTTTAGTAAGATTCGCCAAGGTTTCTACATTTTAAAATAAATTTCCATCCTTAAAATCATCCCTGTCCATAAAACAAAAAGGCACTAAAATGTATAAATAAGTTTATACATTATATACAATAAGTCACACTTAGGTGACCAACTTAAGAATAATACTTGTTAATATAGAGCCCATTTCTAAGCTCATACAAAGAATTACCTTTGAACTCAACCAATTGATAAGGACCTTTTTCTAAGACTTTCTTAACAGTGAATGGTATGAACCACATGGGTTTTAATTTTCCTTCCCTTAAGGGATATTTATCTCGGTCATATACTAAGACAAGGTCTTCTTCGAAGAAAACTCTAGCGCAGACCAACCAATCATATTTACACTTGAAACTTTGTTTGTGAGCCTCGTTGGCCAAGGATGCATCTCAATGTTGATCGAGATATAGGAGATGCTATTCAAGTGGAGTTGTGTTGGGAAGTAATTCCATTGCTAAATTAAGAGAGGGAATTTAGCACTCTATGGGAAAGACTGCCTCCAACTCATAAACGAGTTGAAAAGGAGAGAAACCAAGGTCCAATAGTATTCTTGACTGAAGTTCGATACACCCAAAGTGTGGAGTACAATATAAAATTCCAATTTTACTTGGCCGAATCGATTTTCCATTGGATAATACTCTTGAGAGACTTATTGACAACTTGTGCTTGACCATTCGCTTGTGGATAGTATGGTGAAAAACTTTCTTGATTAAACCTAAAATTTTATTTCAACTTAGTCATCATCTTATTTTAGAACTGGCTACCATGGTCTATGATAATATCCTTTGGAATATCAAACCTAGCTGCAATCTGGTTAAAAAAGAAAAGCGCGATCATTTCTCGATCGTTACTAAATGTTGGCATGGCCTCGACCCAATTAGTGAATTATTATACTGCAATGATGATATAACGAAACCACCTAGCCAAAGTTGGGTGGAATGTAGTGAAATCAATCACCCACTTAGTGAAGGGACCAACAATAATAACTGAAAACATGGGAGAAGGGTGTACCCACATCTTCCAAGAGAAGATATGGCATGAGTGACACTTCTTGACCATCTCTACACAATATTTAATCAACAAGGGCCAAAAGTATCCAACACAAAGAATTTTATAGGATGTTTCCAACTCAAATAAGTGACCACCACGTACTCTAGTGTGACAATCATTCCAAACCATATCTACCTCTTCATGAGTCAAGAAATGATGGATAACATAATAAAATCCTTAACGATATAAAGTATCATCAATGATAAGATAATTCTACTCTTGACGGCATATCCATTGACGCTCATCACGAGAATCATAGGAAGAGTAGTTCAAAGTCTGAAGATACACAACTATATCTCCATAGATAGGGTATGATGATTAAATAAGGAAAAGATCCTCATTGATCAAAAAATATTCGAGCAAATAATTGCCACTCTCATCCAAAATCTTGGAAGTTAATTCGACAAAGACCAAAGGCTTCTTAGACTTTGTCAAAACAATGTCTAAATCAAATTCTTGAAGAATGACTATCTATCAACTAATCTTCCTGCTAATGACCCATCGTGTCAACACATATTGAAAAGGATTCACGATGGCTATGACATTGGTCTTGTGAATTAGAATGTAATCACAGAACCTTTGGGCAACATGGAAAGTTTCCAAATCTATTTGATCAACATCAGTGTAGTTGAGTTCTAGTCCGACTAAGCCTCAGCTAAGATAGTAGATAGCATGCTCCTAGAGCATGTCATTCTCTTGAAGCAAGACCATACCAATAATAGACACTGTTGTAGTCAAGTACAACAATAAATACTTGCCATAATTTGAAGGACTGAGAAGAGGGAAAGACGTCAAGGAACGTTTCAACGCTTCGAAAGAGTGTTGAGTCACTTCATCCCAAAATAATGGGACCCATTATTTTAAGAGACACATGAACCTTTTAGTTATTTCGACATAGATGGAACAAATCACCGAAGAAAGTTAGATTTCCCCTATAGACTTTAAAGTTGTGGGATTGTGTGTGGGGGGGGATTTGAAGTATTTCCTCAACCTTCATAGGATCGACCATGATCCCTTTAGTGGACACAATAAATTCTAACAAACGTCTCGATGTTACGTAAAAACTACACTTGTTTGGATTTAGAAGAATCTAGTAGTAGTGACACCTCTCAAAAATAAGTTGTAAGTGAGAGCGATGATCATATATCTTATGAGAATTTGATTCCATATCATCAAGATGCACCTCGACTATGTTATTGAGGTCATGTAAGGAAAACGACATGGCCCATTAAAAGTATCTCCAACATTTTAAGGCCAAAAGGTATTTTTTTATAGGAAAACATACCCCAAGGACATATCAATGTGTTATTATGTTGATCCCTGGGTTTGATATGAATCTAGATGTACCCAGAAAAACCATCCATAAAATAAAATACTTCAAATCCCACACATTCATCAATAATCTAATCAATGAATGGAGTTGGAAAATTATCTTTTGGGAAAGCTTTAATAAAATCATGAAAATCCAAGGACAAACGAATCATACTTTGTTTATTGTTGACAGGAACAAGGTTTGACACCCATTCCATCAATTGAACTGGGTATATTAAATCGACTTTAATTAGTTTCTCTACTTCAGCCTTGATATCTGCTGCCTTGCGAGGGTTGACTGGTTGAACCTTCTACTGAACATGCTTAGAATCAGGGTAATTCCTAATCTTGTGTTTGACTATTCGAGGGTCAATGCCTGGAATTTCCTCATAAGACCAGGTGAAAATGTCACAAAAATATTTAACTAATTCAGAGTACACCTAAATTTCCTTGGGTGAACAATATTTTCTGATCAATATTTTTTCAACGATGCCAGGTGTTCTAGTGATTTCAATTACAATCATTTAATCTATACTCTCCATGTTTCCCTTATCATATATTTCGTGCATGGACAAAAGATTAATAGGACAAGTGGAATCTCTATTCATGGTCATGGTGAGCTCAGCACAAAGTAGGTCTCTTTCCCTTGTGAATTATGCATACATCTCTCAGAACTCACACTTTAAGAGTGTCACTGCCTGTGTTGAATTTTGGTAATACTTCGATTCATGTTTCAAATGGTCCATCTATTTATTCACGGTGGCTACCTCCCTTTCATCCCTTTTTTCCCTGTCTAAAGTGGAATTAGTTATGGCCATCCCTGCTCTGATTATCTCGGTGATCTTAGCACTTTCTGTGTCAAATAAAGTCTCCTATGTGGTTATGAACATGGTGCTATTGAGTGTGAGCTTTCCTTTATTGAATTTTCTTCTCATCACAACTTTCCTTTTCCTTTCATAAGAAATTTACTATATTTTGACAACTTCATCTACTGGTTCATGAATCTTTTGATCTCCCCAAGGAAGAGTATTAACTAGGCTTCCCGCCATATAGAGGTGTTCCATGGAAGGTTCTCTTAGTTCCTTAGCAGTGGAATTTCTTGTATGTTCTGGTGACTTGGCCTTATGCTGCTCCTCGTTGGCTAACAAAGTCTTTATCCTAAATGGAGAATTAGGCGAAGGATCAATATTGGTTGAGATTTCGGCCATTGGGATGTTGATTTTTGGATGCCCCATTCCTTCTTCTTTTTCACCTATATCCAATTCGTTCTTAGAGATGTCATCCTGTGGTTGTGTTCCCAGCTGATTGATAAACACAGTGTCAAGAGTGGTCCTAGCCTCATGGTATCCTTCCTAGGGATTTGGGACCAAAACATTGAAAGATGGAGTAGATGTTTCCCTTGGTTCCTCCTCCTTTGTGATTGGTATCGAGGTTATGCGTGAAGCTTTTGAACCTTTCTCATCATCATATATGGTGATTAAATATATGAGGAAAGTAGGCATACCCATCCCACTTGATGCTCTTGTTGACCTTCATTGAGCTGTAGTAGTCACCGACGATCATGCCTTTGGTGACATAAGGCTGGTGCTTTCTTGGTCAACACTCTCTTCTGGTGGGATTGTCTTTGAATTATTTAGTTCTTCCTCCTCATTTGCATCAGTTGGGGTAATTCTCAAAGGTCCTATCAAAGGACTAAGTGGGGGATATTCCCCTAATCTTTGCATAGCTCTCTCAACTTCTTCTTGTAATAATACCCACCTTCTTTGTGCCTCAGTCACTTCTTGTGCTCGATTTTCTTCTTTACCCTAATGGAATTTTGAGAAGTGTGCTCTATATTCACAACTTGTTCATCCATGGTCATTTCTTTGAATTTGGTCATATCTGGATTATCCCTTATATAGAGAACTTCCTCCCAATCTTGGGTGCCCTCGATAAAACTTCTCATCTTTGAAGATATCATGGGAATATGGCCAACATGAGGACACCTTCAATGTGTGCTGGAGTACCAAGCCTTTTCGATCATGCTTGCGAAAATGGTCTATGGGGAGCCGATACTCAATATGAATCAATACCTTTTGTTTCACCTATGTAGTATATTTTACCATGAAAAACCCGATGTGAAAACCATAGGGTATGAAAGTACTCTTCTTTTATTTTACCAAAGAGGCATTACAACTTTGCATAATGGTCTGGTAACAAATTTCTCCCAATATGAGACGGTCTAGAGCATGAACGAGGAGTAAGTGTGGTGTGTCAGTAGCCCCGAACACTCTTATATAAGTGCTTGTTTCTTCAAAGTACCAGTGTCCCACTTTTGAAATCATCTTTTTGGTTGTCTTTGAAAGCCTTGGGCATTCTTTTCTAAATATAATGAAGTGCACTCAGGCTATGAACTCATCACTTATTAGGGGGTAAAATTTATTGTACCTATTTTCCCACAAAATGTTGAAATTAACATGCACAGGTAACTCAACAACATTCCAACTTAAATTCATACCTACAAAAATGTTTCTCATGCAGACTACGTGCATCATGTAAGATGCCATGTAGAAAATTGATGTTTCTCCATATTTTGGTTTATGGGATTTGTTATCCCCTACCCTAGGGATAGCTAAGGATATCATGTCTTGAGGCCCACAGGTACTAGACATGGAATGTTGAGATCTGGATGACTTGAGAATGGCCCTCTCTTTTCTTCAGTGCATCCCATTTATTAGCAACATCAACATCCATCCCGCCAGCCTGGTCCTCAAGTAACAATAAGTCTTTCTCCATGAGGTAATTATTTTAGGTATCATGGTATGTGTCACTCTGATTATTGAAGCACTTGAATATGTTGCATTGAATTCTCCTTTATTTCATAACGTTCACTTGGATATTATGCTCTTTAACTTTTTCATACCTAGAAGGGTGACATCATTCCCTAGTAAGTTAATCTCCCTTTAGTATGGGTTGCTAGTGGGTGGGTCTATGAAAGGTCATCATTCATTCCCTCTATACTTACCACTTTCCATATTTATTCCTCTCATACCCCCCTACTTTTGTTCGGGCATTGGAATTTTCGACACTAAGAAGGGTTGTACCTTGTCTTGTGGGAAGAAGGGGCTAAAGGCCTAGAGGTTAAAAGTATCTGGCAAGAGTTAAAAGCCAAAGATGAAACTTTTGAGATGCTTCACCCAGGGATTCCTAGGAATGAAGTAAAATTATTCTCATTAAGAAAAGAGAACCCATAAGAAAAACAAACACTCAAGGTATTAGTTGGTGGATGGGAGTTCTCCTCATGAGCCGACCTATTGTGACCATGGGCATGCACTAGTATGACATTAACATCTATCTAGTCACCAAACCAGAGTAGTGGCTCTTGGTGGCATAACCAAGAGAAACAGGGTCTCATCATGAGACAACCTTTTCATCTCCATGAAATACTTGTGGATAATGCTGTCACTTCTAGTCACCAAACCAGGATAGTGTTCCTCAACTCTTCCCTTGAAGAATAAAAACAAAAGATCAAAATAAATGAAGTTAAGAATAAAATGAAATGAACAGGATAGTAAATAATTCCATCTATGACAAGGTGCAACTCACCCTCTACAAAGACACTCACAAGTAAGATTTACATTTCCCTATTATCACTGCACCCCATTCCCAAACACTACCCCATGCCACCTCATACAATTACATGACCTGGATTGGTTCTCACATGGGAAACACCCCAAAATTAAGGAGGATTAGCCCAATAGGACACCCTGTGACCTTCTCCAAACCTAACTTGTTAGATTGCATGATGTCTTTGACCAATTGTCTGGGTAAAGGGCGGTTTGATGCACATTTTTGGGTAATTTAATTATTGGATGTGATTTATATGTTATGATCCTTGTGACTTATGAACCCCTAGAGGGTGTACTTGTTGTTGTTGCAGAACATTTCTGTGTGGAAAGGTACACATGGGGGAATGATTAGCTTGGATCTTCATGGGGATAAAAGCCCACAAATGGTTGTTGTAAACCTAGCCAAGGAAAATAAGACATCAGAGATTTTCACCAGGAAAAAAGAAGGCCATCGCCTTGGAGGCACCCTAGCAGACCTAGACCTAGAGGGATATTCCTTTTCCACCTAGATGTTGACCTTTGAGAGGCCATGAAATCACCATCATGAACCTATACATCATCCAGAGCCAGGGTTTTCATTTTGAGCTAGTTGGCACATGTGAGCTAGGGAATTTTTGAGCTAGTTGGCACACGTGGGCATCATCTAGGGCTTTTGGAGGCCAAACGTTCAACATCTGGATCCCAATGTTCCACCTTAGAGGATCAAAGTCACCCTAGAAGGGCATGATGCCACCCTTGGATTTTTTTTTAGATGCTAATTAATTTTATTTATGTCTAATTTAAATATATTTGTAAATTGGCCAAGTCATCCTTTATTTGACCTGAAATTAATTAAAGGTCACCAGTTTTGTATAAATAAACATAAAGTACATTCATTTTTATCATCACAACTCCTCACACAAGAGGAGAGGTCTGAAATTTTCTCCCTAGAAGGGATATTGGCTGAAATTGTGAGGCACACTCTTGTATAAGGCTAATTGTTTGCAAGTGGATCAATCTTGGAAGATTTTATGGTGATCTTGCATGGTATTTTCATGATTATTCTTGGTGCAATTAAGTAAAATATGAATTTTTGTCATTTATTGAATGGTTTGTTTATGGTATTATTTTCTCATACAAGATTATGAGATTGCATGGTATACTTAATGCTTGAATAAGGAACTTAATTTGCTACTTTCTTACTTATTGTTTTCCAATCTTTTCATTGAATTAATCTAGTAACTAGTGAAACCCTAGAGCCCTAGTTTCCTAGAACTCTAAGGTTTTGACCTAGTTATCTTTTCCTAAGTTCTGATCCCATAAAAATCCTAAGGAGAGCAAGGTTCTAGGGCCTAGAATTTCCTACACCCTAGTATCTTTTTTTCTTGAGGAAAATGCATAGGGGGGCTTAAGTTACTACTTATCTTATGCATTCCTCTTGGAATTTTGTGCACTATGAAAATTGATTTTCAGCCTTAAAAGAATCCATACACTTGACTCCATAATCCCTAGAAGTCACTAATTCTAGCCTCTCTATTATTTAAGGAATGATTAAACACTCAAACTCTCTTCCTTGAAGTTTTTTCTAACTTCTACTAACCCTAAACTAGACTAGTTCATTAACTAACTTGATATTGTTGAAAATCATTTCTACACACATACAAATTCATGCTAAATTGACTCATTCACCTACATAACTCATACTTATCTCATCCAGAAATCACTTGTGACAATTTCCAATCAATCTACTAGATAAATGTTGAGTTTGCATGGTGTTGTCTTGCAATTTTGAGCACTAGAATTTTTTGTTGTTACAAAAGATTGCTACAGCCATCTAACTTCAGAAAATTATCTACAAAAGTTATATTAAATGCTAGCTAAACATTGCCAACTTTGCTTGTGACAATTTATTATCAATTTACGTAGTCAAAGTTAATTTTTATTGTCCTTTTAAAGCAATTTCAAGGCATAATTCATGTGGTTGTTACAAAATACTCATTGTTGTTATAAAATGTTACATTGTTGCAATTTTACATCAGCTAACCCATTTTTTGAAGGTTGACGGTCTTAGTAAGCACTAACATCATATTTTGTACTTGAAAGGTACCATATTTTCTTTGTTATCATGTTCTGGGTAGGTACACTCCATTTTTTACCATTGCTTCATCCCTTAAAGACCTGAAGAACCTTTTTACGAGAGTGACTAGTGAGAGGGGGATTTTCCTTACTCTTATCATCCCTTTAGGTTAGTAGGGATTTCTCCCCTGGGGTAAATTTGATATACTCCTAAATAGAAAGGGGTTTCTTATTAAGGTGACAGTGATAGGTCACCCCATGTTATGCCAATATTGCATTCACTTGCCTTGGGATTTGGGCAAGTACAGATTGTGCTATAACATGCCTGATGTTGATACTCAGTTGTTTGGAAATGATGGCTCCATAATTGAAACTACTCTCGGAGATTTCCACGACATATGCTAAGGGCATCCATGCCTCTAAAAACTTTGAGAAATCTTTTTCCCCATACAAGCGGCATATTAAAGACATTAAATTCATATGAGGCTCTCTAAGTTTTACCATTTTGTACCAACCATTTCTCATGTTTGTGATCTTCTTATCTTCTTTCCACCATGACACTAGTAACATGATAATGTCATGGAACTCATAAAACCTGACCACAAATTTTGTATTCAGTCTCTCCTTTGAGTCTTTGAGTTTGTAGTATTTTTGTACCTCTACTGGAAGAAATACACCAACACATTCACCTTCCCCATTATTGATCGTTCATTTCATCACGTCTGTGTGATCAGTTATCCATACTAGGGGTTTTATATAGGGTAGAATTGGGGTTTGGTAGGGCACCATATGCAAGTATGATCGCCTAATGTTCAAGAAAATGTGGTCATCAAATATTATGACGTTTGGGTGGTTGTGAGGTGTAAACTTCGGGTAATATTCATGGTTTATTTTGTTAAAAAGACCCCCCTAATGTGAGAGAATTACTTTAGATCCAATGCTCCCCTCCGTGTCCCCAAAAGAAGGAGGTTGGGTAAAATATTTCTTAGTGGATGTGTGGATAACTGACTCCATCTTTGAAATGAAATCAAGTTCACTTGTGGTCATCGGTGTCGACCCTTCGTCGATCCCCAATTCTTTCATTTTTGGCATTCTTGGTGAGCTCCTAGTTGTCGGCTTTCGTGGATGCATTTTCCTGCACAAAATGGAATATTAAGATGCAAGCCAACTGAGACAAGTGTTATTCGAAGAAATAAAAAAATGTAAACAGTAAATATCATGCTTACCTATTCCTTATAGGAAATAACCTGAGCTCACTGGTAATTTAAGTGGCACACTGACCTGTTACCTCTTTGATGCTCTCTCTTGCACCTTTGTCTACTTGAGAGATTAGTGATTTTGTGAATGGAATATCATTCTTTGGAATGAACTTCATAAATTTAAAACATACCTACCTTGTTGCATCAAGTCTTAATATTAGTAGTACATATATGATCTATACAATATATAAAAAAATCCACATCATGCTCATGATTAAATTCAACATATGCTAGTGGCACAAGAGCATGTTACTTTTAGAGTTCATCGACGAATTGAAAATTTTTAAAGTTGATCGACACACAACGTCGTTTTATTGGTTACTTGAATTTCTTAATTCTCTAACTAATCGCAAAAATCTTCCTTCACTTATCTATAGGTGTCTCCTCAAATCACCCGAGAATTTTTTGCACTTCAACAGAACTAGTATGATCACTATCGGGGATAAGAAGGATTGTTAAATGGAAAAAGTAGATAAAACAAGATAATCGACATCGATAGATAAATATTCAATCTAAAACCAAAAAATTGATGTTCTAGCAATCATTTGATAGTCAATGAGTCCATCAACTTCCACATATTATCTTTGACGTTGTTTCATTGGTGCCTCTAGGAAAATGTTATGATGCTGACCTGAATTGTTGTATAGTGTTGATGTGGAAGTATGGATATGCCATGGGAGACATCAAAAGATGATGTGGATAATCATAGAGCAATACATACTTTTTATGCGGCAAAACATGTGGTATTTGATTTGACCCATTGGGTGTGAGAAGCATTTATTTTCGCTGTCAGTGATTTTCTTTTTGTCATATGTTCCCGTGCCCTTTCTCCCTCTTCACCGATGTCGATGATATATCGACGATTGAAGATTGTTATTGCCTATGTTGATGGTTTACCTTTCGAATTTCGTCAATGTCGATGGTACATCGATGATTTGTAGAAAACATTTTCCATAGGCTAGGATCACCAATCGGCGCGTGGATCTTTATAAAACGAATTTTAAGTTGTGTGCAACTTATTCTAACACCATGTTTACTTAGAGAAAAATGTACAATTGTTCGACAAACTTCAAACAAAAATTGATTTGATCGATCATAAAATAGAACAATAGAAACACCATTGATCCCTACACAAGTGAATGCATTCAAAAAATGACAAAGTGGTACCCAAAAAAGAAGAAATTCTCAAATAATTTTAGGGTGTGTTGAGTTCTCAACAAATGAAGATTATCTAGGCAAAAACAAAATATCTTCTCCTTTCGTCATGTTTATCCTGTGAAAATTGATTGAGAAACCATCTAGCTTTATTTTATTCCTTTCCAACAAAAATATTTCTATCAATGTGTACACAATTTCTCGAGTTCGTGAATCCAGATCCGCATATGGGGTTTATCTTTTCCAACCCCTTTCCTATTAACTACAATCCATGTCCTTCCTAGAAAATATTTGGGTAGGGCGTTCATTGGTGTGAGGCCATTTAGATATCAATTCCTTCTTACAATGTTTCTCTGCTGCCAACAAGTGTCCAAAGCCCTAACTAAGTCACGCCGACATCACAGACCTTTCTCCATTGTCAGTGAGCATTTATAGCCCCGACATAGTTATTTTCATACCCTATCAGACTTTACACTCTTTTTATGGCATAAATACCAAGAGTGAGTAAGAGAGGAGTATATTTTCTTTTTGACAAGGTGAAACTATTAAGGTGGATATTTCCCTGGCTCCATCCATAGGTACATGTTATTATTTCCATCTAGTCGTCTTTCCATTTGTCTCTACCAAGCCACTAGGTAGATATTTCATCGCTTCCCCAGGTAGTATGCTTATAAAGACAAATATATTTCTTTGAAAAATTGTGTTTACCCAACGTCTCTTTTTTTGCATGTAAGTGTAGGTCAAAAGCAAAGTATGCTTCATCGTATTCATTAAATTCAAGAACTAATTTATGAAACACAACTTAAATAAAATAAAACAACAAGAAAAAGAAAGAGTGAAAAATGATCTTGAAAACGGTCTTCCCTAAACCCACACACTCGTCCTGATAAAAAATGTATGCTAAAAGGAAACAAAACTTGAACAAAACATCAAAATATATATATATATATATATATATATATATACTATATATATATATATATATATATATATATATATTTAATGGTTCAGAGGTATCATTTTAGGAGTCACAGCCATTCATTCCATATTCCCCATATATATTCATAATGGAATTTGTGACTTGATCTTCTTGGCCACTGAAAGGTTCAAGCTACATATTTAGAGACTTGAGTGTTTTCAACTTTGGACTCATTTTCCTAACATCCCACTTCAAAACTAGGTCTCCTACTTAGAATTGTTTTCTTTGGACTTATGTTTCAAAGCACCACTTATTTATTTGATGAATGATGAACTTAACTTTATCATTAAATTGGATTACTACCTTTTCTATTTAATGTGGGTGAGAGGGATGGCCTTCGTCAATATCATAAAGCAGTAGGTAGAAGTCAAGATATATTTATGTTATTTCAAGAATTGGGAGTAATTTCTCCTAGGATGTCTTTTCCCCATTGTTATATATATTTGGTTTAGGAGAAGTATCATTTTAAGGTCTGGCCATTCACAGGAATTCATATTCCCCCCTTATATTCTGCAACCGGTATGTGCTTGACCTGATCTTCTTGGCCACCTGAAAAAGGTTCAAGCTACATATTTGGGAACTTTCAGTGTTTTCCTTTGGACTCATTTTCTTTATCCCACTTCAAAACTAGGTCTCCTACTTAGAATTGTTTTTCTTTGGACTTATGTTTTTCAAAGCATCTTTTAACTATTTGTTGATGAGCGATGAACTTAACTTTATCATTAAATTGGATTACTACCTTTTCATTAATGTGGGTGAGAGGGATGGCCTTCGTCAATATCATAAAGCAGTAGGTAGAAGTCAAGATATATTTATGTTATTTCAAAGAATTGGGAGTAATTTCTCCTATGATGTCTTTTCCCCATTGTTTGAATGGTCTAGATATGGTCACTGACTGGAATGGAATGGCTTCCCTCATTTCCTTACTGACACTTATTTGACATGATTTACATTTCCTAGCATATGCATGAGATTCCCTGAACAAAGTAGGCCAATAATAACCAACCCTTAATATTTTGTGAGCAATGGTTTCTCCTGCAAAATGTCCACCCATTGAATCGTCATGGAGTTCTCTCAATATTTTGTATGCATCATTGTGTTCAAGGTATATAATGAGTACTCCATCATAATTTACATGGAAAAGAACATAATTTCATGAGGCGATATTGAGCATATTTTATATTGAGATCTCTCCTTTCTCTAGGGTTTAGGTTCTACAGACAAGTTCCATGATGTAGGAGATAAGACAAGTTTCATACCAAGTTTCCTACTAAGGAGGTGCATATAAGGCTTCGTTGTACCATAATGAAAGCTCATTTTCTCAACTAGACTCTTCTACGTTTACACAACCCTTGACCCTTGACTATTTTGGCAGGTTTTATGTCTAGATAAAATTATTGGATGACTTCCATCCAATTTCTCCATATTTCTCCCATATCTTGTTGAGTGAATAGAGATCATACCATTGGATGAGGTACTATGACTTTAGTGTTATTCTTCAGGATATAGGATCTGAAATGTTTGACCGATTTATATATTTCATAAGATTGTTTGTCTATAGAAGGGTAGTTTAGCTTGGCTCCTTGGAGGTTAGTGCTCATAAAGGATACTAGTTTGTCATTGTTTTCATCATATTTTTGGGTAAGTACTGCAACCAAGGATTGGTTAGAAGCAAAGGTATAAAGGAAAAAATCTTTGTTGAAGTGAGGGCTTCGCAATATTGGTTCTTGGGAGATGGAAGTTTTGATTTTATTGAAAGCATCTTTATTTTCTTCATCCTATTTGAACTCTGCATCTTTCTGAATCATTTTTTTTAAGGGTTTAACGATTTCAGAAAAATCATGAGTAAAGTTTCTCACAAAGTTGATTTTCCCAAAGAAAGATTGCATGGCCTTTTTATTGTGGGGCAAGGGGAGTTGAGCTATCACTTTTATCTGCTCAGGGTCAATGTTAATTCCTTCTTGAGATATAATATTACCTAGTAGCTTCCCTTACTCGAAACCAAATATGGTTTTCTTAGGGCTCAAATATATTTCATATTTCTTACACCTTTGAAAAATATGAGTCAAATGTTGAATGTGGTCTTCCTTATTTTTTGAGTATTTCGTTACGTCATCTAAATAGACTACCACACACTTATTAATCAATCCCCGAAAACATACATCCATGGAACTCTGGAAGGTCACTCTTGTGTTAATCATCCCAAAGGGTATGCATCTATAATAAAAGGTTCCCCACTTGGCTCGGAAGGTAGTTTTTAATCGGTCATCTTCTGACACTAGGACTTGGTTATATCTCGAGAAACCGTCTAGGAGGGAAAAAATTTCATAGCCTAAAAATGTCTATAAGAGTTGTTCCATGGGTGGGACTGGGTAGTTATATTTTTATGATGCTATGTTAAGGTTTCTGAAATCCACACATAGACGGATCTCCCAGACTTCTTCGTGACATGCACCATATTGGCTACCCATGCAGAGTGTCTTATCTGAAAGACAATCTTAAAATATAATAATTTCTTCAGCTCCTGATACATTAGTGGTTCCAAATATGGGTGGTACTTTCTAAGCTTTTGTTGGAAGGGTTTTATTCCATATTTTAATGAGATCATGTGTTGGATAATGTGAATATTGTATGTTTTCAAATATCGATAAGACCAAGCAAAGACATATTGATATTATTTAATTAGTTTAAGATAATCTTTATTGTCTACTTTGGACACTTTGTTTCCTAAATTGAAATTCTTGGGGTGCTCAGAGTTGTTTAGGTTTATAGTTTCATATATAGGACATAAGCTCCATGTTTTTTTTATTCTTTGGCCCTTTGAATCTCTCCCTTAAGTAAAAAAGGTTCTCTAGATTGGCCACTCCTTTAGGTATCATGTGAAACATGGGTTTGTCATAAGAATGATCTATTACCTTTGGTTGTTCCTGGAGATTTGATTATGTGAGTAGGTCTTGGAATACTTCATCATCAATCACGAAATCCCTAAAATTCTCCTGATTGGTCAGGAAATCTACAATTTCTTCATCCCCTTCAAAAACTTTCTAGTTAGAAATGTTGTTAGGTACCGAAGGATTGTAGATTAGTTCCACTACAAACCTAGAGGTTTGATAATCTTCTAAAGAAGATAATCTCGAGGCTACGTTAGCTAGAGCATCGGAAAGGGTATTTTTTGTCCTGGGAACAACCATAATGTTCAAGGACTCAAAATTATCTATTAGTATGTGTACCTCTTGCTGGTAATTTATTAAGGGAGGTGAATTACAATGGATAGTATTCTTTACTTGCTTGACAATAATTCCAGAGTCTCCAAAAACCTTCAATTCCTTGATTTTTAAATCAATGGCTTTGTTTAGTCCCTGGACTAGAGCTTTAGATTTAATAGTGTTATTAGTGGATTCAAATTCTAATATGTAGGATAGGAAGTTGTGTGTTCCTTTTGGGTCAATGAGGATGCATCCCTCTCCCGACCCTTCTTGCGATTTAGAACCATCAAAGTACAATGTCTAAAATTTGGGGAGGGTAATTTCTAACTTCTTCATGTCTAGCTTCTTTTTCACCTTCAACCTCCTTTTCTGCTACTCCTATCGAAGAATCCTAATAGAGGATGCTTTCTTCTATGGTCGCTAGTAAGTCTATTTGAAATATAATTTCCTATCTTTGTGGGAAAGGTATGCCAGACATGTGGGGGGTGAAACTACTGAAATCAAAATCATAGGAGTGGTTTCCTAACACAAGGAACTCTATTGACAAGGGTTCATTTCGGGTCTCTAAATCCATGAAGATATGTTTGAGATATATTTCTTTATTAATATTGATCATGTGTGTATTCCCTTTCAATGGAAACCAGAGGTGAGCCCAGCCCGCACTAAAGTATCTGTTTAATTTCTCAGACGAGTATCAACTAAGCAACATTCCATAGGCCTTCTATATGTATACCACGATTATATCAATTACTTGGACAAATTTTGGGTGTGTAGAAATTTTGATCATGAAATATTTCAGTTCCCGAATAAACTTTACCTGAGTTCTATCTAGTTGTATAATGTGTTTATCACTTTTGACCAGGTTTGCATTCAATTTCTTGTAGATTGTCAATGGCATGAAATTTGAAGATGCCCCTGAATTAACCAGGAAATTAGGTATATTTATGTTAAAAACCTCAAACATCAAGAGGAAAGGAGGAACACAAGGGATTCCTTTTTTATCCAAAGAACAAGAATTCACATTCATCTTATTTGTTAAGTCCATGGGATATGGGGCATTACCTTGGTTAATGTTTTTCATAGAGGTATCTATTAATTTTAATTCCTATAACAAAAAATCCTTTGGTTGAGGAATCCTACACATGTCCATGACATACACATTAGCTTTCATATTCTTCAAATATTCTACTACGTTGTAGTATAGCTTAGGCGGTTCTCATGTATGTATGTTCATGGTATTTTTTGGGGAAGAGAATAGGGGTTTGGGGTGATCAATCGCTTGATTCCCTCAATATGATTGAGTAGTGGTGGGATTACTTTGGACAGGTTGAATTCTACTTCACATTTGCACAACCATAATTTAAGTCGGAAGCACCTCAATGAAATCGTTTAAAGGTATTGGGTGATCAATATCCCATAACAACATGGCGATATCTTCAGGTGGTTCTTGACTTTCTTGATCGATGATACCCATTTTCGAGTCATTGGGTTCTTCATTCAAAGAAAATTCATCTAGGAATCATTTAGCCATTAGATTCATAGCATGCAACCATTGGGGGCAATCCCTTTCTAAATGTTTTTCTTAATGGTACGTACAGAAGGAGTCAGATGCTACGTTCCCTAAGTTGATGTTATGGTTGGCTGGGGAGGCTATATAGACTTGAAATGTGGGTTTCTTTTAAAAGATGGTTTATAAGGCCTTTGGCTTTGGTTTCCTTCCTTGACACTTCTTTTTATATCTACGATCTCATTGGAAAGTTTTTTGATGATATGTTGAAGGTTTTCTAGATCCCCTCCCTCTTTCTCGGGACCTTTTTTTGTTTGTTTGCTTGAGGGTCTTGTTAACAAAAGTCTTCTCTTAGGTAGAGGTTGCGATTCCTTTTTTATTAGTGATATCTGACCTTCTTTGCATCCTTTCATTTGGAATTCAATCATCTTAGCTTCTTCGAAATTTTCATCTAGAGTATGTGTTGACGATAAAAATATCAACGAGGATTTCACTCGAAAAATATTGCTTAAGCCTATTATCTAAACTATGCTAACGATATATAATACTAGTAGGTGGGACCCCCTTGTAGACTAGAGGATCAGAGATAATATTTTCACACCTTTTATGTTTTTGTTTCGATGCTTCTTACAAGGTTATACATGATTGATGATAAGATATTGGTTTTGTTTGACACATAGTGGAAGATGGATAATGCATTTTATGCATTGATTCTGTTATTCTAAGATCTAAAATTCCATGTTATGAATGTCTTATATTTACTAGATTTCCATTGTCTCCATGATTAATTACTTGTTACACATGCACAAGACACATGTTAGTAACAACAAGAGACAAGAGCAATATGAAAAAATCCAAGAAAGGGAACTATACTATGCTATACTATGTGCAAATGAGATAAAAGGAATTAATGTTAGTCCTAACTAGAAATGTTAGTGGCTATATGATTTGTATTGAGTTATATTGGGCACATTTGATATATGTGATTGTATGGTTTTGGCAATGGTTAATATGAATTTGGATGGTGAAATTGGCAAGCAATGTGTGCAAGTTTCGATGTATGGAATTAATGGCATGGATTAATTGTATGGTTTTGACTGGCTGTCATGTACTATGAAATTGAATGAATGGAGAATGGAAACGATGTGCAGTAAATGCATGTCAATCCATAATTCTCCCACTGGGTCATCACCCTAACATGGTTCTTGTTCATTTGGTTTTGTTGTGGTTAAGCTCCGAGATTCAGGCATAGAGGGAACTACTTGAACAACTCACATTTTTAAGGCCATTGGTTACGGGTATGGCTCTTTTCATCCATGCATGAATTCTCTCTATCTCTGAAATGAAAGTGTTATAACCCTAAAATGCATCACACAGGTTTACCTGGCATCAGGCCAACTCATGCCTCTTCCTAGACAAAGCCATGCTAAATAAATCCTCAAAAAAACCACTTAAAACAAGCAACCCGCGCCCTAACTTCTCACTGGGCGCGGGAAACCACTTGCTGTCCTTCTACTACATGTGGGTATCCGTGGGCTAACCCATTACAGCCCGCGGGTACCTAACAAAGCAAAAAATCAGGAAAGTTTCCGCCGGGACACGAGGCTTTTTGTCAGTTAACTGGAACTCTTCGCCATGCATGGCCGAGAGTTCGCCAAAAACCCTAGCCCCTTCTA
>SNQJ01S0005410.1:105657-123783 GCA_010110895.2 Picea sitchensis | reverse complement strand
AGATTTTGGGTAGAAGGTTAAAAGTTAAATCTTAAGGGTCATGATCTGCGTATAAGTTTAGAGCCCTAGCTTATTAGTCCGTAGGGTAGAATACCCCACAACAGAAAGTTGGCTCGATAATGTGTTGGTATGTGTTTTATTGATATTGGAAACTGTGTAAATGCGTGGTGTTTTCTCTGGAATGGTTGTGTGTGTTATTCATTGAAAATGGAAAAATTGATGGTTGAAGTTGTGATTTCATTGGATGTTTTGTGTGGTGGAAACTATGATGGCTCTCTGTTGTCTTTATGGGTATTTTGTTGGATGGTTTCACTCTATTTAGCCTTGCTAGTTGCCTCCTCATAATTAATGGTAACCACACACGGTTGTATTTGGTGCTATGGGGTTGATGTGTATGTTTCGAACCACCTTTTTGTCACTGTATATCTTTTTCACCTGGTCATGGGATTACTTTTTGGTACTGGCATCAACACAATTGGTTATTGGGTGACCATTATGCCAATAAGTATGATTTAGGGTTGGTTGGTAGTACCTGGGGTCTTCATTTCCATCAGCATGGTTATAGGTGGTTCGACTCTTGAGAAGAATGTGAGGGTTATGACTCCACTCTTTCTTGGTATTTTCTACTCTCCAGTGAGAAATCGTTGCTCCTCTACATCGTGGACTACCCTACCTGGTGCTGAAATGTCATGTTATTTTACAAATATAAGGGTTATAAGGCTTGTGGTTCCACCATGCTTGTCTTGAAGGTTCTCACCTACTATTGATATGGTAGACCTCCAGTCTCCCTGTGTATGGCAACCGAATGAATCCTTGATTATTTCTTATGTTCATTGGTTACAGAGCCCGATTTTGATAAACTCAACCAGTTGCACTATGTCGAGTATCTTGTTGACTATCATAAGTTGGTTGAGTAGTATTGACAATGGCTTTTAATATTGGCTTGTCTCTTTTTGATCGAGTTGTTGGAGAGTTGTAATTGGAAATGATAATTGGTATACAGTCGTTGCCTCCTTTGTTGTGAGAATTGAATCAATAACCCAACTTATTTTTTTATTTTGGTTGATTGGGGGTAAACAGTAATGTACAGTCAAAAAGATGCCTCTTTTCATTATGTGTTGGTCTGTGTGTTCCTACAACATGTTATAAATTGAAGTTGGTGGTTGCTTTGTGTTTAATTTTCCCCGATCGATATCATTGCAATTTGAAGAGTTGATGACTGTGACTGGGATGTCTACTTTGTATGATTGATGTAGACATCATGCATCATTCTATTTTATTGCACCATCAGAGATGAAGCACAAGGTTTTGGTAGTATGATTTTATTGCAAATTTAATTGTTAATATTGTTAAAGGAATGGAATCGGGCATGTTTTAAAAGAGCTTGTTCAACTCATGAAATACCTGTGTCTATATTTGATTTGAGGATTTATAAATTATGGCTAGTGGTTGATGTTTTTATATGCTGAACATAGTTGAAGCCATATGACTGTGTGTTCCTTTGAATTTTGTTTTAAATATAAAAGGGAAGGAAATGAAAAGAAACAAAATTATTTTAACAAGATGTTTGAAAGGCATAGTGATTCTGAGTATGATGATACACTGTGTTAATAAAAAGGGTTGAAGATTTAAAAGTGGGACAGTGAACAAGTTTAACACATAATAATTGTTTAATTGGGGTTGGAATAATTGTATTGAATACATAACTTCTTTTATAGATTACTTAATTCGGTTTTCGAACAATATTCATTCTTTTCCCTACCATTATTCCACTTTTCATACATTAGAATTCCCCTCGCCTTCCCATATTCACTATCCACTCCATGTTCTTAAAATTTAATTATAGTTAAGATAAATGATGTCTTATAACAATTAAAGAGATCATACGGGGATGAATTACAGTGATATATTCTTTTGGTTTATGACATAGTTGATTGTTTGATGTCTATGAGCAGTAATCATGATCTTTTCCCCATCATTTTAACACTTTTCACTCAATACAATCCCTCACATATCCCAAAACCCTTGTTCACTCCCTTCTCATTGAAAAGTATTAAACGATTTGTATGGATTCAATTGCATGAGTCTTATATGTTTTTGAGCCAAATTTTATTTCATATTTAAAAGCGTTGTCATGTATGGTTGTTAAAGAAACTATTTCCTAATCAATAATGCATACAGGAATGAGATTTTTCATCAGAGATAGCCATGGTCGGGGTAAGTGAGTTAGAGGAAATTGGAACAGGGGCCCTAGAAGGCCAAGATTCTATATACACTTTGATGCAGACTCATAAGCGTTAGGACAACTATTTCAAGCTGGATTTTTTAACTAGATTAGGAAAGGAGTGGTCCAACCTAGGCCTAAAAGGCCTCCCTTCCAAGCCCCACAGGTCCATGGTATCCCAGTTCCTCCTCATGTCTCACTGCAACCTGAAGTCCCTGAAAATGACAGATGGTAGGAGATTGTCCACCTAACAGTCTCCCAACATTGTGGCTAGCCTAACTTATCTCTACCTGCCCCTCCACTGGTTAATCAAATTGCCCAAGTTTCCCCTAACCACTTATCAATATAGTCTTCCGATGTAAGAAAAATATTAAAAACCAAGGCCCACCGTGCTCATGACAAAGGAAAAGATGATGATTCCCTTTCCTCACCCTCAAATGACTCTGCCAAATCCATGTCCTCCCGCATGCATTTGAGATATGATTTCTCTCATGTGATTAGTGAGATTAGGCCTAAGGGATACACATAGCTTGAGGCAAATTGATGCAGGAGCATCTCTCCACGTTAGCTATCCAGCCAACCAGCCCACGTCAGCGCACACATTCAGGGATGAAGAGGCGCAACCCTCATTTCAAATTTGAAATGAATATGTAATTAATGTTGTAGGTTATTGAGCCATGGAGCCATGCCTTTGCGTAGGCATTAGAGTAGGGAGCCTTGAATGTTTGTAAGGTTGAGATCTAGATCTGATTCTGGACTAGATAGCCCATTCAATGTAATTGAATAGGGTAGGTAGATTGGAGGGAAGAGCTAAAAGAGCCCCCTCGTGTAAAAGATTGAGAGGTCTTCTTTGTATCAACACACAGAGACAGAGAGAGAGAGAAAAACAGAGTAGAGAAGATTCGAGACTTTGTTACAGTCCGCACTCAGAACACCTTTGTAAAGAGGCATTTTATTAATACAAACAGAAGCAATTTTTCTTGCAAGTATTTTTGTGTTGAATGAATGTCTATGTGTGTTCTTTATATGTTGTATATGTATGTTAGGTATGCATTTGCAGGGGTCTTATTTGATTTCAGCGTTATAGGTCTTTGAGGCTTCACACCAGGAGGGTGTGACAAAATGTTGCGGGTTCTGATAGTTGTGCATATAGGGTGCATTTCTGAACTCTGCAGATTCAGACAAAGGCGTGCCAGGAGGGCACAGTAGATGAAATCATCAACTCAGAGGAAGACCTCAAGGTTGTTGAACACCTTAGAGGCAGGGCTATGTAGGAGAGACACAGTTGCATACAGGAACTCTGCTGTGAGTTCTGTAGAGCTCTGCCAAGTGGGAATTGAGCATATGCACAGGTTGCATTGAAGAAGAACTCTGTTGTGGGTTCAACAGAAGTTAGAATCACTGAAGATTCTAGACACTCTGCCAGGAGGGCATTGAGTAGGTGCCAAGGAGAACAGGAAGAAATCTTTGAGTCCTATATTTGAATAAGTGTCCAAGGAGAAGGATCTTCACAGGGTTGTTAAACACCCTGAAAGACTTAGCAATAGGTTGTTTGAGCGGAGGATTGCCAGGAGAGCATAAAAAATTCTCCATTTGAAGGAGAAGAAAAAAAAGACTGAGTTCCTTAGAGGTCGAAGCTACCAGAAAAGATCAAAAGAGATAGCACCTTTGTGCGTGCAGAGACTCTGCTGAGAAGCACAGGAGTTGAAGAGTCCTTTGAGGATTCAAGTAGAGAAGCTTAGGAGGAGTAGCATTTTTATGCATGCAGGCGAGAAATCAAAGTTGTGGAGCTCGTAGGAAAGAGAAAAGGTTGAGGCCTTTGGATTTTGGAAATTCTTCCAAGGGCAGGAAGAACGCACCTGTTCAAAAGGAGGCATAGCTGCTATTGGATCAAGCTGAGGAATAGATCCGGACTGTTGGATTTCCATGTCCAGCAAGAAGCATAGAAGGTGCGTACAACAGGAGTAGTTGTGAGCATTGGATCTCACAAGGATCACCGACAGCCGTTAGATTGGTCGAAAGCTGCACGAGGTTTAAACCTCAAGAACAAGGTGGAGAAATCCAAAAAGTCCTGAAGAGTACAGAGTTATCGGGATTTCAAAATTCAATATTTCGGAAGTCCTGATGACGAGAGGTCAGGACACTTCAGAGTGAAAGTCCCGAAATAGATCTAGACCGGCTGATTGAGGAAGGACACGTGTCATGAGATCACCCATTTTGGGGATTCAGACATCAGGAAATAGAAGAGGAAGGAGTCTTTTGATTTCGCGAGTGGCGAAGTCCTAAAACGATCTAGGTCGTCCATCCATTGGGGACACATGGTGGAGATCGAGAGTCCATCAGTATTTTGGATACCAAGGATTCGAGTGGACAGAGGATTTGTGTCACTGGGGGTTGCAAGTCACGAAATTATGAAATGACGAGCACTGTCCATCTGAGGAAGGACACGTGGCAGCAATCCAGGATTTTCGAGGAAAATCCCAAAAGGAAGAGTCCATCGAGATTTCAGAAATCGAGAATTCGGGAGTCCCGTTAACAAGAGGTCGGGCTCTCATATTGATAAATCGTGAAAGAAGTAGGATGGAGGTCTTATGAGAAGTGGTCATATGCGCCAAAGCATAGCCCATGGGGATAATTGTTGATTGAATCCTTTTTGGCATTTTGGCATTTCGGTGTTCAAGAGTTCGAGAAGATAGAGGTTCTCAACATCAAAACTCTGTGGGTCCCAAAACCCGAAATTCATGGTCGTGTACAAAAGACCGTGAGTTAAAGAGAAGGACCTATGGATTGGTAATTGAGGTTCCAGTAGGGAATCAAAAGAGATAATTTGTCTCAGGGAAGTGATTGAATGATCCTATGAGTAGACTTCGACCCAAGGGTTAGGAGGGGTCTGCATCAATTTTTGTATCAAAGCTTGAATCTTGTCTGTAGATTTCAGGCAAGGGAAGCTGGAGGTGAAAGAGCACTCTGATACACATCATTTTTGGTATCAGAGCTTGAATCTTGTCTGTAGATTTCAGGCAAGGGAAGATGGAGGTGAAAGAGAACTCTGATACACATCAGTTTTGGTATGAGAGCAAGAAATTTGTTTGTATGTTTTAGGTAGAGAGAAGGCAAAGGAAGATAGAGCGCTAGAGGCTATGTGATGATTTTTTGCAGGTAGGCAACAATCAAAGAGACAATCAGGAGGACTGTAGGAGAGGCTGGAGACACTCAGGGTTACAGAGTGACAACAACAAATTTTCCAGGAGGGCAGATAAACAGCAAGATGGCAATTGAAGGCCATAGATATGCTAGAAGGAAAGACCCAGAGCTGATGAGCAAAGAAAAAATAGATGAAGAGCTCACTGATATAAGGGTGGAGATACAAAATCTTGCATTGCGGATGCAGTAGAACGCCAAGTTGAGATGGGTATATGAATGGCCCATGAGGAAGCCAAAAGTAAAATGGCCAGTCAAGGAGTTGATGACTAGAAGACATCGTAGGCTATTAAGAGGATGGTTGAGGCATGTTGAAAATCTCGATGGACCTAAGGAGATGGTTCAATTATGTGAACAAGAGACTGGGAGAAACCTCGATAGTGAGGATGAATTGGGATCAGCTGAAGATCTCAAGGACTGCCAGGAGGGTAGCCCAGAAATTCCCAATTGCCAGGAGGGCAAGGAGTTGCGATTTCTACGAGATCTCACAGACGGTCATGAGGACAGCTAGGAAATTTCACATTGCCAGGAGGGCAATGAGACAAGGTCACTGCGGGATCTCATGGACTGTTAGGAGGGAAACAAAAAGTTTCCAAATTGCCAAGTGGGCATGGGAACAAAAATGGGATTGTTTGAGAGTCTCATGAACTCAAAGGTGAATTCGAATCAGCCCAAGGAGCTGACAGAGCAGATGAGATCAGAGGTGGATTTGAATTAGCCAGAGCAGCTGACAGAGAAGGAAGATCGGAGTAATATTCTAATGATTGGGGGAATTCAGATATTCCTACCACTTAGCCCAGAGGAGGCAGAGATCTGTGTTGCAGATGAAGCAGCAACAACAAAAGAAAGATAACCATCTATGACTGTCAGGGAAGATGAATTAGAGAAGACATTAGAAGCTACCCAAGTAGGGGAAGAAGATGAGCATTCTAAGGAGTGGCTCAATATTTTCAACCAGGAAGCTGACAAGACTACAACGTTGGAGCTTGCAGAAGATGAAGAATAAGAGGCAGACAACATGAGCTTTGTTGATCTATGTGAACAGATTGAAGCCTTGGACAGAAGGGTAATAGTGTAGGGTATGCACATCCAACAAGTTAGATTGGAAGCAGATGAAGAGGATGACATGGGAGATCATGATGATCTACCCACCTGCAGAAAGAAAATGTAGCTAAGGAGACTACATGAACAGAGACAGCAACTGGAGCATCTGGACAAAGTGATCAAGAAGATTAGAAGGCTGATGTTAGAGTCAGTAGAGACTTCCATCAAGGAGAAGCTGGGTAGAGAAGCAGCAACAATAGCGTAGCAGTAGAAGCAACAACGGAGACAGAGAAATGGAGCAGATGAACAACTCCAGAAATTTGTTTGGGATCCAGGAGAATTTCAACATATGAGGGTAGAAGCACATGAGTAGGAGCTCATGAATTTTGCAGCTGAGGAGTATGATATAGGAGAATTTCTCCACATTATCCAGCCAACCAGCCAGCCCACACCAGTGCACGCATTCAATGATGAAGAGGCGCAACCCTCATTTCAAATTTGAAATGAATATGTAATTAATGTTGTAGGCTGTTGAGCCATGGATCCGTGCCTTTGCACAGGAATTATAGTAGGGAGCCTTGAATGTTTGTAAGGATGAGATCTAGATCCGATTATGGACTAAACAACCCATTCAATGTAATTGAATAGGGTAGGTAGATTGGAGGGAAGAGATAAAATATCCCCCTCATGTAAAATATTGAGAGGTCTTCTTTGTATCAACACAAAGAGACAGTGAGAGAGAGAAAAAGAGAGTAGAGAAGAGCCGAGACTTTGTTACAATCCATGCTCAGAACACCTTTGTAAAGAGGCATTTTATTAATACAAACAGAAGTAGTTTTTCCTGCAAGTATTTTTGTGTTGAATCAATGTCTATGTGTATTATTTATATGCTGTAGATGTATGTTAGGTATGAATTTGTAGGTGTTTTGTTTGATTTTAGGGTTATAGGTCTTTGAGGCTTCACACCAGGAGGGTATGACAAAACACTGTGGGTTCTGATAGCTGTGCACAGAGGGTGCATTTCTAAACTCCATGGATTCAGACAAAGGCGTGCAAGGAGGGAACAATAGATGAAATCATCAACTCAGAGGAAGAATTCAATATTGTTGAACACCTTGGAGGTAGGGCTATGTAGGAGAGACACAGTTGCAGACAAGAAATTTGCTGTGAGTTCTATAGAGCTCTACCAAGTGGGCATTGAGCATATGCACAGGTTGCATTGAAGAAGAACTCTGCTATGAGTTCAACAGAAGTCAGAATCACTGAAGATTATAGACACTCTACCAGGAGGGAATTGAGTAGGTTCTAGAGAGCACAGGAATAACTCTTTGAGTCCTTGATTTGAAGAAGATTCCAAAGAGAAGGATCTTCACAGGGTTGTTGAACACCCTAAAAGACTCAACAATAGGTTGCTTGAGTGAAGGATTTCCAGGAGGGCATAAACAATTCTCCATATGAAGGAGAAGAAAAAAAAGACTAAGTTCCTTAGAGGTCAAAGCTACAAGAAAAGATCAGAAGAGATAGCACCTTTGTGCATGTAGAGACTCTGCTGAGAAGTGAAGGAGTCGAAGAGTCCTTTGAGGATTCGAGCAAACAACTCAGGAGGAGTAACGTTTTTATCCGCGCAGGCGAGAACTCAAAGTTGTGGAGATCACAGGAAAGAGAAAAGGTTGAGGCCATTGGCTTTTGGAAATTCTTCCAAGGCAAGGAAGAACACACCTATTCAAAAGGAGGCACACCTGTCGTCAGATCAGGCCAAGGAATAGATCTGGACCGTTGGATTTCCACATCCAGGAAGAAGTGTAGAAGGTCCGTACAATAGGAGAAGTTGTGAGAATTGGATCTCACACGGATCATTGACAACCGTCAGATTGGTTGGAAGTTGCACGAGGTTTAAAACTCAAGCATAGGGTGGAGAAATCCGAAAAGTCCCGAAGAGTGCAGAGTTATCGGGACTTTGGAAGTCCTGATGACGAGAGGTCGAGACACTTCACATTGAAAGTCCCAAAATAGATCTAGGCCATCCAATTAAGGAAGTACACGTGTCGCGATATCACCCATTTCAAGGATTCGGACATTGGGAAACAGAAGAGGAAGGAGTTTTTTGACTTTGCGAGTGGCAAATTCCCAAAACGATATAGGCCATCCATATATTGGGGACACGTGGTGAAGATCGAGAGTCCATCGGTATTTCAGATACCAGGGATTCGAGTGGATAGAGGATTTGTGTCACTGGGGGTTGCAAGTCACAAAATTGCGAAATGACGAGGACCGTTCTAAGGGAGGACACATGGCAACAATCCAGGATTTTGGAGAAAATCCTGAAAGGAAGAGTCCATCGGGATTTCGGAAATCGGGAATTCGGGAGTCCCGTTGACAAGAGGTTAGGCTCTCATATTGATAAATCCCGAAAGAAATAGGATGGAGGTCTTATGAGAAGTGGTCATATGGGCCAAAGCATAGCCCAGGGGGCTAATCGTTGAGTAAAGCATTTTCGACATTTCCGCATTTCGATGTTCGAGAGTTCGAGAAGATAGAGGTTCTCGACATCATAACTTTGTGGGTCTCAAAACTCAAAATACATGGTCATGTACAGAAGACCATGAGGTAAACAGAAGGACCTGTGGATCGAAAATTGAGGTTCCAACAGGGAATCAAAAGAGCTAATTCGGCTCGAGGAACTGATTAAACGATCCTGTGAGCAGACTTCGGCCTGAGGGTCAGGAGGGGTCTGCATCACAAATTCAGAGAGATCAAAAGGTGACAACAACAACAAGGGAAATATTTCCTCCCAGAGTGGCAAATATGGATTTTAAGTTTTAATTTTTTAATTGTTGAGAATAGTTGACTTCTGAAATTTTGGAGAGCACACTATTTTTTTGATATATGGGTAATATATTTTTGGAAATAATTCAATTATCATTGACATAAATTGTCAAAATATGAAAGTGATGATGGGAGTCACAAGGAGGGATGTTTTGTTTGATTAAATAGTTGTGTTATGATTGTTAAAGAACTAAAGGGAGTCACAAGGGGTCCCACTAGTTGGTTTAGTTTTAGTTAACTTAACTAAAGAAGTAGTTCAACTACTTCAACCAATTCTAATTTGATTAAAGACAAAAGGAAAATGAGGAACAAGGGCAGAATAGAAGGATAAGTATACTAAGGTTTTCTCTTTGAGTTTTGTTGAGATACTTCAGTTTTCATTCATTCCTTAATTCATTAGAAGCCTAATTATTTTTTATGATAGTAGGGTCCTATTGTAGACAAAAAGATTCAAGGTTGAATTACATCATTTAGACACTTTTTTTTTTAGAGGTGTTGATCTATCTTTGATAGTCTATGTATACTTGTCTGCTTGTGAATTAAATTTCATAACTGACAAAGGCTATTGTGCAGAGTCGAGTGGGAAAAAATCTGTGGCAAGTTGATCCAGCTTTTAAAGTTCAGTTTTTTACTTTCTATCAAAAATCCTTTTGTATGTTTCATCGAGGACATCTAAGTTTGACTTTGGTCCAAAACTTCCTCGGGAATTTTTGTCAAGAGAACGATTATTTTGATGAATTGGAATGAAATAAACGATTTCTTTATGTCTCATCTGTTTTGATTATTGACTTGGTGTCTTTACTTCTGTCTCTATATCTATTTCAACATCTCTCATGTTCATAAAATTACATAATTAATGAAATTTTCAGGAATCTTTTATTTATAAAAAAAAAACAGCCTAAGCACTTGTAAACAATGCTTGTGAATTAGGATACCAATTTTCATGGCTATAAACATAGGGTGATATTCCCGTATATCTTGCTTTAGCCAAGAGGGATCTGAAAATGTTTGAGTAAGATCATTTCATATATTTTTCTCAACATTTATTTGGCAACCATACTAGGGAGATCTTCAATATCTCTTTGGTTGATTTTTATGCTTGATTATCATCAAATACATCTAGTTTTATGATATTGATTCTTTGACTGTTTTATTTCTTAATGATTGTACCTATTGCAAGGAAGCCCAATATTGAGCTCGGTCTTTAAGATAAAACTAGCATTGCTTTGAATTTGTTTAACACCATTTTAGACATTGTGAATACTTAGGTTGAGCTTAATCATTCTTGGGAAGCAATTGAATGAGACATTAGTGCCCAAGAACGTTGGGAAGATAGACATAGATAGCCTAGAAATAATCAATAACCTTCTTGTTCCTTCATCTTTGGCCTTCCTTTCATGTCCTTAGAATCTCTTGTTTCTAGGAGAAGAAGAGGCTTATAACCTAAAATTAATCCCATTTTTTAAATAGGAAGAAGGAACGTTGTGTTATCAACCCAACAAAGTGCTCTAAGGAGAAACTTGTCTGATTCATCCGATTTGTCTTTCTCTGCCTTACCTGTCATCCACAAGATGGAATCTAGTGGTGGATCTGGTGGCACTGGAAGTGCTTCATCCTCTCAGTATTCATCTTTGTAAGTGATTGGTAGCTTATATAGCCACCATATCCCTATCCAATCTATCACAAATCCCACCATAGTCAGCAACAGGTATGGGATTTTTCAATCCGAAGAAGATGCCACAACCACACCATGGCATGTTTCCCCTCCTCTTAACCTATCACCTACTACTCGTCCACTTCCTAAATTCAAAGAGCATCTTCCTAGGTTTTCGATGAATAACATTGTCACTACAAATGAACACCTGGTGGAATTTTCTAATGCTTGTCACAACATAGGAGCCAATGAAAATAATACTTGCATGCGATTATTTGTCAATTCCTTGGAAGGAAAGGTTGTGACCAATCTGTTTGACCTTTGTTGGCCCTTGACCAAGTTTTTAGGATCCTTGTTCATATTTGACCTATTTTGGGACTTCAACAAGCTTTCGAAGGCAGAGCACGAGTCGAAGCAGAGATCGCGGGATCTCAACCCCTTTTTAGGGATTTTAGGGTTTTGTTCTTATGTAACAGGTATGGGGATGTCAGGGCATGGGGTTACCCATGTTTAGTCCCTTTTTGTAATGTATAAATAGAAATCTAGGCAATGTAAGTAGAGGGTGTATGTGATGCTAAGTGAAAATGTGCAAGTGTATGATACCAAGTGCTAAGTGCAAGTGATAGTTGTACATGCTTTGTGCATGCTTTGTTGAGAACTTGCAGAGCTAAATGAAAGTGACTGTAAGGGATTGTGTAAAGGATTTGTGTTGTAACCTAGCTTAGGGAAGGAGGATCTGGCGAGGTGCGTGCAGATCTCCTGTCCTATGCAGAGTAGGATATTTTGGCTCTATGCATGTAGTTGATTGATCAAAGATAATAAAAGAGAAGAGGAGTTGGTGGATGTAGCCCCATGCTGGGGTGAACCACGTATATCCCGTGTTGATATTCTTTATGTGATGTATTGATGTGGTTATGTGTTTACTTGCTTAAGTGATTTGATATAGATGAATGATAGATAGATCTATTAATTCTTTTTGATTAATAATATGGATTAATGATAGATCTAACCTATGTGAATGTTCTTAGTTCTTGAATATACTAGATCTGGGTGAATACTATGATGCTCTGTAATTAAGGTTTTATCTGCGAAGTAGATACTAGTTAAATACTGATGAATTGTAACTTCTAAGTGCTATGTTAAGGTGTTGTAATCATAGATCTGTGTCCCAGCTAAGGTTGTAGACATTGGAGTCCTGCAACTACCCCTGCCTCTACCTCGGGTGAGACTTCATCTGCTTCACAGGTGTTGCCGAAAGGGCCGATAGTTAGGGTTTTGTTGGTGCACTCTTGAGCTTTGAACACTGGGTCTTCCCCTATGCCAAAAAATGGTTCCATTGTCGGGACCTGAAACTGTGATTGCTGGGAACTGAAGTAAACAAAAAGAGAAGCTCTGTGCATAGATCTGCTGCTGAAGTGCATAGTATTCTACCTAAAACTATGATTGTTGGGAATTGAAGAAAAGAAAGCTTTGTCCGTAGATCTATTTATCTAGTGCACAATAGTCTACATGACTTGTGAAACTCTGTGCTAAGAAGAAAAGTCAGATCTAAAGAAAAGAGGTAATATCTTAAAGCTCTGTGCTTTGTTGAAGGTAAGAATAGTGAAAAGTTTTGGATGAAAAGGTAAGATAAGTGGAAAATTTTATTTTGAAAGTATGAACCTAGGTATGTTTGATAAATTTTGTCCTAGCTTGAAAAATAGGGCACAACTAGATGAAAGAAGGTTTGATATGAGTAGATCTGATAGAATGATGAAAGATATGTTATTCCTATCCATAGAAAGAATGTTTGGACTAACAAATGGATGCAAAATCCTAGAAAGAATTTTTTGCAAGTTAGATACTATGAACCTAGTGTGCAGTACAGGAAAAGTTGGGGATTGTTCAAAAGAAAGAGAGGATTAACTCTTTTCTATAGTTGTAGAAGACCATGACATATTGCTAAGGAATTCCCAAGTAAAATACCTAGTTGTCTTTGTTGTCAAGCTATGGATCATGAAGTTTTGGATTTCCCTACAATGATTTCTAAGGTTGAAAGAATGAAAATGAGACAAGAAAACCCCAGGGAAGATCAAGAAATTAAGACCATGGAAGAACCCCAGAAAGAATCAGAGATTGTATTGCTGCAAATGAAAGACACCCTAAATGGTCACAAAAATATCAACTTATCAGAGATCTTCAAAGAAAAAAAATGCATAGAAACAAGAATACGAGACTTCGACATTGGTTGTGTTTTGGATGAGGAAACACAGGTGAATATCATGACAGAAGGAACTTGGAAAATTTTAGGAAAGCCTACTATGATTCCTTCATTAGGAGGAATAGGATTATTTAGAGGAAAGTTGATAACCCTATGTGGAAGACTTACCCAGATATCTATGAGTGCTCATGGAACTACGACAGAGGAAGATTTTGAGTTTGTTAAATTTATTGAGAACAACACCCCATTTGCTATATTACTATGAAAAACTTGGATTGAGAAATATCAAGCCAGAAGAAAAGAAGAGGAAGTCTTAGAACAAAATAAGCAATAATTAAAAGATTTCATGACTAGGAGGATAACACACTTGATTGAAGAATAAGAGAATAGATCAAAGATGTTCAGAACCAGAAAATTGGATGTTGAAGTTGAAATAACACAAGAAGACTCACCGAAGAGTAGAGCACCTACCCCAGACAAAGAAGAATTATTGGCCTTGAACCCTACGAAAGACCATCAACAACGCAAAGTTATTATGCTAAAAGGAGATAAGAATCAAAATGGAAAGAGGAATACTGAGAAGAAGATTACAAGGAAGAAGGCTAGAAAGATCAATAAGAAGAGAGAAAAGATAGAAAAGTTGCAAAATGTTCCAGAAGGGGCTTTGCAGAAGGAAGGTTTGCAAAAATGGAACTTCCCTAAGATATCAGAATAGCGCAACATGGAACTTCGCCATGGAAAAACAATATGGCCATTGAAAGCATTATAACTGTTAGCTCGATGCCCCAAATGGTTATAACAACAGTTATGGCTAGAAAGCTCACCATTAGACCATTGGGACCATGTCTCAATGCACATAACCACAGTGATGAAGGCCTCTTGTCCATTGGAGACATCCCTTACATTGGTATCTACTTATTGCATCGACTGTTGCACCGAAAACACTTTTGCGAATTCTATCCTAGCCAACTCATTACTACCATGATGTGTTTACTAAGATTGACACATGTTCTATTTCTTTGAGCACTCATTCATCCACCTGAGTTATCTGATCTAAGTGTGCATGTCGGATGAGCTCAACGCTGTAGAGAAAGTCATCGAAGAATTTCTAATTGACCTTATCGCTGAGAAGGTGATGTACGTCGAAGTTCAGGCCTCATCGACGAGAGGAGTGCAAGCCTCCCCATTGACTGCTCATGGATCTATACCATCTTGACCTACAATAGAGAAAAGAACCAAACACAGACATGACCTAGAAAACATGAAGTTAATATTGATCATCCTACCCAACTACATCCCTCATTTGGCTTGCATGGTGAATCATGACAATGTCCCAAGAGACTTTGATTACAACATGGTTACTGTGTACCTCCTGAAAGGGATACGTTCAGTTAGAACGCAAAAAGATAAGATCTCGACATTAAAATTCAACCAATTCAACTTAGGGGAATACAAGAACTATAGAATGCTCACTCCTTACAAGTATTTGACCAGGATGAAGGGGAAGAACTCGAAAATAATCCCCCATCCATGGACTATGAACCTCGCGTAGTCCACCCTCTTGAATGTGATGAAGATTCTAGACTTTGGAAGGTACCAAGAGGTTAACGCATGTTTTAAGCTCCTACTATCATGTTACCATGGTGGCTATATATGGCTAGACCAATGCATCACATTTGATCTGATGTTGATCCATAGGATCATCGGATTGAGCATGCAGGGACCCAACCCATAAGACTTTTACCCAGGGAAGGATATAGATCATGCATTGGCACATAGGATCAAAGACACATATGGATATGTAGAAAAGGGGACGTGAGGCTACAAGGTAGCTTCCATCCAGAATGATGCAGTGCACCTGCCCTTCTAGCTGATCATAGGAAAGCTCATATGAAATAATAGACCTACACACGTCACAATATTCGTTGTTGGCCTCATAGGGAAATGTGTAGAAGGACTCTAGATGAACTGGGTGAAGTACCTAGTAAACCAGCTGGAATTGGATTGCTGTGAAGATTAGGATCAGGGATATGAGTTCCACTTTAGCTAGATCCTGATCCTCATAGAGTTTACTTCTTGGGAGATGCTGGAAGGAGAGACCTTCCCGGAAAATGAGTCATTCAAACCGCTCACTGCGAAGTTCACCATGCTCTGGTACTCAAGCCATATGGGAAAACAATGGTAGTTAAATGCAATATTCCACACGTACTATCTCCAGCTGAAGAGGGCTATCGGGGTTCTCCCTCGCATGATGGAGAAAACCCTGCACCGGTTCAGACCTCTCATGAAGTTTCATGCAGATCGACACTTCATTTATATCACTATGCGTGTAGACGAGCATAAAGAATAACTTCAATCATATGATAAGATCACAGAGGAGGACCTCGATGAGATAACTAAGGACTGGTCAACAGACCTCCTTATCCCTGTTGACCCTGTAGAAATGTCTGATCCCAAACTTATTGGCATCTCAGAGGCCACTCACAAAAAACACAACACACATGGAACCAACAAAAGGAAGAAGACCGAAGAAGTACAAAACCTGAGAAGTGCATCAGATGCAACTGCTTTAGTATCACCTGGACAAGGAGGTGATGATTAAGTAGATAGAGAAGAGACCAATGGAAAATAAGATCCATATAAGCAAGGTGAAGTAACACTGCCTAGGGATCCTATTGATGAGACTGATCCCTCAAAGAAAAGAAAGGTTTCCCCCATGAAACCTACCTCACGGAAGAATTCAAGAGTGAGAAAAACCACGATGTGAACAATGCTCTTGGTGGATGAATTTGAATTCATCATCACAATTGTAGCATATGCCTCACCGGACGTCTTGCAGAAACATGAAAACAAGCAAGATGAGATGTATGACAGAATCAAGGTTGAACTCAGAGGAGTACAGGCCCTCCAATCCAACCGAGCAGTATCTACTGCGTCCCCACCATCAAAAGCACCAGATTTGGGATATGAGCCTACCCAAGTCCATAGCCTAGATGATGTGACTGAAGCTCACCTTTGTCGTGCACAGGAAGAAACAAAACATGCCACAAAGGCCCTAAAGCAAGTGTAAAAATTAGTCATAGAGCAACATCGAGTTGCGCAATAGGAGAAGGTTTCTTTCCAAACAATGTTTCAAGAGGATAAAGCACAAATCTAGTGAGAGAAAGAGTAGTTTCTCATAGAGCAGCTCGCAGTCAAAGAAGAATTCAGTAGAGAAATTCTCTCTGTGATAGGCTTAGAGAAAAAAGTGGAAGAACCAGTAGAGCATCAAGTAGTGCAACTTGTGGAATCTATCCAACAACTTCAACAGAGAATCAAAGATCTGGATATACTAACAGTTCCCATCACTCTATAGGATGTACAAGATCAAAGAGAAGCAAATTCTCGAAGTGCAGTTGAGAGAATCAAGGCCCTCACCATGGAATGTAAACAGTTAAGTGATCGCAGTTCCTAGACTTATGAGCCACTCACTGAGGATCCTGCATTGAAGGCACTGGAGTCACAACTCTAGGAGGCAAAGTAACAAGAAGAAGTAGTACAGGCATAGTTGAATCCTCTGTCAGCAGTTGAGAGGATGAAGTGATCCTAAGAATAGTGCACTGCTCAATGAAAGGTCCACACTTGATCTAGGGGATCAAATTTTTCTTAAAAATTCAAAGTGCTCGGAATCACTTCAAATCAAATGGGAGCGTAGGCCTCATCGTCACGAACCCAATGCAATTCGTTTGGGTTCAAACGAACGTCTAGATGTTGACTGTATAGTCCATATGGATGCTGACGTGGCAGGACCGTACAACAAGTGGAAAAGATGAGTGGAAGATAGTTGGCAGTTAGGTGGACAAATAGTCTATTGACATGTGGCATTTTTTGTCCAATGGTTTGGTGCCATGTGGCCCAGTCATGGGCTGCCACATGGCACCTTGTTATTTGTTGATGGTTTAAAATTTATGGAAGTCCCTGGGGATCGAACCCCGAACCTCCCCACCAGTCCAAACCTTTGCAAAGTCCGTGCTGCCAACATACCACACTGTATTTCTTGTTATATGAATGGTTTTATATATATTTGAGTTTAAGTTGATATGTGGTTGGTGCGGGGGTCCGGGCTAGGGCTTAGCCCTAGCCCCCGGTCACATATAATGTTACCATATGACCCGTGGTCACATCGTATGCACGCGCATTTTGTATTGTGGTTCAAACGGTTATAAAACCAACAACCCGCCACTTGTCCATTATCCATTTGCTTTTGGAAACAGAGCCCATTTTTGGATTTGTGCATGGTCACATGGGCCACATGACCTAGACCTTGGCGGTTACGGGCTAGGTGTGCCCATAACCATCCTATAGTTCGCACCAGTTGTGCGGTTGCACCAAGTGCTGGGTTTTTCCACATAAATGCGCATGGGGGCTAGGTTGAGGCAACAAGGGTGCATTTTGGTGATCCAGAAACAACAAGTTTGAAGGGGAACTTCCAAGAAGCCTATCTTCTTCAATTTTTGGCCAAACGAGGTGCCGAAAAAGCCCAGCTAGGGATTTTTGGATGTTCTGAAGCCATTGGAGCCATATATTTGGAATTTTGAGCATTGTAAAGTACATTTTTGAGCACTTTGATAAAATAATACAAAATATCCATTGGAAGCTGGACCAGGAGATGTAGCCCAAGAGAGGGGTGAACTCCTTTATCATTTGATATGTTATGTGTTTTATGTTCACTGTTTATTGTTGTTTTTTATATTCATCTTGAATGAGTAATTTCCATAAAATTTGTGTTGCAAATTAATCCATTTTCATTTTAACACATAAAATTAAACTTGCAAATATTTTCAAGAATACAAGTCTTCTTCATTTTTAGATCAAGTTGGTATCAGAGCATAGGTTTTTGAAGACTTGATTATTTGCAAGTGTTTTGTGTTCTGATGCTCACAAGGTTGAAACTCAGAAGAGGAGAAGGTCAACTTGTAGAGCCAAGTTCTCATCCTT
>SNQJ01S0005410.1:0-105647 GCA_010110895.2 Picea sitchensis | reverse complement strand
AGGAGAGCATGTTCAGATTCCTTCTATAGATGATTTTTCCCCAGAATATCTTACAGAACTGCATGAAGACACAATCCTTGACAGGAGAATGAGAACTTCAAAACGAGGAAATGTGGAGTATCTTCGAGTTGGTCTTAAAGGTACAAATCCAAGAAAAGATAAGAGGATTGAGGTTGGAAAGGTGAGGGAACTATACCCTCATCTTCAAATAGACTGAAAATAGTCTTTTGGAGGTCCAAAAGCTTTCCAATGGGAAGGTGTGATCCAGTGGATCAAATTTTGCTCAAAAATTCAAAGTTCTCGGAATCACTTCAAATTTAACAAGAACGTAGGCCTCATCATCATGAACCCAACGCAACTCATTTGGGTTCAATCGAATGTTGGGATCGAGAGATATCACATTCTGTTCAAAATGAAAAATAGGCAAAAAAAAGGGATGCTGACTGTACAATCCGTACAGATGTTAACGTGGCAGTCCGTACGACACATGGCAGGACCATACAATAGGTGGAATAGCTGAGTGGTAGACAGTTGGTAGTTAGGTGGACAAATAGTCTGCTGACACATGGCATTTTTTGTCCAATGGCTTGGTGCCACATGGCCCAATCGTGGGCTGCCACGCGGCACCTTGTTATTGGTTGATGGTTTAAAATTTATGGAAGTTCATGGGGATCGAAACTCGGACCTCCCCACCAGTCCAAATATTTGCAAAGTCCACGCTGCCAACATACCACACTGTATTGATTGGTATATGAATGGTTTTATATATATTTGAGTTTGAGTTGATATGTGGTTGGTGTGGGGGTCCACGCTGGGGCTTAGCCCCAGCCCCTGGTTGCATATAACGTTACCATATGACCCGTCGTCACACTACATGCGTGTGCATTTTGTATTGTGTTTCAAACGGTTATAAAACCAACGACTTGCCACTTGTCCATTATCCATTTGCTTTTGGAAACGAAGCCCATTTTTGGATTTGCGCGTGGTCACATGGGCCACATGACCTGGACCTTGGCGGTTAGGGGCTAGGTACGCCCATAACCATCCTACAGTTTGCACCGGTTGTGAGGTTACGCCTGGTGCTGGGTTTTTCCACATAAATGTGCATGGGGGCTAGGTTGAGGCAACAAGGGTGAATTTTGGCGATCCAGAGATAGCAAGTTTGGAGGGAAACTTCCAGGAAGCCTATCTTCTTCAATTTTTGGCCAAACAAGGTGCCAAAAAAGCCCAGCTAGGGATTTTTGGACATTCTTAAGCCATTGGAGCCATCTATTTGGCATTTTGAGCATTGTAAAGCACATTTTTGAGAACTTTGAAAAAATAATACAAAAGATCCATTGGAAGCTGGACCAGGAGATGTAGCCCAAGAGAGCGGTGAACTCCTTTATCATTTGTTGTGTTATCTGTTTTCTATTCACTATTTATTTTTGTTGTTTATATGCATCTTGAATGAGTAATTTCCATAAAAGTTGTGTTGCAAATTGATTCATTTGCATTTTAACACATAAAATTAAACTTCCAAATATTTTCAAGAATACAAGTCTTCTTCATTTTTAGATCAACACCATTCAGATAAAAGTCATGGAAATGACGCAGAGGCTCTAACCAATCTAGGATGAGGCTTTCCAACTATTCACAGAGATTGAAGGCTAAGGATCAAAACTAGAACAAGTTGTCATTATAGCTGAACAATGCTTAGAGGGACCTATCAACGAATCAATTATCCAAGAGTTAACCAAGTAGGAGGCCTTGGTGCAACAACAGGTTGAAGCAGTTGGAGCCAAGCTCAAAGTTTTTTAAGCAAATCTACCCTGATCAGAGTGACTCGAGATGAGTCAAAGGTGAGTGTTGGGGGCCTATTGGCCCTTGACCAATTTTTGAGGATCCTTAGTCATGTTTGACCTATTTTGGGACTTCAATAGGCTGTCGAAGGTGGAGCACAAGTCGAAGCAGAGATCGCGGGATATCGGCCCCTTTTAGGTATTTTAGGGTTTTGGTCTTATGTGATGGGTATGGGGATGTCAGCCCATGGGGCTAGCCATGTTTAGGACATTTTTGTAATGTATAAATAGAAATCTAGGCGATGTTACTAGAGGGTGTATGTGATGGTAAGCGCAAAGGTGCAAGTGTATGATACCAAGTGATAAGTGAAAGTAATAGTTGTACATGATTTGTGCATGCTGTGTTGAGAACTTGCAGAGCTAAGTGCAAGGGACTGTAAGGGATTGTGTAAAGTCTTTGTGCTGTAACCTAGCTCGGGAAGGAGGATCTGTTGAGGTTCACGTAGATCTCCTGTCCTATGCGGAGTAGGATCTTGTGGATCTATGCATGTAGTTTATTGACCGAAGATAATAAAATAAAAGAATATTTGGTGGACGTAGCCCTAGGCTAGGGGTGAACCACATATATCTTGTGTTTCTATGCTTTGTGTGATGTATTGATGTGGTTATGTGTTTACTTTCTTAAGTGATTTGATATAGATGAATGATAGATAGATCTGTTAATTATTTGTGCTTAATAATATGGATGAATGCTATATCTAACCTATGTGAATGTGCTTAGTGCTTGAATATACTAGATCTGAGCGAATATTATGATGCTCTGTAATTAGGGTTTTATTTGCAAAGTAGACACTAGTTAAATACTAATGAACTATAACTGCTAAGTTCTCTGTTAAGGTTTTGTAATCACATATATGTGTCCCAGCTAAGGTTTTATACATTGGATTCCTACAACCACCCTTGCCTCTACCTCAGGTGAGACTTCCTATGCTTCACAGGTGTTGTTGAAAGGGTCGATAGTTAGGGTTTTGTTGGTGCTCTCTTGAGCGTTGAACCCTGGGTCTGCCCCTGTGTCAACAACCTTCCTCCTAATATTATGTCTACTTGGGAGGAGTTAGTTTATTGGTTCAAATCCACCTATGGGAAATCTAAAATCCCAGCTCATTAGTTACTAGAGTACAATAACATCGCCTATAAGAATGGTGAGACCATCAAGTCCTTCAACTTGCATTTCACTAAGTTATATAATCAAATCCCTAAACTCATTCAACCTCAGAACCAAGCCAATTTCATGCATTACCTTCCCCGTATCATCATAGGCTTGAGGAAAATTCCATTGATAACCTTGGTTTCTCTCTGCATACTTGTTTATAGTATGAAGAACAACTTGAAAGAACGGGTCTTCCTCAGGGAGAATTAGGTAAATAGATAGACATGTCCACCCTCTTACAGCTAGTCCAAAACATGAATAATCATATGATAGCATATGAGTGAAAGGGAAATGTCTCCCCTCTCACCCCTAGAGCTTCATTCTCTTCTGCACCACCCTTTAGCAGTCCAATTGAAAATAATTTTCATCCTAAACCTATCATGCCTCAATGTTGGTGTAACTTTTATGAGGAACACCACGAGGAAACCACATGTGAGGTAAGGAAGAGCACCAGAGATAATATCTTTGGTAAAAGACCAGAAACAGCCATCGTTGTCCTAGATTTTGCAGAGCCAGAATATGTCATGATCATTAATACTAAGAACAAATCCTACACTCCCAAAGGAAAATATGATCCTCCTCACAATTCTTCTAGCACAAGCTCATCCTCATTGGTTTCTACTATTCAGGTTCCTAATGTTTCTGACAGTCAAGGAACTACTTCCTTTCTCCCCTCTTCCAAATACAATATCCTAAATAAGTTGGTCAACATCAAAGAAAATGCAACCCTTCTAGACATGGTTTCCATCCCTAAACAACAGAGGCATCTAAAACAATTCATGGAAGGAAAATCTCCCATTGTATCCAATCTCTTTGAAGAGGTAAATGAAGAGGGTTCATGTGTAAATAAAGTAGGTGTACATAACTTTAGATACCCTGTAAAAAATACCCCTTTTTATATTTTTGTAAATATTATGGATAAGATCACCCATTGTTTCCTCATTGATGTTGGTTCAGGCACAAATGTAATGTCGAATATTATTATGGAAGATCTAGGATTGTCTTGTACAAATGAAAATTCCAGAAACATGATCTCTTATAATAGTCTACAACAAACTACCATAGGTGATATTAAACATGTGACCTTATTTTTGTGCGCACACCCTGAATTAAGGAAAACCCTTAGTATTCAGGTAATTTATATGTCAATAAGCAATTACTAAATCATCTTGGGATGATATTGACAATCTTTGACGTGTGGATACCTCTCATTCGATGGGACACATTTATCTGTTCCTCAGAATGGTAAAAACATTATATTCCTTAGAGAGGGAAGGATTTCACCTTACATAGAAAGTGTCCTAGAACCAAATGTGAACTAAATCGAAGAGGACCTAGGGGTGCATTCCATCTTTTCTAAGGAGGATAACATTCCCTTGGAACAAATTGATTTAAATGATGGTATGTGGCACATGCACTTTGATGTTTCATGCTCTAGTGAAGGTAACAGAGCTGGCATAATCTTGTACCCTCTTGTGGGGAAAATTCATAACTTTTCTTACAGGTTGGAGTTTGCTTGCACAGATAATGTCACTGAATTCAAAGCCTTATTATTAGGCATTGAAAATGCCTATAATATTGGTTGTGGTCACCTTTCATTTTTTGGAGATTCCGAGCTTGTTGTGAACCTTGTACGTAAGATATACTCTCCTAGCAACAAGTTGATGAAACGATACAACCAAACTGTTTGGGCACTTATCTCGAACCTATTATCTTTCAACATTACTCATGTTAAGAGGGATTTGAACTCAATGGTTGATCGGTTAGCTATTTTTTCATCCTCTCCTAATCAACAACTTTTGCCACACATACCTGATTATACTTTTCAATATCTATATCGTCTACATATCCCTGACAATATAGAATCCTGACAGGTCTTCCCTAGCGATGAGAGGATCTGTGCTTTCATTCAAAATGAACCTTATAAGACCAAGGAAATTATATCCATAAAATATAATAGGATTCCTAAAGGCTTGAATCCTCTAAGGTGTTCATTTTCATCGAGTGATGTAGGCAATAAAGAGAAACAAAAAGAAGATGAGTAAAAAAGGAGGGTGGGTGAAACCATCTCCTTGAACATTGGAACACTCGAATCTTCAAAGAATGTTAAAATAGGTTCCTAATGTTCTGATGAAGAGAAAATGAAGTTCACCAAGTTGATTGGTGAATTTCAAGATGTTTTTTCTTGGTCTTATGAGGACCTTCATGGTTTTGATCCTTCTATTATACAACATGCCATTCCCATCAAGGAAGGCATAAAACTAGTTAGGAAAAAACAAAGACCTATCAACCCTGTACTGGAAGAAACTATTCGAAAGAAGTTGGAAAAACTCTTGAGGGCTAGAATCATCTTTCCAGACAAGTATTATGAATGGGTTTCAAATTTGGTTCCTATTCCTAAAGAAACTTTTCATATTATATTATGCATTGATTTTCATGCATTAAATCGAGCTAGTATTAAAGATCACTTTCCTCTCCCTAAAATGGAAATGATTTTGCAGCAAGTCGCATGGTCACAGACGATGTCCTTACTTGATGATTTTTCTAGTTACAATCAAATCAAGGTAAAAAGGGAAGATACATACAAAACCACCTTTATTTATCTTTGGGGTACCTTTACTTATGAATGTATGCCTTATGGCTTCTCTAATCCAAGTACCACTTTTAAAAGACCTATGCAAATAACTTTTGATGATTTGATCGATAAGGTTATTCATATCTATCTTGATGATCTAATGGTGTACTTTAAATGGATATCAATTGTCTCAAAGTTTCAAGAGTTATGGATGGGTCCTTTCAAGATCACTTTTGTCCTAGGTACTAACTCTTACATTCTAAAATATTTATAGGAGCAATTGTTTTCCTATAACACTAACAATTCTCATTTAAAACACTATGTGGAACCAACTTGAAATGTTTTAACGTTGTTTGGATTTTTTGTATATCAGTAGTCTAGTTATGCATTCATTTTCACCATTGTTTCTCATTTCTTCTTTTATAGTAGTTTGAATTCTTCTTGCTTTTTAATATCTTTCTGCTGCTTTTACAATTCTGTCATTTTATTTCTGCTTTTTTAAATTTTGTAGTCCCATTTGTGTCATGAATTTTTTTATTTTCATCTTTTAGTTTATTTTTGGTCAAGAATAAGATGTTGGATCAGTTATCCCATAGTGACACTCCTGCAAGGTATTGTTAGTCAATAACAATCAAGATTACATGGTTGTTACGATGTTCCCCCTGAAAGCGTAATTGAATTTGTTATCTTCTTTCATTGTTCTCTTGTAAAGGAATTGGTTATCTCCTGCTTTTGCTTTCCATTTCTTCATCCATTTGAGAATTAAAAGAGCAAGTCCATAATTCTTTCTCCTTGAAGTAAAGAGAAAAATTTGGTTGAATGATTATGCATACAGGGATAAGCCCCCTCATACTTAACATTTTTCATGAGTTATTCCCAAATTCCTGATCATTTTTCAATTAAATCCGCTCACTTCCGCTTGTTGCATAATCATTCTGGTTATACCTTCTTGATCCATTGTTGTTGGTCTGTGAAACCATATGTTCTGAGTTCTTAATATGTTGGAAATAGATTTCCCTGTGGAGTCGCCAGTTTGTTGACGATAAAAATCGCAACGAGGATTTCACCCCCAAAGTATTGCTTAAGCCTATTATTTAAACTATGCTAACGATACATAATACTAGTAGGTGGGACCCCCTTGTAGACTGGAGGATAAGAGATAGTATTTTCACACCTTTTATTCTTTTGCTTCGATGTTGCTTACAGGGTTCTACATGATTGATGATGAGATATTAGTTTTTTTTGCGACATGATGACAAATGGATAATGCATTTTATGTGTTGATTATGTTATTCTAAGCTCTAAAATTCCATGTTATGAATGGATTATATTTACTACATTGCCATTGTCGCCATGATTAATTACTTCTTACACCTACACAAGACACATGTTAGTAACAACAAGAGACAAGAGAAATATGAAAAAAACCAAGAAAGGGAACTATACTATGCTATGTTATGCTATACTATGTGCAAATGAAATAAAAGGAATTAATGTTAGTCCTCACTAGCAATGTTAGTGGCTATACGATTTGTGTTGAGTTATATTGGGAGAATTTGATATGTGATTGTATGGTTTTTGCAATGGTTAAAATGGATTTGCGTGGTGCAATTGGCAAACAATATATGCAATTTTTGATGTATGGAATTAATGGCATGGATTAATTGTATGGTTTTGGTTGGTTGTCATGTACTACAAAATTCGATGAATGGAGGATGGAAGCAATGTGCAATAAATGCACGTCACTCCATAATTCTCCCACTGGGTCATCACCCTAGAATGGTTCTTTTTCATTTGGTTTTGCTGTGATTAAGCTCCAAGATTCAAGCGTAGAGGGAATTTCTCGAATAGCTCGAATTTTTAAGACCATTGGTTACAAGTATGGTTCTTTTCACCCATCCATGCATTCTCTATGTCTATGAAATGAACGTTGGCTTGGTAATGTGTTGGTATGTATTTTATTGAGATTGGCAACTGTGTAAACACATGGTGTTTTCTCTGGAATGATTGTTTTTGTTATTCGTTGAAAATGGAAAATCGATGGTTGAAGTTATGATTTCATTGGTTGTTCTATGTGGTGGAAACTGTCATGGCTCTCTATTGTATTTATGGGTATTTTGTTGGAGGGTTTCAATCTATTTAGCCTTGTTGGTAGCCTCCTAACAATTAATGGTAACCACACCCAATTGTATTTGGTGCTATGGGGTTGTTGTGTATGTTTTGAACCACCTTTTGGTCACTGTATATCTTTTTCACCTGGTCATGGGATTATTTTGTGGTATTGACATCAACACAGTTGGTTATTAGGTGATCATTATGTCAATAAGTATGCTTTAGGTTTGCTTGGTAGTACCTTGGGTCTGTATTTCCATCAGCATGGTTATAGGTGGTTCGTCTCTTGAGAAGAGCGCGATGGTTATGTCTCTGCACATTTTTGGTATTAGTTACTCTCCGGAGAGAAATCGTTTTTCCTCTGCATCATGGCCTACCCTAATTGGTGTTGAACTATCGCCCTGTTTTACAAATCTAAGGATTATAAGGCTTGTGGTTCCACCATACTTGTCTCCAAGGTTCTCACCTACTATTGATATGGTCGACCTCTAGTCTCCATGTGTATGGTGATCCAAAAAACCCTTGATCATTTCTTGTGTTCATTGGTTACAGAGCCTGATTTTGATAAACTCAACCAGTTGCACTATGTCGGGTATCTTGTTAACTGTCATAACTTGGTTGAGTAGTATTGACAGTGGATTTGATTATTGCCTCATCTCTATTTGATCGAGTCGTTGGAGAGTTGTAATTGGAAATGATAATTGGTATACAGTTGTTGCCTCCTTTGTTGTGACAGTTGAATTGATAACCCAACTCATTTTTTATTTTTTTTGGATGATTCAGAGTAAACAATAATGTATAGTCATAGAGATGCCTCTTTTCATTATGTGTTGGTATGTGTGTTCCTACAACATGTTCTAAATTGAATTTGGTGGTTGCTGTGTGTTTAATTTTACCCGATGGGGATTATTGCAATTTGAAAATTTGATGATTGTGACTGGGTTGTCTACTGTGTATGAATGATAAAGACATCATATATCATTTTGTTTCACTGCACCATCAGATATGAAGCACGAGGTTTCGGTATTATGGTTTCATTGCAAATTTAATTTTTAATATTGTCAAAGGAATGGAACCAGACATGTTTTAAAAGAGTCTGTTCAACTCAGGAAAGACCTCTGTCTATGTTTGATTTGAGGATTTATAAATTATGGGCAGTGGTTGATGTTTTTATATGTTGAACTGAGTTGAAGCCATATGACTGTGTGTTCCTTTGGATTTTGTTTTAAATATAAAAGGGAAGGAAATGAAAAGAAATATGATTCTTTTAACAAGATGTTTGAAAGGAATAGTGATTATGAGTAAGATGATAAATTGTGTTAATAAAAAGGGTTGAAGATTTAAATGTGGGATAATGAACAAGTTTAACACACAGTAATTGTTTAGTTGGGGTTGGAATAGTTGTATTGAATACATAACTTCTTTTATGGATTACTTAATTTGTTTTTCTAACAATATTCTCTCTTTTCCCTACCGTTATTCCACTTTTCTCACATTACAATTCCCCTCGCCTTCACATATTCACTATCCACTCCCTATTCTTAAAATTTAATTATAGTTAGGATAAATTTTATATTATAACAGTTAAAGAGATCGCACAGGGATGAATTACACTGATATATTCTTTTGGTTTATGACATAGCTGATTATTTGATGTCTGTGAGCAATAATCATGATCTTTTCCCCCTCATTTTAACACTTTTTTCCCAATACAATCCCTCACATATCCAATAACCCTTGTTCACCCCCTGCTCATTGATAAGTATTAAACAATTTGTATGGATTGGATTGCATGAGTCTTGTTGATGATTAAAATCGCAACGAAGTTTTTCTTATAAACTGTTTCTAAAGCCTATTATTATAAAAGCTAAATAATACTAGTAGGTGGGACCCCCTTGTAGATTGGAGACAAGGTTTGGTTCTTATTTGATGTTGTGCTATTGTTTGACATTGCTTACATGGTGATATAATCTTGGTTTATTGGCGATGGAGAAGGCATGTTCCATGTTTTTCTGTTGCTCTAGGCTCAATTTTATTTTACAATGGCCTGTGTCATCCTTGGTATCACTGCTATCTGTTATTGGGATCTATTACTAGGAGACCTGCACAACAAACATGTTAGCAATAACATATAAAAGCAATTGGAAAAAGAAAAAAACAATATAACAACAAAAGAAAGGGATCTAACTATGCAAATATACTACACTACATGCATGAATCATTAAAATGATTACAGTAAAATCCTAGCTAGCAAGCTAATGGTTATGTGATTTGATTGAGTTATATGTTTAATATTCATATGGTATGTTTTGGAAGGATAGGATGTGGGTAGCACATTTGACAAAGTGATAGATTTGATTGAGTTATATAAAGTGGTGATTTGTGTTATGTCATAAGTATGATATGGGTCGTGTTATTGGTGATGGTATCGATACATGGTTTACTTAATTGAATTATATAGTTGATATGTATTATGGCCAAGTTGGAAATGGAATACTTGATGTGGGTGGGCCGTTTGACAAGTAATAGATGCTAATTCCAATACATGGTTTAAATGAATGGTTAATGGATTAGTGGTTGCCATGTACTAGTGAATTAATTGATTGTGGGTGGAGGCGACATGAATTTACTTCATGTCAACCTTACTCCTTCCACTAGTCGCCGCCCTATTCATGCTATTGTTCAATGTTGTTGTTGTGGTTATGCTTCGATTTTCAGGCAGAGTGGAACCACTTGGCCAACTCGCGTTTAAAGTGCCTGGATTACAGGTATGTCCTTTTTTTGGCCATCCATGAGTTTGCTCTGTTTATGAAATGGATATTGTCTTGAATGTATGGGTTGTGATTTCCTTGAGTATTGTAACTGTGTAAAATGGTGGTTTTAGAATGAAGCGTTGATGTTTTTCTCTTTAATGATGTTAAAGCCACAATGTTATTGGTCATCCTTGTTGGTTTAGTTGGAGGGTTTTACTTGGTCTTGAGTGGTTGGTTGTCTTCATGCATTCGTATCACCCAGTCTTTGGCTTTATGGGGTTTAATGGTTGGAAGTACCCTGTGTCATTGTGCATTGTTCACTTGGGCATTGGGTTGTTTTTTCTACTATGGTCGCGCAGTGGGTTGTGTTGCTTCCTCTTGGCCTTGTTTTCACCTTAGCATTGTAGTTGGTTGACTAAAGAGCCATGAGGTTTATACACTGCGTGTGCTAAGTATCGTTACAACGATGAATTGGAGCCTTGCCCCTCTGGTTATAACCTTTCCTATCATGGGTTTCGTCACCCTATCCATGAAGTAAATTGTGGTGTTCTCTGTGTATACACCATTGGTCTTGGAGGTTTTCACCATAGAGAAGAGTCGGATCTAGTCTCCATGTGTTGGCCACAAATCAAACCATTAACTCCTCAAGTATGAGGGTTGATAGAGAAGACCTTTGTGGCCTGTCGAGTTTACTATTGGTTATTGTTTATTGGTATGTATTTTCGACATAATTGACTATAGGCTCGCCCAGTCGATAATGTGACAATAATGTCGATTTTAATATCTAGTCTCTACCTGTGTTATTACAATGGATAAACCCTGCATGGTTAGTTGGAAAAATTAAATACACAGTCACTCTCCTTTTGCTTAAATGAATTGATAACCCAATATTTTTTTTAATTGAGTAAGTAACATCGTCACTTCATGTCGATGCATGGGTATGTGTGGGTTTCCCACAAAATGTTAGTTCGGGTTGTTGATTATGATAACATTCCAAGTAATAGGCTCAACATTGAAGTTGGTTGATGAACAATTAAGGTTGTTGAACAGTCACTGTCTTTTGCATTGAAGTTATCGGGATGTTAACTCAACACTAGTCACAATTGATTAATGATGTTTCACATGTAATGCATTTGTATGTTACACCATGAGTAAATGATCACTGTAACTATGTTTGTTTTTTGGCTAAGTGATTATTGCAACCAAGACGACTATGAAAGTTCCATTCCCTATATAAGTATGCTTATTCAATTGTGTCGTTGAGGATAAGCCCGACTTTTACACAGCATGGTTTTGATTGCAGTTTGATTAATTTGAGCAATGTTGTATTAGATTGATAGCTTGACATGATGCGTTGAATTAATGATACTATGACTGTGTGTTTAGAATTGTCAAATGGGAATGTTGCATCGTGGTGTTTGAGGTATGCCTGCCCACTGTGTATGCTAAGGATATTTTTTTAGGTTACCCACTCAGAGATAGTCACAGAGTTTTTAATCATGGCTTTTTTGCAATTTGATTATTTGTATTATGAGATCGGGTCTTCTGTTGATGCCTCATTGAATTGGATGGATAGCCCAACTTTTGATGATTTAGAGTTGAAGAAAATTGGGCTTGTACAGTTGCATAATTACACTTTCGTTGATTGATTGTTTTGTGTTTTCTACAACGTAATGTGAGTTGGAGTGGTGACTATTGGTTGTCTATTTAAATGGCGAATTAGGGTTGTTGCAATTTAAATCTGGATTATTGGATTGACTGTCCATTATGTATGTTTAACGAATGTCACGTATTTTAACAATGACAGGCACGATTGCAGTGACATTCTAACTTACTTCATTGCAATTTTGAAACACGACTTTTGAGTGTATTTGATGATTGAAGTAATGTGTGGGCAGTGGTTGTTTTGATGATGAACATAGTGCAAATGGTTACTATTATACGTTTGAGAATTGACCTAAAATATCAAATGAATAAATGAAAGGAACAGGGCTCCCTTACAGAGTATTGTGGAATGCATAATGTCTTGTTGATGACACTATCTTAAGTATTTGATTTCAAACAGTGAGCAATTTAATGCACAAAATTGTTTGAACTCTACACAGTAATTATTTTGGGTCTCACTAGTCATTTGGTTGAGGTGTTTGTTTTTTTTACAAAATGGTTTATGGATAACTTGATTAATTTTATGAATAGTAATTGATCTCATTCCCCACCATTATTTCTCTTTTTTCTAATTACAACCCCATCACCTTCCCACATTCATTTTTCACTCCCTGTTATAAGATTGATTACAGTCAAGAAATTTTTGTGTTGAAGCAATTGGTAGTAGAAGTGTCTTGGTTGAATTACAGTGATGTTTTCTTTTGTTTACAGTTGATTGTTGTCGTCTTTGAGAATTAACCATATTTTTTCCCCCTCATCATATCATTTTTTGCTCAATACAAACCCATCACTTATCCCAAGACCCTTTATTCACCCCTTGCTCATTGATAAACAGTTAAACAAATTGTATGGATTGGATTGCATGAGTATGATACATTGCTGAGCCAAATCTATTTCATATTTTTAAGAGTTGTCATGTATGGTTATTTAAAAGACTATTTTCTAACAGATCATGAATGCAGGAATGAGGTTTTTCAACCAAGGTAGCCATGGTCGAGGAAACCGAGGGAGAGGTAATTGGAACAGAGGCCCAAGAAGGCAAAGGTTCTCCATACATTTTGATGCTGACTCAAAAGATCTTGGCTAGTTGTTTCAGGCCAGATTTTTTAATTGGATTGGGTAAGGAGTGGTCCAAACTAGGCTTGAAAAGACTCCTTTCCAAGTTCTGCAAGCCCCTGGCATCCCTTTCCCTCCTCATGTCTCATTGCAACATGAGGTTCTTGAAAATCATGGATGGCAAGAGATTATCCACCCAACAGTCTCCCAACATAGTGGTTGGCCTAATTTATCCCTACCTTCTCCTCTGCCTATTAATCCCATTGTCCAAGCTGCCCCCCACTCACCAGTGCAATCCTCTCATGCTAGCAAAAGGTTGAAAACCAAGGCCCACCATGCCCTTGACAAAGGAAAAGCCACCGCTGCCCCTTCCTCACCCTCCAATGGCTCTGACAAATTTGTGTCTTCCCAGATGCATTTCAGGGATGATTGTTCCCACATGATCAATGATATTAAGCCAAAAGGCTCAGTGCAACCAAAGGCAAATTCAAGAAAATGGAAAGGTGATAGTAGAAATCAAGGAAAGATTCCATCTCAGAGTGGGAAATATGGATTTTGAGTTTTTATTTTATCTATTGTTGGTGACAGTTGACATCATGAATTTTTGGACAACATGTTTTATTTTGGATATATCAGGAACAGTTTTGAAAACAGTTTCAAATATCATGAGCTAAATTGTCAAATGTGAATGTGATGAAGGGAGTCACAAGGAGGTGTGTTTTTCTTAAATAACTAGTTATGTCATGATTTTAATGAGCTACAAGGAGTCTCAAGGGGTCCCACCTACTAGTTATTATTTATTTATAACCCTGATTATGATTATTACTTTTCCCCCTTAACTAAAACGTTGGTTGAATCGTTAGTTAACTTAACTAATGAGGTGGTTCAACTACCTCAACCAATTCTGATTTGCTTAAAGTTAAAAGGAAAGGGAGGAACAAAGCAGGATAGAAGGAGAAGCATGCTAAGGTTTTCTCTTTGAGTTTATGCTGAGATCGTTCAATTTTCATTCATTCCTTAATTTATCAAAAGCATAATTCTTTTTATGATAGCAGGGTCTTATTGTAGACAACAAGATTCGGGGCTAAATTACATTATTCAGACACTTACTTTTCAGAGGTGTTGATCTATCTTTGATAGTTTGTGTAGACTTTTCTATTTGTGAATTAGTTTTCATGACTGGCAAAGGCTATTGTGCAGAGTCGAGTGGGAAACAATCTGTGTCAAGCTGATCCAAATTTTAGAGTTTAGTTTTTGATTTTGTGTCAGAAGTCCTTTTGTATGTTCCATCGGGTATGTCTAAGTTTGACTTTGGTCCTAAATTTATGCATGAATTTTTTTAAGAGAATGACTCTTTGGTGAATTGGAATGAAATAAATGATTGCTTTATGTCTGATATGTCTTGATTATCATATTGTTGTCTTTAATTCTATCTTTACATTTGTTTCAACAACTATTATATTCAGAAAATCACATAAAAAGTAAATTTCCAGCAAGACTTTTATTAATAAAAGACTAGCCTAAGAACTGGTAATTAATACTTGTGAGTCAGGATGTTATTTTTGTTGGCTATAAATATAGGGTGAGATTCTCATCTATGTTTCTTTAGCTAAGAAGAATCTGAAAATGCTTGAGTAAGATCATTTCATATCTTTTCCTCAACATTTATTTGGCGACCATACTGGGGAGATCTTCGATATCTCTCTGGTTAATTTTATAGTCGATTTTCATCGATACATCTTTCTTTTTCTGTTATCGATTCTTTGTCTGTTTTATTTCTTAAAGATTGTGCCTATTGCAAGGAAACCCAATATTGAGCCTGGTCTCCAAGACTAGACCAACATTTCTTTGAATCTGTTTAATACCATCTTAGACACTGCCAATACCCATGTTGAGCTTAACCATTCTTGGGCAGGAATTGAATGAGATATTAGTGCTCAAGAACAATTGGAAGCTATATGTAGACAACCTAGAAATCAACAGTAACCCTCTTGTTTATTCAATTTTTGGCATTTCTTTCATGTCCTTAAATTCTCGTGCTTCTAGGAGAAGAAGAGGCTTGTCACCTGAAATCAATCATATTGCTGAGATAGGAAGAAGAAACGGTGTGTTATCTTCCCAACAAAATGATCTAAGGAGAACTTTATCTGATTCATCCAGTTCATCTTTCCTTCCCTCATCTATCATCCAAACGATGGCATCTAGTGGTGGCTCTGGTGGCACAGGAAGTGATGCATCTTCTCAATCTCCATTGTCATCAATGATTGGTAGCTTAGATAACCACCATATCCCTGTCCAATAAACCACAAATCCCACCAAAGTCATTAAAAAGTATGGGCATTTTCAGTTCGAAGAAGATGCCACAACCACACCGTGGCATGTGTCCTCTCCTCTTAACCTAAATCCTTCTACTTGTCCACTTCCTAAATTTAAAGAGAATCTTCCTAGGTTTTCAGAAAATAACACTATCACTACAAATGAACACCTGGTGGCATTTTCTAATGATTGTCATAACATAGGGGCTAAATATAATGACACTTGCATGTGTTTATTCGTAAATTCCTTGGAAGGAAAGGTTATGAATGACTTCTTTGGCCTTCCTCCTAATATTTTGTCTACTTGGGAGGATTTAATCTATTGGTTCTGATCCACTTATGGGAAATCTAAAATCCTAGATGAGAAGTTAAGGGAGTATAATAACGTTACCTATAAGGATGGTGAAACCATCAAGTCCTTCAACTTGCGTTTCACCAAGTTATACAATCAAATCCCCGAACTCCTCCAACCACAAAACCAAGATGCTTTCATGCATTACTACAATGTGTTTCCTTCCCCCTACCATCATAGGCTTGAGGAAAAATCCATTGATAATCTCAGTTCCGCTCTGCATACTTGTTCAAAGTATGAAGAAGAACTTGAAAGAACTGGTCTTCCCTAGGGAGAATCGGTTAGAAAAATAGACATGTCTTCCCTCTTACATCTAGTACAAGATATGAATAATCGTATGATAGCGTTTGAGCAAAAGGGAACTGTCTCCCCTCTCACCCCTGGAGATTCATCCTCTTCTGCACCTCCCTTTAGGAGTCTGGTTGAAAATAATTTTCATCCTAAAGCTATCTTGCCTTGGAGTTGGTGTAAATTTTGCGAGGAACACCATGAAGAAACCACATGTGAGGTAAAGAAGAGTGCCAGAGACAAGATATTTGGTAAAATACCAAAAGCTACCATCGTTGTCCTATATTTTGCAAAACCAAAAGATGTCATGGTCATCAATACTAGGAACACATCCTATTCTCGCAAGGGAAAATTTGATCCTCCCTGCAGTTCTTCTAGCCTGAGCTCATCCTCAACTGTTGATGTTCTCCAGGTTCCTAATGTTCCTGAGAGTCGAGGAATCACCCCCCCTATTTCCTCTTCCAAATATAATATATTAAATCATTTGGCCAACATCAAAGCAGATGCAACCCTTCTAGACATGGTTGTTGTCCCTGAACAACAGATGCATCTGAAACAATTCATGGAAGGACAATATGTCATTGTGTCCAATCTCTCTGAAGAGGTAAATGAAGAGGATTCTTCTGTAAATAAAGTAGGTGTGCATAAATTTAGATACCCTATAAAAAATCCCCCTTTTTATATTTCTATAAAGATTAGGGATAAGATTGCCCATTGTTGCCTCATTCATGGTGGTTTGGGCCCAAGTGTGATGTCAAAGATTATTATGGAATATCTAAGATTGTCTTGTACTAATTAAAATGCCAGAAGCATGCTATCCTATAATAGTCTACAACAAACAACCATAGGTGAGATTAAGGATGTGACCTTGGTTTTATGTGCTCATCTTGAGCTAAGAACAACCCTCAACATTCAGGTAATTGATATGCCTATAAGAAATTACTCAATTATCTTGGGAAGAGATTGGAAAGCCTTAACAGGTTGATACCTCTCACTTGACAGAACACATTTATCCATTCCTAGGAATGGTAAGAACATTATAGTCCTTAGAGAGGGAATAATTTCACCCTACATAGAGAGTGTTCCACAATCTAGCGTAAACTATATTGAAGAGGACCTAGGAGTGTATTCCATCTTTGCTAAAGAAGATAATATTAGTTTGGAAAAAATCAATTTAGATGATGATATGTGGCATATGCACTTTGATGGTTCAGACTCTAATGAAGGTAATGGGGCTAGGATTATCTTGGTTTCCCCTACATGAAAAATTCATTATATGTCTTACAGGTTAGAGTTTGCTTGTAAAAACAATGTCACTAAGTTCAAAGCTTTATTATTAAGCATTGAAAACTCCCTTAATCTTGGTTGTGGTCACCTTTCAATGTTTGGAGATTCTCATCTTGTTGTGAACTTGATATGTAAAATGTGATCTCCTAGAAAAACGTTGATGGAAAGATACTCCCAAACAGTTTGGGAACTTGTCTCGAATATTCTATCTTCAACATCACTCATGTTAAGAGGGAGTTGAACTCAATGGTTGGTCAGTTAGTTGTCTTTCCAACTTCTCCTAATCAACAATTTTTTCCTCACAAGACTGATTGTTCTTTTCAATATCTATATAATCCATATATCCCTCACAATATAGGATCTTGGAAGGCCCTCCCTAACGACGAGAGCATTTGTTATTTCATTAAAGATGAACCTCTTAATCTCGAGGAGTTTATATCCATAGAAAACAATAAGATTTGGGGGCTTGAATCCTCTTGAGAGTTCATTTTCATCGAATGATGTAGGAAATAAAGAAAAATAGGAAGAAGAGGAGTTACGAATGAAGGTGGGTGAAACCATCCCCTTGAACATTGGGGTACTCGAATATTCAAGGAAAGGTAACATAAGTACCAAATGTTTTGATAAGGAAGAAATGAATTTTTCCAAGCTAATTGGTGTATTTAAAAAGGTTTATGCTTGGCCTTATAAGGATCTTTGTGGTTTTGATCTTGGTTTTTTAGAGAATGCTATTCCCACCAAGGAAGGCATGAAACCAATTATGAAAGAAAAAATATCTATTAAATCTTCATTTAAATCAACTTTTGAAAGGGAGTTGGAGAATTTCTTAAGGCCTGGGATTATTTTGTCAGTCCACCCTGAATGGGTTTCCAATTGGGTACCTTTTTCAAATACCACTGATCATATTAGAACTTGCATTAATTTTAGTACTTTCAGGCAAGATATTATGAGAAATAATTTTCGTCCCCTCAGTATGGAAATTCTTCTACAGCAAGCTGTAGAGTCACAGTTAAGACACTTACTTGACATTTTTTTGGGTTGCAAGAAAATCAAGGTGAAAAGGGAAGATGCTCACAAAAACACTCTTATCACTAATCGGGGTACCTTGTCTTACAAGTGCATGTTTTCTGGCTCACTTGATACAAGTACCACCTTTAAAGGACCTATGCACATGACTCTCGATGAATTGGTCAGTCTCCATCTTTGTATTGATGATTTAATTGTGTTTGTCATGGGGATGATAATTACATCATACTTCCAAGTTTTGGGTCCCTTCCAAATTGTTTTAGTCTTGGACACTAACTCTTACATTTTAAAGGATTTACATAAGAAATTGTTTTCCTACAATGCTAACAACCCTTGCTTGAAATATTGCAAGGGACCGGCATGAAAATTTCTAATGTTGTCTGGATTTTTTGTATACTAGTAGCCTAGCTTTGTTTTTTGTTTTTTTTGTGCTTCTTCTTCTTCTTTACAGTAGTTTGACTTCGAATTTATGATTTAATACTTTTCATGTTGTTTTCTTCATTTTTGTCTTTTATTGTTGTAGTTTTAATTTCTACATTTTTTACTTCTGTCATGATTTTGTTTCCTATCATCTTTTTGTTAACTTGGTCAAGATAGGATGTTGGATCCATTATGTCACATTCACACTCCTGCAAAGCATTTTTAGTCAATAAAAATCAAGCTTACATAGATGTTATGATGTCTCCTCTGAAGGACCCTTGAAATTGTTATATATTTCCACTGCTTTCTTGTAAAGAATTGGTTATATCCCACTTCTTGTTTCCATTTATTCATCCATTAATATTTTAAGAGAAAGTCTAAAAAAAAATCTTCTTAAAGTTAAGAGCAAAGCCCAGTCGAATGATTATGCATACAGTGGTAAAAGAACCCTCATACTTAACACTTTTCATGAATTATTCCCAAAATCCTAGTCATCTTTCCATTAAATCCGCTCACTTCCCCCTATTGCATAATATTCCTGGTTATATATTCTTGACATGTTGTTCTTGGTATGTGAAACCATGAGTTCTGAGTTCTAAATCTGTTGAAAACAAATTTCCCTGTGAAGTCACCAATTTGTTGATGATTAAAATCACAACGAGTTTTTTCCCACAAAGTGTTTCTAAAGCCTATTATTATAAAAGCTAAATAATACTAGTAGGTGGGACCCCCTTGTAGATTGGAGATCGGGTCTAGTTCTTATTTGATGTTTTGCTACTTTTCGACATTCCTTACATGGTGATATAATCTTGGTTTATTGGTGATGGAGAAGTCATCTTCTATGTTTTTCTGTTGCTCTAGGCTCAATTTTATTTTACAATGGCATGTGTTGTCCTTGTTATCACTGCTATCTATTACTGTGATCTATTACTAGGAGACCTGCACAATCAAAATGTTAGCAATAACATATACACGCAATTGGAAAAGGGAAAAAGCAATATAACAACAAAAGAAATGAATCTAACTATGCAAATATACTACACTGCATGCACGGATCATTAAAATGATTATGGTTAAATCCTAGCTAGCAAGCTAATGGTTATGTGATTTGATTGAGTTATATGGCTAATATGCATATGGTATGTTTTGGAAGGATAGGATGTGGGTGGCACATTTGACAAAGTGATAGATTTGATTGAGTTATATGAAGTGGTGATTTGTGTTATGGCATAAGTATGATATCGGTCGTGCTATTGGTGATGGTTTCGATACATGGTTTACTTAATTGAATTATATATTTGGTATGTATTATGGCCAAGTTGGAAATGGAAGGCATGATGTGGGTGGTGCATTTGACAAGTAGTAGATGCCAATTCCAATGCATGGTTTAAATGAATGGTTAATGGATTAATGGTTGGCGTGTACTAGTGAATTAATTGAATTTGGGTGGAGGCAACATGCATTTACTGCACGTCACCCTTACTCCTTCCATTGTCCACCACCTTAGTCGGGTTATTGTTCAACCTTGTTATTGTGGTTATGCTATGATTTTCAAGCAGGGAGGAACCACTAGGACAGCTCACGTTTAATGTGCTTAGATTACAGGTATGTCTTTTTTTTTGCATTTATGAAATGGATACTGGATCGAATGTATGGGTTGTGGTTTCCTTGAGTATTGAAACTGTGTAAAATGGTGGTTTTATAATGAAGCATTGATGGTTTTCTCTGCAATGATGTTAAATACACAGTGTTATTGGTCATCCTTGTCAGTTTAGTTGGAGGGTTTCATTTGTTATTGAGTGGATGGATGTCTTCAAGCATTCGTATCACCTAGTATTTGTCTTTATGGGGTTTAATGGTTGGAAGTGCCCCGTGTCAATGCACATTGTTCGCTTGGGCATTGGGTTGTTTTTTCTACTATGGTCACGCGGTGGGTTGTGTTGCTTCTTCTTCGCCCTGTTTTCACCTCAACATTGTAGTTAGTTGACTGAAAATCCATGAGGGTTATACCCTTTGTGTGCTAATTATTGTTACAAGGATGAAATGGAGCCTTGCTCCTATGTTTATAACCTATCCTATCACGGGTTTCGTCACCTTGTCCACAAAGTAAATTGTGGTGTTCTCTGTTTATACACCGTTGGTCTTAGAGGTTTTCACCATAGAGAAGAGTTGGCTATAGTCTCCCTGTGTTGGCCACAAATCAAACCCTTAACTCCTCAAGTCTAAGGATTGATATAGAAGACCGTCGTGGCCTGTCGGGTTTACTATTGGTTATTGTTGATTGGTATGTATTGTCAACATAATTGATTAAAGGCTCTCCCAGTTGATTATGTGACAATCATTTTAGTTTTGGTATCTAGTCACTGCCTATGTTATTATAATGGATAAACCTTGCATGGTTATTTCGACAAATTAAATACACAATCGCTCTCCTTGTGATTAAATGAATTGATAACCCAATATTTTTTTTAATTGAGTAAGTCCACAAGCGAAAAACAAAAACAAAACAATTTTGTGACTGTACAAGCCCAATTTTCTTTGACTCTAAATCATCAGAAGTTGGTCTATCCATCCAATTCAACGAGGCATCAACAACAGGCCTAATCTCATAATACAAATAATCGAATTTCAACAAAGCCATGATTAAAAACTCTGTGACTATCTCTAAGTGCACAATCCAAAAAAATATCCATAGCATATCCTCTTTTCCAAGTTCCACAAGCCCCTGGTATCCCTTTGCCTCCTCACATCTCATTGCAACCTGAGGTTCCTAAAAATGATGGATGGCAAGATATTTTCCACCCAACAGTCTCCCAACATAATCATTGGCCTAATTTATCCCTACCTCCTCCTCCACCTATTAATCCCATTGTCCAACCTGCCCCCCACTCACCAGTGCATTCCTCTCATGCTAGAAAAAGGTTTAAAACTAAGGCCCACCATGCCCTTGAAAAAGGAAAATCCATTGTTGCACCTTCCTCACCCTCCAATGGCTCTGACAAATCTGTGTCTTCCCGGATGCATTTGAGGGACGACTGTTCCCACGTGATCAACGAGATTAGGACAAAAGGGTTAGTGCAGCCAAAGGCAAATTTAGTAAAATTGAAAGGTGATAACAACAATCAAGGAAATATTTCATCTCGGAGTGGGAATTATGGCTTTTGATTTTTGATTTTATCTATTATTGATGAAAGTTGACTTCAAGAATTCTTGGACAACATGTTTTATTTTTGATATATGAGTAACATTTTTGAAAATAATTCAGATATCATGAGATAAATTGCCAAATGTGAATGTGATGAAGGGAGTCACAAGGAGGTGTGTTTTGCTTAACTAACTAGTTATGTTATGATTGTTATGAGCTAAAGGGAGTCACAAGGGGTCCCACCTACTAGTTATTATTTATTTATAACCCTGATTATGATTATTAATTTTCCCCCTTAACTAAAAATTTGGTTGAATCTTTAGTTAACTTTACTAATGAGGTGGTTCAACTACCTCAACCAATTCTGATTTGCTTAAAGGTAAAAGGAAAGGGAGGAACAAACGAGGATAGAAGGAGAAGCATACTAAGGTTTTATCTTTGAGTTTATGCTGAGATAGTTCATTTTTCATTCATTCCTTAATTTATCAAAACCCTAATTCTTTTTATGATAGCAGGATCTTATTGTAGATAGGAAGATTCAGGGCTCAATTACATCATTCAGACACTTATTTTTCAAATGTGTTGATCTATCTTTGATAGTCTGTGTAGACTTGTTTGTTTGTGAATTAGTTTTAATGAATGACAAAGGCTATTTTGCAGAGTCGAGTGGGCAGCAGTCTGTGGCAAGCTGATCCATCTTTTAGAGTTCAATTTTTCATTTTCTGTCGAAGGTGCTTTTGTATGTTCCATCATGGATGTCTAAGTTTGATTTTGGTCCTAAATTTCTGCATGAATGTTTCTAAAATAATGACTCTTTGGTGAATTGGAATGAAATAAAGGATTGATTTATGCCTCATCTGTCTTGATTATAATCTTGGTGTCTTTACTTATGTCTTTACATTTATTTTAGCAACTGTTATATTCACAAAATTACATAAAAAGTAAATTTCCAACAATCTTTTTATTAATAAAAGACTATCCTAAGAACTGGTAATTAATACTTGTGAGTTAGGATGTTATTTTTGTTGTCTATAAACATGGGGTGAGATTCCCATATATTTTTCTTTAGCCAAGCAGAATATGAAAATGTCTGAGTAAGATCATTTCATATATTTTCCTCAACAAGTCTGATATGTTGTTGAGCCAAATTTTATTTCATATTTAAAAGAGTTGTCATGTATGGTTGTTAAAGAAACTATTTTCTAATCAATAATGCATACATGAATGAGATTTTTCAGCAGAGGTTTCCATGGTTGGGGTAACCGAGGAAGAGGAAATTGGAACAGGGGCCCTAGAAGGCCAGGATTATCTATACACTTTGATACAGACTCGCAAGAGTTAGGCCATCTATTTTAAGATGGATTTTTTAACTATATTGGGAAAGGAGTGGTCCAACCTAGGCCTGAAAGGCCTCCCTTCCAAGCCCCATAGGTCCATGGTATCCTAGGGCCTCCTCATGTCTCACTACAACCTAAATTCCCTGAAAACAATGAATGGCAGGAGATTATCCAACCGACAGAAACCCAACATCGTGGCTGGCCTAACTTATCTCTACCTACCCCTCCACCGCTTAATCAAATTTCTCAAGATGCCCCTATCCAATCACTAGTAAAATCTTCCCGTGCAAGAAAAAGGTTAAAAATCAAGGCCCACCATGCTCATGACAAAGGAAAATCCATTTTTTCCCCTTCCTCACCCTCAAATGACTCTGCCAAATCTGTGTCCTCCCACATGCATTTGAGAGGTGATTGTTCTCATGTGACCATTGAGATTAGGCCTAAAGGATCCACATAGCCTAAGGAAAATTCAAAGAGATCAAAAGGTTACAGTAGAAACAAGGGAAATATTGCCTCCTAGACTGGAAAATATGGATTTTCAGTTTTAATTTATTAATTGTTGAGAACTGTTGACTTCTAAAATTTTGGACAACACACTATTTTTTGGATATATGGGTAATATATTTTTGGAAATAATTTCAATTATCATTGATATAAATTGTCAAAATATGAAAGTGATGATGGGATTCACAAAGATGGATGTTTTGTTTGATTAACTATTTGTTTTATGATTGTTAAAGAACTAAAGGGATTCACAAGGGGTCCCACCTACTAGTTATTATTTATTAAAAACCCTTGTTATGATTTTATTACTTTTCCCCCTTAACTAAAAACTTGGTTGAGTTTTAGTTAACTTAGCTAAAGAAGTAGTTCAACTACTTCAACCAATTCTAATTTTCTTAAAGGAAAAACGAAAAGGAGGAACAATGGGAGAATAGAAGGAGAAGCATACTAAGGTTTGCTCTTTGAGTTTTGTTGAGATAATTCAGTTTTCATTCATTAATTAATCCATTAGAAGCCTAATGTTTTTTTATGATAGCAGGGTCCTATTGTAGACAACAAGATTCAGGGTTGAATTACATAATTCAGACACTTATTTTTTCAAAGGTGTTGATCTAACTTTGATAGTATGTGTAGACTTGTTTGTTTGTGAATTAAATTTCATGATTGGCAAAGGTTATCATGCAGAGTCTAGTGGGAATAAATCTATGGCAAGTTGATCCAACTTTTAAAGTTCAGTTTTTTACTTTCTGTCAGAAGTCCTTTTGTATGTTTCATCGGGTACATCTAAGTTTGACTTTGGTCCAAAACTTCCTCAAGAAATTTTGTAAAGAGAACAATTCTTTTGACGAATTGGAATGAAATAAAGGATTTCTTTATGTCTCATCTATTTTGATTATTGACTTGGTGTCTTTACTTCTGTCTCTATATCTATTTCAACATATGTTATGTTCAGAAAATTACATAAATAATAATTTTTTTTCGGCAAGCTTTTATTTATAAAAAAAAACAACCTAAGCACTTGTAAACAAAACTTGTGAATTAGGATACCAATTTTGATGCCTATAAACATAGGGTGATATTCTCGTCTATCTTTCTTTAGCCAAGCAGTATATGAAAATGTTTGAGTGATATAATTTCATATCTTTTCATCAATGGTATGTTTGGAAACCCTTTTTACAAACATGGAAATAGAAGTTGGGAGAAAATTAGCATATACTTCAATATGCAACTCCTAAGTGGGCTTAGCCTCAGGTCAGATGTTTCTGAAAATGGTGGTGAACCTTTGGTTGAAATATTTGACCTTTTCTTTTGGACTCTGTTAATGGGATAATCGTTAAGTGAAGACACAAATCAATCCCACTAGATCCACCTAGATATAGAACAAAACAAGATAGAACATGGTTCTTTCCCTAGTCTCTAATCATCAAATTTGCTATCAAACAAAAGAAGAGATACATATGTTTAAGTGTCACTTCCTTGTGTCTTTGTTGTTCCTGTTTCTCTCTAGTGCTCTTGTGATATTGATCCTGCAGTGAGACACAAACCAACCAAAGTGAAAGTAGTAGAATTATATTCAATGACAACCTATGCATATGATCAAGGAATTATGCAATAAAATAAAGATAATTTTATGGGAAAGAAGCATGCCACTGTATTATACTAAATAATAGGAAGAGAGATTACAACCAGATGCCTTGATGTTGTAAGGTTCCTTCCAACAATTCCTTGCTTCCCAGACACTTCTTGCTCCAAGGATTCTGAGACCATGGATTTGATAGCTACTCACAATCTATCTTGGAAAAGAAAATATCAAATCCACTCTAACCAAGCTAAATATCTCAACCCAAATTTGTAATCTTAAAGACTCAAGAACTTTCCAACCCAATCCAGCTCAAACTAACTTTCTCCATGAGAGTTCGTCTCCTTTTATAAGTTGAAGAGGATAAGGTGAGTAGGTTAGGATGATCCCACTAAATCATGAAAGTGAGTAAGATCCAAATGGTTCGGAGGCCACCTCACCACAAAAGCTTCTCCTTCTAGAAGAACCGAGAAGATGCTTGTTTTTCCCATGTACAAAGGCCATCACACCCTAGCTATAGAGAAACCTGCGAAAACTCCCCAGCCTAGCTATAGTGAAGCCTATAGAAATTAGGAATTTCCTCACCTTAGCTATAGTGTAGCCAACAGAAACTAGGCATTTCCTCACCCTGCATATAGAGTAGCCTATGAAAATTCTTCTTAATAGGGATTTTACAAAGGAAAATACAACTTCTTCTCTCAGGGAAAGTGCTTCTCCCTTCTTTCTTCAAGAATTCAGGCCACTGACCCCTCTGAAGGAAAAATATAGGTTTACATCATTAACAGTCATAAGGATGATGAAAATAATGTGTAACAAAGAGCCTCCCAAAGTATGAAGTTAGAACATAGTGATAGCTTAAATACTTTGTCAAGTGTGTGTAGGGAACAAGGAACATGTCGGTCAAAAACCTACCAACAAACAAGGAAATATAGTACAATAATATATCATCATTGAGGTAGGCATTCCCATACTCAGAATACAAATGACTCAAAGTATGAATGCCGCCATGCGAAGATACATGTCAAGTAATACAGGTCATGGCCACCAAACATACACTGTCAATCCATGCCAATATGACTCAAATATGAACATAGCCACCAAAAATACACTGTGGATCTATGTGTTAAAGACTCAAATTTGAAAATAGCCAGGAGACATACAATGTTGATCTATGCAACAGTAAAAACTGAATATACTCCAACGCAACTTGAATCTATGAGAAAAGATTCAGGGTCTTCATCTCCACCACTCTATACTACGAATCTAACCATACGAATACATGTGATGAAATCAAACATGGTAGAAACCAATTGATTACCGATCATTAGTGAAAATCGTTAACAAGTGTGAGGAAAATCACCATTAATGTCAATGACTCCCAAGGTACACTAGTACAATCCAACGAATGTGAATCAATGTGCTAAGGTCGAACATTTGACAAAATCTTTCGATCAGGGGTCAATAATGAAAACCTACTATCGAAAACAAGGAAACCTTCCATTGAGGCATGCAATTTCAAAGGTACCAATTAGTTTCTAATTATAATTGTTGGATGATGAGTTGAAGTCAACAGGAAAAGAGTCATCATAGGAGGGCCTTAAAGTATCCCCCATTAATGACATGAAACGAGTAACAAGATTTGAAGTAGATAAGAGTAACAAGTGATTTAACACTGACTTAGGGATGGATGACACAATAGAAGGCTTAAGGACTATAGAAATGGATGATGCAATAGGAGGCTTTTCGGTTTGAAATTCTCTTTAACATATTGACGACGCGACAACTATCTTGGAAACACTGACTCAACAACAGGGATCACATACCAACTTGTAATCTTATAAAGGAGTATGATCAAGAGACAAGTAGATTTTCCAACCCAGACACAAGGCAAGTGAAAGGCTGTCATGTTCAAAAGAGACTCTTCCATGGAATACAGGTTTAGACACATTTCTTTCCCAATTTTTCCCCCACCATTTTTGGCGAGTACCTCTTTATTTTTACACAATCTTGAGGAGGATGACATATGATTGTAATGTAAGCTCATCCTTCAGATGCGTCCTTCGAAGTATATTTAACGAACCCTAAGAAGGAGTGGTTCGGTCCCATATGGGCCTTTCAATGTTTGTTTAATGAATCCAAAGATAGAAAACTCGGGGGCTTTTCATGTTTAGAGAGTCTGAAAAAGAACTTAAAGAAAACTCTCTCAGTTCCTTTTTCATAAAGTAGTCTGATGAGACAAAAAAGAGATAAAATATTGCTCTATAGATGTTTTCTTCAAATACTTTAATGAGCGTGAAAAAAACAAGGTCGCTCGACAATATTTTCATGTTTAGAGTCTAAAAAGAGCTTAAAGGGAACATAAGTGGGTTCCTTTTTCGTATAACCTTTACGAGTCCGAAAAAGTGATAAAATTATACTCGGTTACATTCTCATTGATTTAAAAGCATGAGAAAGAACAAAGACTAAGATCGGTAACTTACTCTCATGTATTTACGAGCATGACAAAAAAAAAGACTAAGCTCGGGATTGTTTTCATTTTTACGCAAGCTTTAAAACAAAAAAAAAAACTATGCTTGGGATAGATTTTATTTTTACAAAAGCTTAAAAACTAAACAAACTATTCTTGGACCTGGTTTCATTTTTACACAAGCTTGAACCAAAGGAAACTATGCTTGAGGTAGGTGGTTTCATTTTTATAGAAGCTTGAACCATACAAAACTATGCTTGCGACTTCCCAGCGCATGGTTGGTACTTATCCCCCAGCTTAAGAAGCTAGTGGCTCAACTTCAGCATGAACTCTGGAGGCTGGAAGCATTTCCCCCAAGCCTTATTTCATCCAAATGAAAAGACTAATGAAAGGAATCTTCAAATACTAGATGAAGGAATTGTCTCAAACAAAGAGGGGGAAGTTGTTTCACTTTTTAACGAGCTTGGCACAGGAGAAGAACTATGATCATAACCTCTGTTTCATTTTTTAACGAGGTTTCCACCTGTTGACCCCATTCTATCCAATGGAGTTGCCAATTTTGTTATCGGGATAATCATTAAGTGCGGATATGAATCGATCCCTCTAGATCCACCTAGATATAGAACAAAACAAGACAGAACATGGCACTTTCCCTGGGCTCTAATCATCAAATTTACTACTGTACAAAAGACGAGAGACATACCTTTAAGTTTTGCTTCCTTGTGTCTTTGTTGTTCCTTTTTCACTCCGGTTCTCTTGTGAGACTGATCCTATAGTGAGACACAAGCCAACCAAAGTGAAAGAAGTAGAAGTATATCCAATGACAACCTATGCATATGACCAAGGAATTATGCAATAAAATAAAGATAATTGTATGGGAACGAAGCATGCCACTGTATTATATTAAATAATAGGAAGAGAGATTACAATCATATGCCTTTATGTCGTAAGATTCCTTCCAACAGTTCCTTTCTTCCCACACACTTCTTGCTCCAAGGATTCTGATACCATGGATATGATAGCTACTCACAATCTATATTGACAAAGCAAACCTCAAAGCCACTCTAACCAAGATAAAAATATTAAGCCAAATTTATAATCTTAAAGACTCAAGAACTTTCCAACCCAATCAAGCTCAAGCTAACTTTCTCCATGAGAGCTCCTCTCCTTTTATAACTTGAAGAGGATAAGGTGAGGAGGTTAGGATGATCCCACTAAATTATGAAAGAAAGTAAGATCCAAACCATTTGGAGGCCACCTCACCATAGAAGCTTCTCCTTCTAGAAGCATCAAGAAGACGCTCATTTTTCCCATGTATAAAGGCTATCGCACCCTAGCTATAGAGAAACCTGCAGAAACTCCACAGCCTAGATATAGTGTAGCCTGTGGAAATCAAGAATTTCCTCACCCTAGCTATAGTACAGCCTATGGAAACCAGGCACTTCCTCACCCTGCATAGAGAGCAACCTGTGGAAATCCTTCTTAATAGGGATTTTACAAAGGAAAATATAAATTCTTCTCTCAGGGAAAGTTCTTCTCCCTTCTTTCTTCAGGAATTCAAGCCACTGACCCCTCTAAAGGAAAAAGATAGGTTTACATCATTAATGGTCATAGGGATGATGAAAATAATGTGTAACATACTCATAGTCACAGAAAAAATTTCATCCATTAAAGCTTCTCTAGTAGTTTCCTCAGAAAATTTGTCCAAGAAATCCTTTTGAAACTTTGTCCAACCAGTTATTGAACCTACTGGTAGGTTGAAATACCAAGTCGAGGATGAATTTTAAATGGTATAAGGGAAAATTCGGCATACCACATATTTGTTTTGTACATTCATTAAACTTATCCTTAATATGAACTTCGTAATATGGTCTTCAGGAAATCCAAAGGTTTCGGGGTCAAATTTAGGGAGTAGTTTTTCTAGATGCCTAGGTAGGTTATGCACCCGTCTTGGAATTTCCAAAGAATCTCTTTCCAACCATGGTTTATTATCTCTAGGATGATATTCGCTGTTATCGTTATTATCCTCCATGTCTTTTGATTCATAACCTAAGCAATCTGAGTTATGCTCCTCCTCTTCAGATTCAAAATCGCCAGGGTCAGAGTAATTACCAACTGGTGTTTTGGGTATCAGATTAAGGGGTTTTTCGATCTCTATGAGGGAAAAATATATCATATCATATACCGTGTGAAGGAGTACATGTTCATGGGTGTCAAAAAATGGTCTACTTATTTTTTTTCTTCTAGGATGTAAATGAACTAAAGGTAATGCTTCGATCTGTCGAGCATAAGTTCTGGTGATTCTTATGATCTTATTTAATTCTTAGTGGGGAAGAGCGTAAGGTATTTCAAGGTACAAGTGTTCTTCCTCTTCATATTGAGGTGATTTAATTGTATAGGGAGTACTCTTTATATGTAGTTTGTCTTGAGAGTGTCTAGCCATGCATGTGGGTTGTTTTGAATCTATAGGATTTACAATATATATTATCTAAAATATTGGTATACATTCATTCATTCAAGCCCTCCTTCTAGAGCCAATTATATTGAGGGGTATGGGATGAATTTAACTCAACAACAGGAACCAAACTTGCTTAATAGGCCCAATTAGACTCGTAAGTATTTGATGAGTGGTAAGGTTATCCATATTTGTGATCTGGATGGAATTATTGATGAGTTTTAATTGTGACTGATAGATATGTCTTTTCTGTGACGCCTTTCCTCGATATATACAATTCTCTTTTTGTTTCTTTTCTAACATTTGTAACAAAGGACAGATGGATATTAAACTAAATGGCATAGAGAAGTTAATATGTGTTACAAAAAGATAGGTTTTGGGATAACCTTTATACCTTAGCATGCAGACAAAGAATATCTAAACTACTTCAAACTAGCAATAATACAATTTCAACTTGTAGACATTCAACATTGTCTGAGATAACAGTTACAAAAATAAAGTATATACGTGGCAATAGGTTAGTGTAGGAAAAGTAATTTTCAATGCTCTATTATCAATCACATGTTAACACAATCAATTTCTATTCATCAACTAGAATAAAATAATTGGTGCAACATTATAAGATAACTTAAATAACATATACACCAACTCTTACTCAATACAACAACAAATTTTGAATTCAAAGACAGAGATAATCCCATTCGGTCCAATCACAATTACACCTCAGATTAAAGAAGTGTCTTTGGTTCTAAACAAAACTTCTTAATTAAAGTAACTTGAATATAAAAAATTCTCTTACAATATTCCAGAAAAAATTTATCTCTCAAAAACCATCAACCCAGATCTCAAGGTCGATTCTCTTATTTATAAATTAAATCTAAACTAAAAATATATACTAAGTTGTGTTAATTAAGAAAATGACACATGGCATAATTTATCTATTTGTTCTCTTTTGGCTTCTCTTGATATTATCTAGTCATTTTACTGAAGTGGATTGTTCCTCTCGTATTCTGACCATCTGTAGAAGATATCTTCCCATATATTTGCATATGGGAACCTGTTTTGATCCATTGGAGCAGAGATGACCTCCTTCATCTCAATTTCTCATTCTTTGTATTTGATTATCTGACACTCAAGCATTGTAATATTGCTATTGATGTAATCAAAGACTCCATGAAATTCTTCACTTGACCTGGGATCATGCTTTAAACTTGCAAAATATTTGTTTCGTACACCTGGTCTTGCTCTACATACTGCTTAACTATGTCATGTAAATCGATGAAATCCTCCGGTGGGACAAACTCTGGAAACTTGATATTCCTCTTTTCCTGATTGATTTTCTCCCAACTTTTCTAACATTCTTCCCATCTTTCCTGCATTTTTTGTCAGGGTTCCTAGACCATGGTTACCCAGAGTTCAACTTCTTTCCTTATTCGGGTGATGTTATTGTCCATCAACACTCGGACACCATGCTCTTCTATATATCGACCCTTCTGCACTTATCTGATGTAGCCTATCCATTCTAAGGCTTGATGTGCCTTCTCATACCATTGTTGCATGTCTTTACAGGTTTCCAACCCCATAAGGGTATCTTCCTGGAATTCATCTATGTGAGTGGTAAAGAGTTATCTTTCCCTTGATAATTATGTATACATCTCTTGGAACTCACACTTTAAGAGTAACATGACCTGTGTTCAATTTTGGTAATACTTCGCTTGATGTTGAAAATGATCAAGCTCTTTCTTCATGGTGTCTACCCCCCTTTCCTCCCTTTTTCCCCTGTCTAAAGTGGCATCGATTATGGCAATCTCTGCTCCGATTAGCTTAGTCTTATTAACACCTTCTGTGTCAAATAATGTCTCCTTTGTGGTTATGAACACAGTGCTATCGAGCATGAGCTTCATTTTCTTGATTGTTCTTCTCATCACAACTTTCCTTTTCCTATCATAAGAAATTTCCTGTATGTCGGTGACTTTGTCTACTAGTTCAGGAATCTCTTGATCTCTCCAGGGCATAGTATTGCCTAGGCTTCTTGCCATATAGAGGTGTTCCATGGAAATTTCTCTTATTTAATTAGCAGGGTAATTTCCTTATGTTCCGGTGACTTGGCCTTCTGCTTCTTCTCATCAGCTGACAGAGTCTTTATCCTAGATGGAGAAGTAGGAAAAGGATATATATTGGCTAAGATTTTGACCATTAGGATGTTGATTTCTGGTTGCCCGATTCCATCTTCTTGTTCGCCTGCATCCAATTCATTCTTAGAGTTATCATCCATATGTTGTTTTCCCATATGATTGAGAAACAAAGCGTCAAGAGTGTTGGACAACTAAGAGGGGTGGTGAATCAGTTGTTATTGTTCTTAAACGATTATGCCCATTTTAAACTCTTTACAGAACACTCAATGATGATCACAATGATGCAAGGAAGTAAGCAATAGAATATTAAACATTAATCACACACATGAAATATATAGAGATAGATATTTCCTGAGGAAACCCATGAAGGGAAAAACCTCTTCTTCTTGATATGATAAGTAATCTTTATTTTCTTTATATTATCATTATTATGAGCTCCAACTCCTCTTGAGGCTACAACCTTTGTTTTACAAGAAGCAACTTGCTGAGAGCACCAACTCTCTGGTTTCTCTAGCACCCACTAGAAGGAAGCACCAACTCCCTGAGTGTTCTAGAACCAACTAGATGGAAGCACTAACTTCCAGTCACACAGGCACCAACCTGTATAATAGAGAACAATAGTTCTCCCTTGCACCACCCTGCCACCCTAGTTTTTATGGATGCAACCAGATGAAAGCTACAACTCCCTGTGTTCAAGCACCCACTTGACACTTTCAGGACACCATTCCTTCCTAGAACCTCCCTACCACCCTGAAATATAAATATTTGATTTTCATAAATTTATCACAGTGAGACAACATTTATCTATGGCTTACTAGTCTTATCACCGTTCTGCTACACTTCTCTTCTCTACCTTCATCAATGTCTTTTTGCGCATATATGTCTCTTTCTAATCGCATGAGTCTCTCTCTTCTCTCATGGTGTGCTCTTTTTGTTCTTCTCCATATGTATGCTCTGTGCCCCATCTCAACTCTATGCACCATGCCTCTACGTTCTCTTCATTGCATTACTACTCTTCCCTACACATAGTTCACTGCATTTCTTCCTCACTACTTTGTGTAGCTCACCTGCAGACTCACCTCACTTCTCTGTCCTACATACTTTCCTCATGTTGAGTCATATACCTAATCATCATGGAAACTCTTCATGTTCTCTAGTGGTTTAGCCCTGTGTGTTCATCATTAATGAGCATTATGTTGAGATTCCTTAACTTCTATGGAAGTCGAAAATATTCGTCTTCTCTGTCATTTATATCCAATCCATTATGGCTTCTTCAGCTCCTAAGCCACTTCCTTCATGTGATCATTGGAGGTGAACATATGCTTAGGCTTATCGAGCGCTTATCAATTCAATGGTCATGATTCAGTCTCCTCAAATGGATGATTATTGTCACTTCGAGTCTTTGGGTCTTTGTGACTTCCAACTTTTCAAATCTCCTGAATACGATATCGTCGAAAATATTGTATGGTTCACATTTATATCTCTGAACCAGATCAATGGTTATATTCGATCCTTACATCTATCCTTCATTTCTTAATCTGATGGCCAGGACTTAATCAAGCAATGAGATGGATGGCCACTTTTTTCTCTGTGACTTCGTCTCTTATTCTTACGATATCCTTCCACTATATTTTGATCAACGATTGATAGTACACTCGACATCAAATCGATGGTCAAGATATCCTTTGGGTTTTCAGACTTTGGAGATTTAGAGTCTCAACCCTTTCTTTCCTCTGTACGTCAATATTTCAGAGTTGACAGGCCTCTGACACATGTCCCTCTCTAATTAATGGTTAATATATCCTCGGGTCTCCGAACTTTAGTGATTTCAAATCTCAACCCGTTCTTTCCTCCAGAGTGATCACCTGCTGAGTCAGTCATCGGGTGGTGGAGACTGCTTGTTGGTGATTAACGTTTTCACTTACACTATCCTTCCACTGTAGTAGATCGACATATGAGACTGCTCCCGAAGTGATCTTTTAGATTGTACATCTCGTGTTCACTTCAGGTCTTCGGAATTCAGGACTTCAAGTATTTAGGTGAGTTCCGGTGTTAAAAATCCTGAAGCAAAACTGCCATAGTGACGTAGCTCTTGCGTCACTTGATGACGTGTCACAAGTCGAGCATCTTCCATGCGCCACTCTGATTTGTGATTTGTATGTACCTGAAATGTTGATTTCAACTTGACACTTGTCGTTCTCTAACTGTGCCACATGTCCTTGATGACATAGACTATTGACATGGTCTATTGATGTGGACTTGTTGACGTGGTTTGCCATATTCCCTTTTTGCTGACATGGTTTGTTGACCAACAAACCTGATCCAATGGTCCTCATTTTTCCTCCAAATCAAACTAACAATATTCATTTCGAATTTCTGGGCTTCAGTTATTTCACATTTCAAACATTCATGAGTGTAACCTCCTCGAAAATTTAGATCCAAAGTGAATTTTTCTTGTTCAATTAGGATCTTGGATCGACGACTCGATCTTTCTGCAATGAAGCTTTTTTATCTTATCATGTCTTTCCAGTCGAAATTGATCTGATGGCTAACAAAAATTCACATTCCATGAATTTCGAATCTCAAACTTTCCTAAGTGTAACCTCCTCGCATCTTTAGACCTGAACTAAATGTTGTTCTTAGGTTGATGGTTCGATCTTTCTGCGATGCAGCTTTGCTTCCTTATCCTATCCTTCCACTTGAAAGTGATTTGACGGTTGACAAGAATTCGCATAATCTAATTCTCATACATTTTTCTCTCTTATCATATCCTTCCACTCAAAACGTATCCAACAATTGTGAATTTTCTTAAAACAAATCCACGATCAAGAATGATTGTGCAACCACAATCTGTCAGTTTTTTAACTCGTCACCCAACTCCGCAATGGGAAGATGTGTGCTATTGGTGAGTTAACCACAATCATTTATCTTCAAAGATATAATATCGGGCAGTCCTAACTAATTGTGGGATGGGAACAAGCACGATGTTTAATTTTCCTTTCAATCTCCACAATTCATCCCTATTGTAGATTTGGCGATTGCGCATCCGACTATCATGATTTAATATGACTTAAGCACATTGTTTTTTGGATCAACCACAGTTGTAGATATTCAAAGATATGAGATATGACGATCTAGAAGGATTGTGGGATTATAACTCATGAATAGTTTAATTTCTCTTTCGCTCCCCGCAATGCATCCCTGTCATTGATTTGTATTGCAAATCTGATGGTCTTGATTCGATCTGAGTTTTATTGTGCCATCTCTTCTGAGATTTTGATCTTCATTCATTAACTCTCCTAAGCTTTAATCTCCATTCTCTTCCTTCTTCTCTGCCTTCTGTTCTTTCCATCAATGAAAAGCACACTCCTTCCTGCCAAACTTGCCAACAATATCCCCCTTTGGCATTGATGGAAACCATCAAAGGCTACACTAGACAGCTTGGACCTCCAATTGTAGCATCTGGACCATTCCTTTTCTCCCCCTTTGACATCAATGTCAAGGAAAACATGCTCCCCCTGAGCTATTGCAGTAACTTTTGGAGGTATCATACATTGCACCAACACATACTCCCCCTGACAGGATGGACTTGCTTAGGTGAGAGTAGGGATGACACCCAACTTCTAACAAAGATATTCAAAAGGTGTCTTGGCTAGGGGTTTAGCAAAGATGTCTGCAATTTGTTGTGTGGAAGGAATATAATTGAACTGAAAAGCTTTGTTTGTAACCTTATCTTTGATAAAATGATACTTTATTGGAATATGTTTCATCTTTGAATGGAGAACAAGAGTCTTCAAGACACTAATGGAACTGGTTTTATCACATTGAAGTGGAATTGGATTAGTATAAGTTACCTTGAAATCTGAGAGAAGCAAGTAGAAACAACAATGTAATCTACCTTTGTAGTTGATAAAGAGATAGATCCTTGCTTTTTACTAAGCCATGCTACTAATGAATCACCTAAGAATAATGCACCTCCATTGGTGCTCTTTCTCTCATCCAAAAAGTTCACCTAGTCAGCATCTGAATATGCAGTTAATTGTAAGTTTTGATTTCTAGGATACTAAAGACCATAAGTCATTATACCCTTCAAATATTTGAATATCCTCTTGACATCTTCTACATGAGTTTGTTTAGGGGAATTTTGATAACAACCTACCCTTCCAACAACCTACATTATATTAGGATGGGATGTTGTGATTTACATAAGACTCCTTATCATTGACCGATACATTCTTTTATCAACATCAGGTGAAATATCATCTTTACTGAGCTTGAAACCAACCACCATAGGTGTACTAACAGGAGAGGAATATTCCATCTGAAACCTCTTTAACATCTCTTTCAAATATTTTTCTTGAGAGATAAATATATCTACAAAACTTTGATTGATTTGTAAACCAAGAAAATATGACAGTTCTCCTATCATGGACATCTCAAAATCAGTTTGCATTGAATTAGCAAACCACTAAACTCAAAGGTCATTAGTGCATCCAAATATAATGTCATATACATAAACCACAACAACTAATAAATCAACACCTTCAGATTTTATATATATGTTACTGTCAACGGTAACTTTCTTGAACCCTTTGTCCTGTAGAAATTTGTCTAGTTTATGATACCAGGCTCGTGGTGCCTGTTTCAGTCCATATAATGCATTTTTCAAATTACAGACATAGTTGGGATTATCTTTCAATGAGAATCCTTTAGTTTTCTCTGTGTATACTTCTTCTTCTAGGTCTCCATTAAGAAAAGATGACTTAACATCCATCTGATATACTTTAAAGTTCTTATGATATGCATAGGCCAGAACCATTCCGATGGCTTCCAATCTTGCCACTGGTGAAAAAGTTTCATCAAAATCTTGTCCTTCAACTTATGCATACCCCTTATAGCCCAATCTAGCTTTATTCTTAACAATTTGTCCTTGTTCATTTATTTTATTCTTAAACACCCATTTAGAGCCAATTACATTCTTATCTGTAGGTCTAGGAACAAGCTCCCAAGTATTGTACTTCTCAATCTGATCTAGTTCCTAATTCATTGATTTTAACCAATTTTCATATTCATTGGCTTCATTGAAGTTCTTGGGTTCCACCATGGATATGAAGGCTATATGTGATTGCTCAATGTTTTTTATTATCCAACTCCTGGTTTGTACACCTTTGTCTTTCTCACTAATTATCTGACTTGCAGGATGATTCTTTTGAGTAATCCTGGAGGAATGATTTCATGTTATCTCTTGATTTGAGTATGCCTGAGTATTTTCATCTTCACCTAACTCATAGTCTTCTTGTTCTAATTCTTGGACATGTTCAACTTCAACTTCAACTATATCCTTTGTTTTTGATTCATTATTTCTCTCCTCTCTTACTAGGACTCCTTCATCAACTTTTATGTCAATACAATCAACCAATTTATGTAGCCTCTTATTATAACATCTGTATCCTTTACTATTTGTAGCATACTCTAATAAGATTCCTTCATCATCCCTATCATCATACTTGCCAAGGTTTTCATTATTATTCTTTATGTAGCACTTACTCCCAAATACTTTGAAGTGTTTGATTGTAGTAGGTCTTCCATGCCACCATTCATAAGGTGTCTTGTCACTGTGTGGTCCAAGATGAGATTTGTTAAGAATATTGATTGTTGTGTGTATTACTTCTACCTGTTAGGTTTGAAAAATGTTCTTCTCATTCATCATTGACCTGGCCATTTGTTGAACTATTTTTTTTTGCCTCTCAACTACTCCATTTTGTTGTGGAGTTCTTGGGATTGTGTATTCTCTTTTGATCCCATGTTTATCACAGAATTCCTTAAAATCACTTGATATACATTATCCTCCTTTATATGATCATACAACCTTTAATCTTTTGTCTGTTCGATTCTCAGTTAAAGCCTTAAATAATTTAAATTTCTCAAATGCTTCAGCTTTTTCTTTGAGAAAAGAAACCCAAGTGACTCTAGGTTAATCATCAATGATCAACATGAAGTACTTTTCCTTCCCTATTCCTTCCTGACTTGATGGTCCACATAGATCCATGTATGAACTAATTGGAGTGGTTTCTCTATTGAAGTAGAGTTTTTGGATTTAAATTGTGTCATGCTTAGCTTTCCTACTTGGTAGGGTTTACACATAGAATCTTGTGTCTTTGATATTCCTGGAAGATCTTTTACTACCTCAAGACTTTTGAGCTTGATTAAGTGGTCGAAGTTTATATGTCCAAGTCTCCTATGCCATAACTAGCTCTCATCATGTTTTCTTAGATGACACTTGTCTCTATATTCTTTCAACACATATACATTATTATCTGTCCTTATGCCTTCAGCCACCACTTTTCCTGAGTTTACAGACTTTATATTACATTCCTTGGAAGTGAACACAACTTCACATCCTCTATCACACATTTGACTTACACTAAGAAAATTATGTTTCAGCCCATCTACAAGTAGAAAATCATGGTATTTCCCTTTACCATTACTCAAACTCACCATCCCTTTACCCTTGATTTTACCTCGTTCATCATTTCCAAAGGTTACATTTCCTATTTTTCTTTTACTTATAGACAGAAACTTATCCTTGTCTCTAGTCATGTGCTTGGAAAATACACTATCTATATACCAGGGGTCCTTTTGTTTTTGAGCTAAAAGTACTAGACCGCATTTTTCACTAACTTTCTTTTTCCCTATGATGGAATTTCTAGCTAAAGGATTTATCCTTGGATTTGCCTTGTACTTTTTCAGATGGCAGTTTGTATCTTTGTGGCCGAAGTTATGACAGTTATAAAATTTGCGCTCATTGTTTAGTACATCAAAGTGATTGGTGCTACATTGTCTATTCATTGGTTTTTTAGTTATATGTTGTAAGGATTGTTTATTTCTTGACCTCCCTAGATGCATGTCTCTAAACTTAATTTGACAATTTGCAATCTTATGACCAAAATTAGAACAGTAAAAAAAGTAGCCATAGAAGAAATTTTGGTACCCGAAGGATGGCCTTCTTCTTGACATTTGTTGCTCCATCTTCTGATCTCCTTGTTTTTTATTAGGGGTCATCTTGTCTTTATTATCTTTTGGTGACAGAGTACTCTCATGGTCTGATTGTCTGCTAACTTGTAACTTGATCATCTTTACTAGCTCTTTAATTTATGGTTGTTTGTTGCTTGAACCATTTACATAACCTAAACCAGTATTCAACATAGGAGATCTTTGTTTTCTCAGAATGTCGTTAAGTTTTGTTGTGGCTTTAATGCTTCGAATATTTTGGAGATACAATGTTTTAAACTTCTCCATATCTTTTCTAGGTTTTACTACCTCTTCTTCCAAGACTTCACATCTTACCTTCTTTTCTGATAGCTGTTGTTTTAGAATGTCTATTTTATTTTCCTCTTCTAATTCCACTTTTTGCAGGGCAAAGTCTTCATTAGTTCCTTTATTGTCTTTCTCGAACTATATCAACAATTGTTTTTTCTTTTTCTTCTTAGATATGATTCTAGCAATTTCTTCTAGAGCATTGATCAGTTCTCCTTCCAAGTCAACCACAACTTCTTCATCGTCAACAACACTTCATGTGCCTTTATTATTATAATCCTATTTGGACATAAGCATAAAGTCATTAATCTTATCTTCAGAGGAAGAGTCACTATATGTGTCTTCTGAAGAGTCATCATTGTTTACACATAGGCTTTTCTTTTTACCAAATCTCTTGGGTTTGTACTTCTTTTCACCTTTACAATTATGATCATGTTTCTTGTGTGGACACTTAGATGCAAAGTGACCTATCTTTCCACAGTTAAAACATTTTAAGGGAAATTTCCTTAGTACTTGCTTGATCCTTTCTTTAGTCTTCTCACAAATTTTTCTTCAATTTCATCAGGCTTAGAATCCTCATTCTTATCTTCTATAAATGATGCTTCTCTAGAGGTGGGTTTATATTTACCTATCCTCATTTCATATGCAATAAACGTTCCTATAAGTTGATCAAAAGGCATAGTTTTTAGATCATTAAGTTCTTCTATAGCAGAGACCTTTGGGTTGAACCTATATGGAAAAGATCTTAAAATATTATGGACTAAAAATACGTCTTCAAACTTCTCACCAAGAATCTTCATGGCATTCACTAGTTCTTCAACTCTCAAAAAGTACTTCCAAAAAATTTCATCCTCTTTCATATTTAGTTGTTCAAACTATAATCTGTAGGTTTGAATATTGGCATCCTTTACCTTCTCGTTACCTTCATAATTGATAATAAGTTTGTCCCACATTTCTTTGGTAGATTATAAGTGCATAAATTTTACAAATTATGCTTCTGCAAGCCCACTCAGAATAACATTCATAGCCTTAGCATTGAAATTGAATTCTAGCTTCTCATCCTTAGAATCTAGTACAACTAGTTTTACATGACTAGTATCTACCACATCCCAGACATCTGCACCTAAATCCATTATGTAGGTTCTCGTCCTAACTTTCCATAAGGTAACATTTGTTCCATTGAATAGGGGGTCCTTTGTGGTTGAAGTTCCTTCATGACTAGTCATGTTTAAGCTCTAGGATCTACCCTTAGATAAAAGGGACCCACTCTGATACCAATTGTTGGAAAACTGAGAGGGGGGTGAATCAGTTGTTACTGTGCTTAAACGATTATGCCCATTTTAAACTCTTTACAAAACACTCAATGATGATCACAATGATGTAGGGAAATAACCAATAGAATATTAAGCATAAATCACACACATGAAATATATAGAGACAGATATTTCTCGAGGAAACCCATAAAGGGAAAAACCTCTTCTTCTTGATATGATAAGTAATCTTTATTTTCTTTACATTATCATTCTTATGAGCTCCAACTCCTCTTGAGGCTACAACCTTTGTTTTACTATTAGCAACTTGATGAGAGCACCAACTCTCTAGTTTCCCTAGCACCCACTAGAAGGAAGCACCAACTCCCTGAGTGTTCCAGAACCAACTCGATGGAAGCACCAACCTATATAACAGAGAACAATAGTTCTCTCTTGCACCACCCCTCCACCCTGGTTTTTCTGTCTGCAACAAGATGGAAGATACAACTTCCTATGTTCAAGCACCCACTTGAAACTCTAAGGACATCATTCCTCCCTAGAACCTCCCTACCACCCTAAAATATAAATCTTTGCTTTTCATAAATTTATCACGGTGATACATCATTTATCTATGGCTTACCAGTTTCATCACCATTCTACTACATTGTTCTACTTTACCTGCATTAGTGTCTTTCTAAGTGTATATGTCTCTCTCTTCTCAAATTAGTCTCTCTCTGCTCGCATGGTGTGTTCCTTATGTTATTCTCCATCTTTATTCTTTGTGCGCCATCTCACCTCTATGCACTATACCTCTGCATGCTCTTCACTGTGTCACTGTTCTTCCCTACATATTGTTCACTACATCTCTTCCTCACTACTCTATGTAGCTCACCCAGAGACTCGCCTCACTTATTTTTCCTTCATAGTTTACTCACATCGAGTCATGTGCCTATTCATCATGGAAAGTCTTCATGTTCTTTGGTGGTTCATCCCTATGTGTTCATCATCAATGAGCGTTATACTGAGATTCCTTAGCTTCTCTGGTAGTCAAAACTCTTTGTCTTCTCTGTCAGTTACAACCAGTCAATTATGGCTTCTTAGGCTCCTAAGCCCCTTCCTTCATGTGATCATTGGAAGTGACCATACGCTTAGTCTTATCGAGTGCTTATCAATTCAACAATCATGATTCAGTCTCTTGAAATGGATGACTGTTGTAACTTCGACACTTTTCTCTTCGGGTCTTCGTGACTTCCAACTTTTCAAATCTCTCAAATACAATATCACTGAATAGATTGGGTAGTTCACATTTATATATCTGAACCATATCAATGGTTATATTCAATCCTTACATCTATCCTTCATTTCTTAATCCGACAACCAAGACTTAATCAATAAATGAGATGGATTGCCACTTTTTACTCCATGACTTCATCTATTATGCTTACGATATTATTCCACTATGTTTTGATCAACGATTGATAGTACACCTGACATCAGATCGACGATCAATACCTCCTTCGGGTCTTCATACTTCGGATATGTATAGTCTCAACCCTTTCTTTCCTTTGTATGTCAATATTCTAGAGTTGACAGGCCCCTAATGCGTTTCCCTCTCGTATTAACGGTCGAGATCTCCTCATGTCTCTAGACTTTAGAGATTTCAAATCTCAGCCCCTTCTTTCGTCCGGAGTGATCACTGAGTCAGTCATCAGACGGTGGAGAACGCTTGTTGTCGGTTAACGTTTTCACTTACAATATCCTTCCATTGTAGTAGATCAATGGATGAGACTACTCCCAAAGTGATCTTTCAGATCAGACGTCTCGTGTCCACTTCAGGTCTTTGACATTCGAGACTTCGGGTGTTTGGGTGACTATTGGTGGTAAAAAACTTGAAGAAAAACTCCCAGAGTGATGTAACTCTTGTGTCATGAGCCGATCATATTCCATGTGTCACTCTGATTCATGATTTCAACATACCTGAAATGATGATTTCAACTTGACACTATTCATTCTCTGATTGTGCCATGTGTCCTTAATGAAATAGATTGTTGGCATGGTCTACTCACGTGTTCTGTTGACATGGACTTGCTAACGTGGTCTGCCATATGCCTTTTTGCTAACATGGTTTGCTGACCAACAACCCTTATCCAAAAATCCTTGTTTTTCCTTGAAATCTGATGGACATTATTCATTTCAGATTTCTGGGCTTCGGGTATTTCACATTCCAAACATTCGTTAGTGTAACCTCCTTGCAACTTTAGATCCGAAGTGAATATTGCTCGTTCGATCAGAATCTTGGATTGATGACTCAATCTTTCTGCGATGCAGCTTTGCTATCTTATCCTGTCCTTCCACTCAAAATTGATCTGATGACTGACGGAAATTTGCATTATGGGAATTTCAAATATCAAACTTTCCTGAGTGTAACCTCCTCACATCTTTAGACCCAAACTAAACATTTTTCGTCAATCATCTTCTCAAATAGACATGTAGATATTTCTGTGATGCGGCTTTGATGGCTTATCCTGTCCTTCCACTTGAAAGTGATCCAATGACTGATGGGAATTCACATAATCGAATTTTCAAACATTTTTCTCTCTTATCCTATCCTTCCACTCAACAATGATCCAACGGCTGTGAAGTTTCTTAAAACATATCCACGATCAAGAATGATTTCGCAACCACAATCTACGAGTGTTTTAACTCATCACCCAACTCCGCAATGGGAAGATTTATGCTATTGGTGAGTTAACCACAATCGTTGATCTTTGAAGCTATACGATCAGACGGTCCTGAATAATTGTGGGATGGGAACAAGCATGATGTTTAAGTCTCCTTTCAATCTCCGCAATTTATCCATGTTGTGGATTTGGTGATTGTGCATCGGACAATCATGATTTAATATGACTTAAACACATTGTTTGTTGGATCAACCGTAGTCATAGATCTTTGAATCTATCCGATATGACAATCTAGATGAATTGTGGGATTGTAACTGGTGAGTAGTTTAATTCGTCTTTCTCTCCCCGTAATGCATCCCTGTCATTAATCTGTCTTGCAGATCCGATGGTCTCGATTTGATCTGAGTTTTATTTAGCCATCGCTTCTGATATTTTGATCTTCATTCATTAACTCTCCTGAGATTTAATATGCATTTTCTTCCTTCTACTATGCCTTCTATTCTTTCCATCAATGACAAGCACACTCCTTCCTGCCAAACCTGCCAACAAAGAGTGTTCCTAGCCTCATGGTCTCCTTCTTGGTGATTTGGGACCAAAAGATCAGAAGTTGCAGCAGATGTTTCACCTGGTTCGTCCTCCTTTGTGATTGGTACCAGGCTTATGCATGAAGCTTCCAAACCTTCCTCATAATCATATATGGTGATTAAATCTATGAGGAAAGTAAGCATAGGGATGGTTCTTTCTTGGTCGATACTCTCTTCTGGTGGGATTGTCTTTGAATTATTTAGTTTTACCTCCTCGTTTGTATCGGCCGAGTTAATTCTCAAAGGTTCTATAAAGGGATTAAGTGGGGAATATTCCCCTAATATTTGCATATCTCTCTTGGCTTCCTATAGTAACAATATCCCCCTTCTCTATGCCTTAGTTACTTATACTTCTCAGTTTTCTTCTCTTACCCTAATGGACTCTTGAGCATTGTGATTTATAGTATCAACTTGTTCATCCATGGTAATTGCTTTGAATTTGGTCATATTTGGGTTAGCCCTTCTACATATCACTTCCTCCCAGTCTTGGGAACCCTCATTAAAGATATCATATTTGAAGCTATCATGAGAATATGTCCATCATAAGGAATCATGCGATGTGTGTTGGAGTACCAGGCCTTTTGGATCATGCTTGCGAAAATAATCTATGGGGAACAACTACTCAACTTGAATCAATCCCTCTTGTTTCACCTATGTAGTGTCTTTTAACATGTAAAACCTGATATGAAAACCATTGGGTATGAAATCCCTCTTCTTATCTTTTACCAAAGAGGCATTATAGCCTTTCAAAATGGTTTGGTAACAAATTTCTCCCAACATGAGATGGTCCAAGACATGAATGGGGAGTAGGTGTGGTGTGTCATTATCTTATAACACTCTGGTATAAGTGCTTGTTTCTTCAAAATACCAGTGGCCCACTTTTAAAATCACATTTTTAGCTAGCGTTGAAATCCTTGGGCATTATTTTCTAAATATAATAAAGTGCACTCGAGATATGAAATCATCGCATATCAGGGCGTAAAATTTCTTGTACCTATTTTCCCACAAAATTATGAAATAAACATGCATGGGTAAGTCAACAACATGCCAACTTAAATTCATACTTGCAAAAATGATTCTCATGCAGACTATGTCCAACAGGTAAGATGCCATGTAGAAAATTGATGTTTCTACATCTTTTGGTGTCTAGGCCTATAGGATGTTTATACTCAACTTCTTGGAAATAATGGCTCCCCAATTAAAAACCACTCCAAGATATTTCCATGGTATATGCTAATGGAATCCACACCTCTGAAAATTTTGAACAATCTTTTTCCCCATAGAAGCGGTAGATTGAAGCCATTAAATGCATATAAGGCTCTCTTAGGTTTACCATTTTGTACCAGCCATTGTTCATGTTTTTGAACTTATTATCTTCTTTCCACCATGAGGCCAGTAGCCTGTTGGTGTCATGGAACTCATAAAACCTGACCACAAATTATGTATTCAGTCTCTCCTATGGGTCTCTAAGTTTGTAGTATTTTTGTACCTCTACTGGAAGAAATACACCAGCACATTCTCCTTCCCCATTATTGACCATGCATTTCATCACATATGTGTGCTCAATTATCCATAATAGGTTCCGATGCAGGGTGGAATTGGTGTTCGGCAGGCCACAATATGAAAGTATGATCACCTAATGTTTGGGAAAACCTGGTCATCCAATATCCTAACTTTTGGGTCATTGTGAGGTGTAGAATATGGGTAATATTCCTCTTTGATTTTTTTAAAATGATCCCCCCAATGTGGGGGAATTACTATAGATCCAGTGCTTACCTCTCTATCCTTGAAATCTGGAGGCTGGGTAAACTATTTCTTAGTGGAAATTAAGATAACTAATTATGTATTTTAAATGAAATCAAGTTCCCTTGTATTCAATGATGTTGACCCTTTGTCAATCTCCACTTATTTCATTTTGGGATTTCTTGGTGAGCACCTAGTTGTTGGCTTTCACAAAGGCATTTTCTTGCACAAAACAAAATATTAAGATGCAAGACAACTCAGACAATCGTTATTCAAATAAATAAAAAATGGTAAACAATAAAGATCATGCTTACCTCTTCCTTATAGAAAATAACCTGGTCTTACTAGTAATTGAAGTGGCACAATGACCTGTTACCTCTTCGATGCTCTCTCTTTCACATTCATCTTCTTGGGAGACTAGTGATTTTGTGAATGGAATACCATGCTTGGGCAAGAACTTCAAAAATTTGAAACATACCTACCTTGTCGCATTGAGTCTTAAATTCAAGAGTAAAAATATGATCTATACAATCTATAACATAATCCACATCATGATTAGGAATAATGCAACGTAGGCTAGCAGCATAGGAGCGTGTTACTTTTTGAGTTCATCGGAGAATTAAATTTTTTTAAGGTTGATACACACATGACGTGGTTTTATTGGTTACATGGATTTCTTAGTTATCTAATCAATCACAAACCTCATCCTTTATTTAGCTAGAGGTGTCTCCTCAAATCACCCGAGCATTTTTGCACTTCAACGGAACTAGTATGATCGGTATGGGGGATAAAAAAGACCGTTAAATGGACAACACAAATCAAATAGGATCATTGATGTCGATGGATAAATATTCGATCTAAAACCAAAAATTTGGTGTTCTAGCAATCAGTCAGTAGTCAATCAGTGCATTGATATCGATGGATTATATTTGACATTGTTTCATTGGTGCCTCTAGGAAAATGTTTCTATGTCAACCTGAACTATTGTACAGTAATAACATGGAAGTATGTATATGCCATGAGGGACATCAAAATATGACATGGATAATCACCGAGAAATAAAGATTGTTTAGGAAGAAGAACACGTGGGAGTTGATTTGACCCCTTGGGCATGAGAAGCATTTCTTTTCGGCGTCAGTGATTTTATTTTTATCATATGTTCACGTGCCCTTTCTCCCTCTTCAATGATGCCGACGATATATCGATGATTGGATATCGATGATTTTTTTTCCTATGTTGACGGTTTACCTTTCGGATTTTGTCGATGCCAATGGTACATTGACGATTTGTAGAAAAACAAATTCGCAGGTTGGGATCATTGATCGACATGTGGCTCTTTATAAAACATATTTTAAGTTGTGTGAAATGTATTATAACACCACATTTACATAGAGAAAAAATTCAAATTGTTCGAAAATATTCAAACCAAAATGAATGCGATGGATGATAAAATAGAACAATAGAAACACCATTGATCCCTACACAACTGACTCCATTTAGAAAATGACAAAGTGGTACCCAAAATGAAGAAATTATCATAGACTTTTAGGGTGTGTTGAGTTCTCAATAGGGCCTTCACTTTTGAATAATCTCTTTCAGTGATGCCATTATCAGATGTGATAGTAGATATGGATGGCCTTCATTTTTTTGAAGTTGGCCAACAATTATGTTCTGACATCGTATCTCATCGGTAACTGGAAATGGTTTAAGAAAACCATTTCTAGCTTGTTAAAGTAAGAATACTTTGATCTGCGATATCGATATACCTTTTCACAACACCCCCTATGAGAGTACATTGAAGAAAGTGAAACTATATAGATTCATCCTTCAATGAGTTGGAGGAGCACCATAAGTGAAACGTTGTAACATGATCACCTGGATCTTTGCTAAGCTTGCCTTAAAATTTTGGTATGTTTGAGGGAAACTTAGTTGGCATAGGGGGCCAATGTGGATCATGACAAATCAGATTGTTCAATGACCTCAACAAATATGGAAAATGTAGAGTTGCGAGGAAAGGAAATCTAGGTTGCAGTGGATTCAAAGGAAAAGAGGAGCCTAGATTTTGAATAGCACTAGGTTGCTAGGAAAAGTTTGCTTGATGGCCAGGATTTTGGTAGAAACCATGGTGTCCTTGGCCAGTATAATGAGTTTTCATGTTATTGTACATTATCAACAGATTCATATAATTTTATGAAATACCTTGGGTAGGGATTGCTCCCTGCATGGTATTCCAAGGAACTTGGTTGGGGATGCCCTGAGTTGATCCTCCTAGCATAGGTATTGAACCATGCCTAGGGTTCCATTGAGGGTGGGAGGGGTTGCCCATGATCGACATCCCTTGCGAAGGAAAAAAAAATTCTATGGATTTCCAAGACCTTGAGAGGAGAAGTCTCATATCATCACTCCATGTGAAGGAATGAATCCTTGTATAGGGTTGGTTTTGTTAAAGAAGGGGTTGCCCACTGATAAGAATGAGAACGATGATAAAGCATTTCTTTTGAAAGAAACAAACAAAGAGAAAGGCATAGACCCAACTAGAGTCATATAGGACTGAGACCCATGACTCCCTCGACTAAACAAGATGGAACTAGTATTAAGTCCATATGGTTGCTGGAAGGAACCTCCAAGCGAGGGGGATAGAGGAGGGATGTGACCCACACAATAAGGGATACCATTAAATGGAGTAGTGGTGCCCATGAAGGATCCTTGTAAGGGAGCATTAGAACTCTCTACCCGTAGACCAATAGTCTATAGAGAAAGGTAAGTTAAATTCAATCTTGCATTGAAACCTAACATCCCGTATGTAAAAGGAGTACCAGACACATTCTGTATAGTAGGAAAAATGGTCATAGTCATTGTGGGGACTATGTCACTACTAGAAGTTATAGGTGTTTGGTTAGTAGTAGTCCTTCTAGGTAAAGGTTGATGATCTAAAAAGGATCCAAAGAATACTAAGGATAGCTCATAATTCGCAGAAGCAACTCAAGAAGCTCAAAATGGCCTCATCAGATAGAGAAAGGGAAAAAATTCAAAGTCCTCAAAACTCAGTGAAAATGGCATCATCGAAAAGAGCACGTCACAATATTTCCAACGACATTAATGACTCATCAAACGAAGTTACGAATCAAAATATATTCGTGGTAAAAGTTTTGGTCAACCTAGCCCAGTCAACAGGGATGAGCTAGCATCAATACTACTAACGTCAACATCAATATGGATGTCGTCAGCATCTGTAGAGTGTATGTGGCACATGCAGAGGGTGACACATGTCATGATGAAATCATCATGATGACGTGGTGGCACTAGAGGCTGCTATATGTCACTCATTTTTGTCATTTTCAGGTCAATCCATGGAACAATGAGGAAGTGCTATGTGGCATCACGTACAACCACATGGAATATTGTACGAGACGTAGCAAGTGATGTGGCAGGCTAGGGTGGCAAGATGACATGGTAGGTGACGTGGCATGATAACATGGTAGGATAACATGGCAGGTGACATGGAAGATGACTATACAAGTGGTTGGAATAGGCCAATGGTTGGTTGCCACATGGCTCAGTCATGGACTGTCATGTGGCAGTGAGAAAATGCCCAATGAGGGCCCGTAACTGAATTTTCAAAAATAAAAAAGGGGCCCATTATATCTGGCAGAAAAACTACAAACTCTGACGAATCTCAACAACACTCCAAACTTGGAGAAGTTCCAATCTATATATACATATTTTTATAACAATAACCCAAAATGGGAGGCTCGCGGCCTTGACCCTGTGATCTCCTCCTATACAATGCCTTACAATACCATCTTCCATCGTTGGGCCAACCGAATCTGTTGGTTAGTCCGCCCAACTTTTCAATTAAATGTTGAGTCTGACCATATATGGAAAAGGGTGCTCAATGGTATGACAGAGCACATATTTCAAGATGCAGTATAGAGAATTAATTGCAGGGAGCAGGAATGAAAACTGAGACGAGATTCCTGAAGGTCCTGGGAGTGACAAAGTCGGATTGGGGCATGGAGATAGTCATTTTTGGGTAATTGGATGCCACGAATTCAATGGTTTTGATTTTTTTCTGAACTGAGAAAATATTTTGTAGCTTAATTACAGAATGAGGTATACTTAAAAAGGCCTACCCATTTGAGAGAAATACCTAAAGACATATTCCACCAGGGATGAACTACGATATCAAGTGTTTGTGTTCAGATTTAATTCTTATGTCTCTTCATTATTGTTCTTTTCCTTCATTGTGGTGCACTTTAATTTATGCTCATTTAATACAATTCTTTATAAGTCACCTCGATGAAAATATATTGGATCATGTTGGTATCAAAGTAGTCATATTTGACTTGAATTGTTGAGTTTGAATTCTTACTAGGGCCAAGCATAATAAGGGTGAAGGAACTCTTAAGACTTTCAATCCTGAAGTTGGTTGTGCATCCCGAAGGAAGAAAATGGAAGAAGAGGAAAATTGTGATGAACAGGAAAAAAACTTCCATATGGTCTTTTATCGCATGTCAGAAATGGTAAAGTGAATGTATGGAGACTACAAGAAGAGGATGAAGAAGAAAGGGAAGAAAAAGGAAGCACAAGATGATGATAATGATTTAGTAAATCAAGGGGATGGAGGAAACCCTCCTGAGCCTCCATATTCACCATCAAGTTCTATCTCTTCTTCCTCTGAGCATTCTCATCATTCTCATAATTCTAGCCATAAAGATTCTTTTAAGAAACCATTATTAAAGATTGATGTAAAATTTTCTTTACCTATGTTTAATGGAGATGCTAATCCTGAAAATCTAGATAATTGGATCTGACATGTTGAAGTATATTGTCATGTTCAACAAATTGATGAAGATGAAGTAAAAGTGAATTTGGCTTCTCTTCGGTTGGAAGGCATGACTCTCATATGGTGGGAGTGGAAACTTTAGGACATAAGTAAGTGTGGTAATATTCTTTCCTCGTGGTCGGAATTTAAATCAGCAATAAGGAATCAATTTTATCCATTGGTTTATTTACATAAAACAATGATGGAATGGCAAACTTTAAGACAAAGTAAAGGTCAAATTGTACAAAGTTTCATGGAATAATTTATGAAGAAATTTGTTGCATTAAACATTCCTTTGGATTATTATGAAACGTTAATGAATTATATTGGCGCACTTCACAATTACATTCCCCATACTTTGTTATTGTTTAACCCACCATTCTTGATGAAGTTTGTGTGCAAGCCACTCACCTTGAGAACAGGGGAAATCATGTTCAAGAATATCCCACAAAGAAACCTTCCAATTTCCCTCATAAGGAAAGTTTAAAAGGAAGGACAAGAAGACCTCCACTGTAAAGAGAGAAAAAGGAAAACCATCTTGCACTCATTGCAAGAAAATTGGTCATGATGATGAACACTATTTGAAACTACATCCAGAGAAGAGACCGAAACATTTCAGTGGAAATGGGAAGACAAAGACCATTGCTACAGTGCAATAAGATCTTAGTTCTGATTCAGGAGATGAAGGAAAGATCACAACGGTTGGAGTACAAGGTAAATATTCCCTTCATGCTAGTTCAAATTCCAATAATAAGTCTCATGATGATGAAAGAAAGGGGAATGAATTACTTCATATAGGAGTTGTATCTAAACACACTAACATAGACACATTATTTGATATGGGTTCCCAAGTAAATTTGATATCTGAAGCACTTTTCAAAAAGATGGATCTTGAAACTAAACCACATCTAAAGCCTTATCCTATTGATTGGGTATGTGATAAAGCAAAACTTAATGTCACCAAGCAATGTAGTGTCATATTTTCTATTTTTTCAAAGTTGATTGATGAAGTAGATTTGAATGTTGTATCACTTGATATATGTGGCATAGTGTTGTGGAGTCCTTATCTTGATGATACAAAACCAGTGTTCTTTCGTCATGAGAACAAGTATCACCTTACTAAGGGGGGAGTGGAATATATTGTTAGATCCCATAGCATGAGGGTAAAAACAACACTTGTTAGTGCAGGACAAATGAAGAGGCTCATAAACACTAATAAGATATATGTACTCATGGTTGTAAGGTAGAAAGATGTCCGAACATCTAATTATTTCCAAGGATGTGATCCTTCTCATAAGAAATAATTAATTGATATTGTTTCTAAGTATGATGATATTTTCCAGGAACCAGATGGATTACCTCCTAAGAGGCAAATCCAACATGAAATACATATTCAAGAAGATTCTCCTCTTCCTAATGCAGGCATGTACAGGATGTAAGTTGTAGAGATGACAGAGATCAAGAAGCAAGTAGAAGGCTTATTGGATCAAGGGGTCATCATTCCCATCTCATATCCTTGTGGTTCTCTGATCTTGATGGTGCCAAAGAAATATGGAACATGGAAAATGTGTGTCGATTACTAGGCCTTAAATAACATCACGGTGAAAAATCGATACCCTCTTCCTCGTATAGATGATTTACTTGATCAATTTTTTTTTTTTTTATTTCACTAAGTTGGATTTGTGTAGTGGATAACATCATACCAGGGTTGTAGAACAGGATGCATGGAAGACTACCTTTAAAACCAAACTTGGATTGTTTGAGTGGTTAGTTATGCCACTTGGGATTTGTGATGTTCTGACAACTTTCATGCATGTGATGAATGATGTCTTCAGGCCATTTCTAGATTATTTTGTTATTGTATATTTATACGACATTCTTATATTTAGTGGGACTTTGGATGAACATGTAAGGCATGTAAAGAAAGTATTCGATACTTTGAAAAGGGAAACTTTGTATGTAAAATTATCCAAATGTGAATTTGGTAAGACTGCACTTGTGTACTTAGGTCATATTATAGGAGGAGGACAATTGAAAATTGATCCTTCCAAGATGAATGTAATTGTAAATTGGCGTGAGCCCAAAAGTGTAACTAAAATATAGAGCTTCTTAGGTGCAGTCCAGTATTAGAGGATATTCATTTCAAACTTCTCCTTTATAGCATCTCCTTTGCATGCCTTAACCAGTGTGAAGAACACTTTTCAGTTGGGAGGAAAGAAAAAGATCAATACTGCACTAGTATTAGCACTCCCGAATCTTCAACAACCCTTCATGATTGAGACAGATGTCAGTGGATACACCATGGGTGCAATATTGATGCAATATTGTAAGCCTATATGTTACCACTCTAAAATGTTTAACCAAGTTGTTGTTAACTATCCTCCATATGATTAAGAGTTGTATGCATTATTTCAAAGCGTAGAGAAATGGAAGCACTACTTGTTAGGGAAGGAAATGATCATACATACATATCATCAACCCTTACAGTATCTCCAAGCACAAACCAAACTGCAGTGATATTGACATTATATATGGATGGGTTTCCTACAACAATTTCATTTGGTAATGAAGTACAAAAAGGGTACGAGTAACAAGGTAGCTTATATGATTTCTAGACCTCCTATTGTTGCTTCTATTATTTTGAAGAATGCTTCTTTATCTCATGATATCTATGTGGAACAATATTCCATTGATGAAGATTTTAAATAAGTATATGAGAAGCTAATCCATGGTGCACAAGTAGAGAACTATTGTCTGCAGGGAAAAATACTCTACCATATTAGAAAGCTATGTATTCCTACAAGTGAACTAGTCCATGTAATATGACAAGCTCACACTTTGCTTGTTTCTGGGCATTTTTGGGTAGGAAAAACTACGGCTCATTTGCAGAGGTTTTGTTCCTAGCCTCACATATAAGGAATTGTAAATAACTATGTAAAGGGTTGTGTGATGTGTTCTACTTGTAAGCCCACTAATAGAAAACTGGGGCTATACTCACTACTTCCTGTTCCATCCCATCCATGGGAAAGTATCTCCATGGATTTTGTAGGGGGGTTACCAATGTCGAAAATACTATTTTTATGTTGTAGTCGATAGGTTCAACAAGATGTGTATCTTAATGCCATGCAAAAATAAGATCACTTCTCAGAAGACGACTAATCTCTTCTTTTAGTATGTTTGGGTTCACTTTTGGTTACCCACATCCATTATCTCGAATCAAGATATTCAATTCCTTTGGTATTTCTGGAAAATTTTGTGGATAATGATGGACATCAAGTTGAATAGGAGAACATATTTCCATCCATATACCAATGGATAGAGAGAGGTTGTTAACCGAACAATGGTAATTTTTCCTCAATGCTACTACAACAAGCATCCCAAGTGATGGGATGAGAAAATACCCTATGTAGAGCATTCTTACAACCGAGCCTTACATTCCTCTACTCGGTTTTCTCCTATTGAGACATGTTTTGGGTATTTACCTAAGGTTCCTTTGGAATTGATGTATGGGAGAGATGTTGATTCAAATTAACAAAGGAATAAAGACATAACCCACAAGTTCATCCAGAGGATCCAGCAGATACACCAAGTAGTCAGGGAACAACTGGAGAAAAGTCAAGCATGGTCTAAATCCCAGCATGACAAACACAAGGTTGATCATCAATTCTAGGTTCGAGACTAGGTATGGATTCACATCATCAAGTAAATATTGGAGGGTGAAAGAAATAAACTCAAGCCCATCCGTTATGGACCCTTCATTATTTTGGAGAAAAATGGTACTAATTCTTTTCGTCTAGATATTTCACGTTATATGCATATCAAATCAGTTGTAAATGTGGAGAACTTGAAACTTTTTTAGCCTCCCATGATCATGGATCAGGGTGAGGAAGTTTCAATACCTCTAGTTGGTAAGTTTTCTCCTGAGTACTTGGATGAGTTAAAGTAAGATATCATCCTGGACAGAAGGACAAGGACTTCACCCATGGGTGATGTTGACTATCTTCGAGTAGGCTTAAAGGGCACACATCCAATCAAGGAAAACTGGATTGAGAAGGAAAAGGTGGGGGAACTCTTCCCTCACTTATATGTTTATTGATGAAATCTTTTGGTGGTCCAAAAATCTCTTAGTGGGAAGGCGTGATCCAAAAATGATCTAGAGAAGACTAAGGACAACTCATAATTCATCAGGAATCTTAGAATGACCTCAGCAAAAAGAGAAAGGGAAAACATTCAAAGTCTTCAAAACTCTGTGAAATTGGCATCATTGCGAAGAGCACATCGCAAGATTTCCAACATCATAAAAAAATCGTCAAACAGAGTTACAAATCAAAAGATATTTGTGGTCAAAGTTTTTGTCAACCTAGCCCAGTCAGCAGGGATGAGTCATCATCTATACTGCTGATGTCAGCATCCTTATAGATGACGTGAGAATCCATACAGTGTACATGGAACACCCAAAAGGTGACATGTGTCATGTTGATGTCAGCATGAAGTCAACATGGTGATGTGGCAACACCAAAGGCTGCCACGTGTCACTCATTTTTGGCATTTTCAGGTCAATCCATGGACCAATGAGGAAGTGCCACATGGAAATCTATACAACCATGTGGTAGATAATACAAGACATGGTAGGATGACATGGCAGGTAGGTGACTGTGCAAGTGGTTGGCATGGGCCAATGGTTGGCTGCCACATGACCTAGTCACGGGATGCCACGTGGCACTAGGAAAATGCCCAATGAGGGCCTGAAATGAAATTTTCAAAAATAAAGAAAGAGTCCTGCCAATTTGGAGAAGTCTCACCAAATCTAGTGGCCAAACTACAAACTCCGACGAATATAAAAAATGCTCCAAACTTGGTGAAGTGCCTATATATACATATTGTTATAAAAATAACCCAAAAGGAGAGGCCTGCGGGCTCGAACCTGGGAACCTCCCCTATCCAATGCCTTACAATAACATCTACCATCACTGGGCTAAGGGACTCTATTGGTTAGTCCACCCAACTTTTCAATTAAATGTTGATTCTAACCAAGGATGAAAAAAGGGTGCTCGATGGTATGACCAAGCACATATTTCAAGATGCAGTACAGAGAATTAATGGCAAGGAGTAGACACAAAAATTGAGACAAGATTCCTCAAGGGTTTGGGAGTGCCAAAGTCATATTGAAATGTGGAGACAGTCATTTTTGGGTAACTTGATGCCACTAATTCAATGGTGATGTATGTTTTATGATCTGAGCAAAGATTATATAGCTTAATTCCATAATGAAGTATACTTATGTATTTTTCCAAATTCTTTTGCTGAGTTAATAAAAAGGCCTACCCATTTGAGAGTAGGACCCTAAGACATAGTCCACTAAGGATGAACTTCATTATCAATTTTTAGTATTCAGATTTTATGCTTATGTCTCTTCATTATTGAGTTTTTCCTTCTTAATATGGTGCACTTTAATTTATGTTCATTTAATAAAATTATTTATAAGTCACCTCGATGAAAAGATCCTGGATCAGTTGAGGAGGAGGTGAAACCCCCCCTCCTCCCGCAATTGCGATGGGAGTATTGCTACTAGTAAAATCCCCCTATACTAGGTCTAAGGTAAAGGAAGAGAGATAACTCCCTTAAAATATTGTTCTACCCTTAATCTATCCCCCAAAAATATAAACAAAATGACGAGAGAGAAAGGAAACAGAGTTAATTAGTACACCTTTAGTCCTTGTGGTTGGTGTAGACCTCTTCCATTTGGTGTTGCCCCCAATATCATGGATCTCCTCCTAAATCTAACCTACAAAAGGTTAGGAATGCAATGCAACAACATATGTAATTTCTATTGATCACTTTGAAATTTTAGACATATATATAAATGCACAAATTAATAAAAGCATGTAAACATAGGGGTTTGGGACAAGGATGAACTCTTTTATTCAATTTCAAGATAAAAATGATTACAACCTTTGTTTGCAACCACTCCACGAACCAAGTTGGGTCTCCTTTGTTGTGGCTCTAAGTGCATCAATCCCACATTATCTTCTCATATCCAACATATCACCAAGGGAAGGAGGAAGGGTTGCATAAGGAGAAAGGTTGGAGGGCAAGGATGAGGCTAAAAATCAGAAAGGGATGAAAATATTGGGCTAAGAAAGGGAAGTGATTTTGGCAGAGTTTTCTTATTCTCTTGCTCATGTTCATAAATGACTTCCCAAGACCTCTTTTTATATGAGAAAAATATGGTTATTCAGTTTGGGGATGGGATACAAGGGGTAAAATGGTTAGGAAACCCTCCATAACTCGTAAACTTCGTCGAATTCCACACAATTTTATATTTTTTGCAATTTTTGGAGGTAAACGTGGGCTAAATAGCATGCAACATGTGTGTGTACGGCGGCTAACTATAATGCAACACACATCTATACATGGGCTATTAGTGCAGTAGAGCACATACACTATAGAAAAAAAGGTTTTTTAAAAGGGAGCCTCATCGGTATTTTTTCATAGTATGCAAATGGAAAGGCCAATGTCTTGTGTGCACAAATAAGGCATTTTGGACTATAAAAATGCCCCCTAATGTGTGAGGTCAGTAGAGAGATTAATGGCTGAAATACATTAAAATATATTTACAAAGTGGGAAGGAACGTAGTTGAGTGATCCCGAGATGAGTTTTTTTTAGCATGCCATCTGCAAAATAATGATAATCTCTTTGATTCGGGCATACCCATACTTAGGATGAACTAAGCATGGTTTCCAATCAAGTACATTGCAGATCCATGTCATATATGACTGCTAGAAAAAATATAAATGTCCATATAAAGTGCAGCCACGAACAATACAGAGTGGATCTACATCTCAATATCATCTGAATATATACAAGTACAATATAATATGCATATTCAAGAAGAATTAATGCCTCTATATGAATATGAGGACTTCATAGCTTGAGAAACAACCTCAAGATCTTCAAAATCTCATGTAGGATTACAATAGGAGTGTAAGACTCACTACCCTGAGGTCTTCGACATTTTGTCGGGGAAATACTAGAGGATATCGATCATCTGGCACAAAAAATCATTGATTTTGAATCCAAACTTGACTAGACTCTCAAGATGGATGACTCATGAAAGTCAAGACTTAAACTCTGGAATTTCTGACTCGGGTTGGAAAAAAATTCCCTTGGACAAACACACGGAAAAGTGATGAGACTTAGGTAGCATATGATTGACATAATTCTATGATACAAGAGGAATCACAAACTCTCCATATGTTTGGAGTAGTAATCAAATGGAGGAGGACACACATCTATGTAATGAGAACAACTTCATAAGGTCATACTAGATCCCAATGCTTGGAGAACAAATGGAGGGATGTGCTTTGTCCAAGGGAGACTATATTGTTGTCGATAAAAGAGAATGTATATCATGTCCCCTCGTTTTGGAATATTTGATTTTTTTGTCTTTTTCAAATTTTTAACGATCTTGAAAAAGAATATAAGAATGCTACATTAAAAAGGATGAACAAGTGTCATGGGAAAGAAAACTAGTTCCAAGAACATAGAACATACTGATTCTTGGTTCAAGGATGCATGTGCAGAATAAGGACACTCAGGAAAATTCCTCCATCGGTCAAGGTGTCATATCGCGAGGGAAAAAAGTGCTACAAGGCTTGCATTTAATGAATGATTTGAAGGTTCATTTAATAGAAACATGAAGCTGACATTAGGACAAATACACAAATATGAGACATGCAATGCAATTAGGTATCACACAACAAGACTCCTTCCATGTGGAGTTTTGCGAGCCTAGAGAAGGTAAGATCGGTGGTTTTTCATGTTTAGAGAGTCTGAAAAACACTAAAACAAGACTCTAGAGTGTTCCTTTTTCGTAATTGGTCTAGTCGGTTTGAAAAAGGGTTAAACTTATATAGAAAGGATGTCTCTTCAATACCATTTTAACGAGTGTGACTGAGACAAGATCACTCGGAAATATTTTCAATTTTAAGGAGTCTGAAAAGAGCTTAACTATGGACTCACAACCTTTTTCTAAGTTTAGTCTCCCTAGCCCTAAAAAGTATAAAATATAACTTAGGAGAACTCTCCTAGTGAGACATGTCTTGTGAGACATACCTTTTTCCTAGATAATCTATTGGCCGAAAAAAAGGGTTAAACTTATGCCAAATAGATGTTCTTTCTATACCAATTAATGAGTGTGAAAGGAACAAGGTAACTCGATGATATTTTCATATTTAGGGAGTTCGAAAAGAGATTAAATATGGACTCCATGGGGTTTCCTTTTTCATATATAATCTCCAAGGCCCAAAAAAGAGATAAACCAAAACCAAGGGGAATGGCCCTTTTTCGAAAATTTAGTCCCTCAGGCCTGAAAAGGGTTAAACTTACACCTAAGAATTCTCTCGTAGTGAACCAAATGTACTATGGCATACCTTTATTCATAAATTAAGCATACAAACCGAAAAAGGTGTAAACTACTATCAGATAGATGTGCTTTCAAATTTTAGTTTGACAAGCATGAAGGGAAACAAGATCCCCTGAAAATATTTTCAATTTTAGAGAGTCTAAAAAGGGATCAAAGAAGACTCTAGGGGGGATTATTTTCTTAATTAATCTAAATGAAATCAAAAATAATAAATGATCTCTCTTTATATGTTGCTTTTAAAGTTTAAGCGAGCCTGAAAGACAACAGACCATGCTCATAGGGAGTCCCTCGAGTATTATCCAAAAAAGATGAAGAAGAATGGGGCTTTGATATACAATCATGGAGGGACTAAAAGGACTCCCAAGCCTATGGAAAGAACTCACAACATGGATGCCAAAATGAAACAAAGGATCTAGCTAGGGCATCCATGTATTATTGCACTTCTAAAGCAACATAGAAGGTTTTGTCTCACACTTTGGTGGGATTGATCCTGTGGAAAAGCGAAAAAATCAACAATAAGAAAAATTCAAGGTGGTGAGAGCCTAACCTATATGCAAATGATGAAAAAAAACTTTTACCACGGGATGATATGAGTGTAACCCATCTCATGAAAACACCAAACAAAAAGAACTAGTACATTAGAAAAACCCAAAGATCTCTCAAAAATAAACTCAAGTACTCACCGCGCTAAGAATTGGAAAAAAGAGCACCAAACTGGGGAAAAAAGGGCCAAAAAAGTCTATAAATACAAGTGGAAAACTCATTTTAACCATCGCAAATTGGAAAATAACCAAAAATTAAAAAACACTCTTCTTTAAAATGTGAATTCAAGGAGCTACAGTGGACAAAAGAGCCTCAAACATGAACCAAGTAAGCACTAATGACATTTCTTCTCCTTTTCATTCATTATTTGTTGTTTATATTATTGTTTGGAGGGTGCATGCTCTAGTAAAAGGGTCAGGCATGCATGTATGCAGTCTGTCTATGCCCATCACATGGGAAAGGTAATAGTTAGACCGCGTACATATGTGACTGTCTTAAAGACATCCCGCATACATATCTTTTATCTTTCAAAAAATAAATGAAACAAGGGGCTAAACTCAAAAACAAATTTGTTTTGCAACAGGATGTATGTTCATTGGTGAGAGAGGGAACATGAAGAGTTATATGTCTTGGTATAGGAGGATCCAAGGGCCATTGACATGATTAAGCAATGTGGTATGTGGAAATTTTTTCAGTGTCCATTCATGAGGGCACAACCTAGGTTATTGAACCACTTGATAGAGTATTGGAATCCAGATTCATAGGCCTTCATGCTAGAGGGCCAATAATTGACTCTGGCGATGGAGGATATTTACATTTTGATCAACCTCTCCAGGAGGGGGGAACCGGTCAAATTTAGTACCTTTCCTTTAGGACCGCACAACATAGAGGTTTGATTACATTGGTATGTATTGTGAGGCTGACACCGAGAAAGTAGGATCTCAGGTTCTAAATCACAAGATCACAAGCATTAATATTCAAATAGTACTCTACATGATTGGGCAGATCACAGGATCTACAAAACTTCATCAAGATTCATGCGCACAAATGCATTGTGCAGCTCAATGTCTAGACGCCAACATTTTTTACCAGAGCACTACAATACTCACATACATGAAAAAACAATTGATCAATTGTCGAAGAAGAACGAACAAGAAATTAGGGTTCGAGACCGTGTTGTGCGCTTTATTTTTCGAGAGAGTGCCAAGCCTTATCTCGAGGAAGATAGTAGGACCCCATATTTCCTCTTTTTCGATACTATGCATGTCAGCATGTTTTTTACCTAAAAAGGGTGTAGGGTGAGTACAAGAGGCATTTGATGACAATTATTTTGATTGGTGGGCCCACTAAATTTTTGTGATCAAGGAATAACCCTACACAAGGATCAATTTCATGAGGTATGTTGATATGCCTATGCCCCATGGAAAGGAGTGCAAAGAGATAGGTAAACACATTTTGAATTTATTTTATTTTTTAGTTTTTAGTTTTTTTAAATATTATCCTTTTTATGGTAATCTCAAAGTACTAACTCAATGATCTATCATATGCAGATATGGGACCAGTGAAACTGAATGACTTCACCCAGAACATGCATCTTCCTCGATCATATGTCTGACCAACAACAACAAGAGGACCAATAGATGCAGAAGGACTACCATCTAGAGAGGCTGAGAGAGTATTGCGACTAGTATAGAGGAACCTAACAAATGAGCTCACGCATGTAGTGTCGATGGAAGAGATAGAGAACCTTCCATTGGCCATGCAACCACATGTTGTAGGGGTACCCAGGACTTGGGTTCAGTTGTTCTGACATCTTTCGAATGTCGTAGTTCATTATACTAGGGCCAACTAGCCTAGGCCATAGTTAGTACTGGACCACATATGTGCCAATGGAACCTTTTATTCTCTATTATGTAGTGAGGGATTGAGCCCATCGATGTAGATCAGATCTATTTGAAGCTTTATGGCCCAATTTTGTACTTATGAAATTATTTTTGGACACAAGTTTATATATACATATTTTTACTTTATGGACAAATATTTTTTACAAATGTATTTAGATGTGCATGTATGTATGTTCTTTTACTTTTATGTGTGAGAAATATGCCAATCTAATACTTGATTAGACAATGTATCAATTAGTTGATTAGATATCCTAGGAACATGAATATAAGTAATATAATCAAAATAGCATTATAAGAGATGTCCCTAAGGAATCATTGGTAAAGGGTGGGATCGTAGACACAATATACTCCATTTAACTAAGACACGACTAGTTAGGCATCTAGATAAACCTAGACGTGAGAAATACCATGTGACAAGGAATCACGTAGTAATTCTATTATGAAATTGTACTCAGTAAAATTATTGTTTTCTTCACCCAGAAAAATACCTCCAGAAGAAATCAAGTGACGAAAAGGTGTAACGATCACAAAAGATGTGAAAGCAAGCCTTTGAGTGTGTCAGATAATACCATTCACAAACCCAATATAGACCTTAGATTCACTTGACATCTCCCCAGGGAAAAGAAACAAAATAAACTACATGTCCATAAAACAAAAAGACAATACTGTGTAAATAAAACTACATTATATACAAGAATTCACATTCAGGAGATCGATCTAAGAATAATACTTCTTAAGGTAGAGCCCATTTCTAGGCTCCGATAAAGCATTACCCTCTAAATAAACTAGTTGATAGGAGCCCTTTTATGAAAAATTATTAACAATGAATGGTCTAAACCACATGGGTTTGAACTTTCCTTCCCCTAAGGGATATTTATCTTGGTCATAGACCAGGACAAGATCCCCTTCAGAGAAAATACGAGGGAGGATGGACCGATCATACTGACACTTGACACATTTATTTTGAGCCTTGTTGGACAAGGTTTCATATCAACACTGGTCATTGAGCTACTCGAGATATAAAGACACTCTTCAAGTGGTGTAGTGTCAGGAAGTTCCATTGCTAGTTTAAGGGAAGGGATTTGGGATTCTATGGGAAAGAATTCCTCCAGCCCATAAATGAGTTGGAAAGGAGAAAACCAGTAGCAGTCTTGACTGAGGTTATATAATCCCAAAGTGTCGAGTACAACATCAAATTCCAATTTGACTTGGCCAAATTGATCTTCTTCTGAAGAATAGTCTTGAGAGACTTATTAAGAGCCTCCACTTGACCATTCTCCTGTGGGTAGTAAGGTGATGGATGTTCCTTCTTAAACCTTAGTTTTAATGTTAACTCAGACATCATATTGTTCTAGAAGTGACTGCCATGATATGTGAAAATCTCCTTCGAAATACCAAACCTAGCTACAATCTGGTTAAAAAAAAAAGGTGCAGTCATTTCCCTGTCATTGTTGAATGTCGTCATAGCTTCAAACTGCTTAGTAAAGTAGTCTACTACTATGATGATATAGTGATGCCACCTAGTTGAAACTGGGTGGCATGTAGTGAAATAAATCCCCCACTTAGTTAAGGGACCAACAATAGTAACTAGGAATATGGGATATGGGTGTTCCCACATCTTCTAAGAGTAGATATGGCATGGGTGACACTTCTTGACCTCCTCTACACAATCTTCGAGCAATGAGGGCCAAAATTATCCAACGTGAAGAATATTTTGGGTTATTTCCAACCTAGACAGGTGACCGCCACATTCTCTTGTGTGACAGTAATTTAACACAAGTTCTTCCTCTTCATGAGTGATACATCGGTGGAGAATCTAGTCCACTCCTTGACGATATAAATTATTATTGAGGATAACATAGTTTTTCTCTTGATATTGTATTCGCCAATGCTCATTGTGAGAAGAAGAAGAGGGGAAATTCAAAGTAAAATGATACACAATTATATCTCCATACCAAGGGTTCGAAGATGCAATGAAGAAAATATCCCCATTAATCAATGACTCTTCGGGAAAATTATTACCACTCTCAACCATAAGTTTCGAGATTATTTCAACAAATAACAAAGACTTTTTAAACTTTACCGAAACAAAATCTAAGTCAAATTCTTACAGGATGACTATCCATGGGATGATTTTCCCGTCGATGACCCATCATGTTAACACTTACTGAAAAGGGTTCATGACATCTATGACGGTGGTATTGTGAAGTAAGATATAATGACAGAACCATTGGACAACATCAACAGCTGCCAAAGCAAGTTTCTCAGCATGTGTGTAGTTGAGTTCTGGTCCTACCAAGCCTTAACTAAGATAGTGGATAGCATGCTCTTCGAGTGCATCATCCTATTGAAACAAGACCACGCCAATAATAGACTATGTGGCAGCCAAATACAACAACAAGTCCTTTCTATAATCCAAAGTATTGAGCATAGGGGAAGACGTCAAAGCACGTTTCAATGCTTCAAAAGAGAGTTGAGCCACTTCATCCCATCATAATGGGACCCCCTTTTTCAAGAGACACATAAACCCTTTAGTAATCTCAGCATATTTGGAAACAAAACATTGAAGAAAGTTAGATTTCCCCTGTAGACTTTGAAGATGGGGCATTCTGCACGGGGGAGGCAATTGAACTATTTACTCAACCTTCAAAGGATCGATAATAATCCATTTAGTTGACATGATAAAACCTAACAAGCCTCTAAATGTTATGCAAGAAATACATGTATTTGGATTCAGGTGAATCTGATAGTAGTGACACCTCTCAAAGATAAGTCGTAAATGGGAGGGTTGATCGGATCTCTTATGAGAGTGTGATTCCACATCATGAAGATACACCTAAACTATGTGTTTGAGGTCATGGAAAGAAAACGACATGGCCCGCTGAAAAGTGGCTCCGACATTCTGTTGAGCTCTCAACACACCCTAAAAAGTCTCTGCCAAATTTTACTTTTTGGGTACCACTTAATCTTTTGGTATTGTCTAATTCAGAACGATGTTGTTTTCACTTATCATTGTTTTCTGCAAATTCTCCTTGATTCCTTAAAAGTTTCCCTGAGCATGTCAAAACCATAATAACTTAAAGGGATTAGCATTTGATTAAATAATCAACCACTAAATCATTTCACCCGATGCGTCCAAAATTTGGCACTCGAAAGAATTAGAGATGAAAGAAAATCATCACAGAAAACTAAGGACGTCAATCATCGATTTTCGTCGACGTCGGTAAAAGGGGAGTTGTCCTTTCATGATAAGAATTGCACAAGAAAGTTTGTGATGACCAATTTCATTTGGCATCAGCGAAACATGAAAGGAAGTAGTCGTTTGCGGGGAAAGAAAGGAATCGTCAATGACTGATCCCATAAAATCATTTCAGCATCGGCAACATATGAGTAGCTAAACCCATAAGGAGTGTAAAATGTTTTCCACGCCACCAAATCTTGAAACCTTTTGGCATCAGTGAAATTCCAAGAAGCTAGCCCAAGGAAAAGGATGCGATAAGTTCATCCCTGGTTACTGACCCCTGATATCTAATCAATATCGGCGATTCCTAGGCTTGGTTAGGGAGCGCGTAAATGAAAGAAGGTTACCACCTCTGTTGGCGCTTGTGAGTCAAGTCACCATTATTTATCTATCGTGTGTCATGTCAGAACCATCCGACAAAATTAATCGGTGTCGACAGTTTTCTTTTTGTAAAAAAAATGGTATCAAAGAAAAATCCCATAGCTCTGCGTTGATCCCCGACTTCCCCATTCAGGAAGTGACATGATGGGATGTTGTAGCTCTAAGATACGCTATATATGATGCATTTAATTGATTGATTAATTCCAATATTGAGCATTATTTTCTAATTTGTGCTCAAAGGAAAATGACCATTTTATCCTGTAGATACAATGCATCTCCCTCCGCACCTCCATCGTCAACCTACGTAAAATTGATTACATAGAATTGGTGGTAAGAAGTTTTAAATTCCATCCCATTATTTGTATTAACAGCTTGATGCGATTGATAAGTTCTATCTCATTATATTATCCTAAATCATTATAAGCCAGATCATTTTGTGTGCAAAGAAGTCCAAAATGTTCAGAGGAGCGAGATGAATGACTTAGAGAAGCGTCCAAGGTATAGTGAGTATTAAGCAATAGAGTTTAGCAAGCATACAGGTATGTATCAGTATGGTTTTGTTGTTTCCACCTCACATGTATATTAAGATCTAATATTACTCTGTATGTTGGCCCTAATTGAACATATTCGGTTGCAAGAACGATGCCTCCAAAGAAAACTACCACTAGGAAATCTCCTAGAGCCCCAAAGCTGCAAGAATCGAAAGCAGAAGAGGGCTTCTCCCCAGACGTTGGAAGAAAATTGGAATTCACTTCCAAGTTGATGCCCATCATCAAGAAGATCACCAAAGAAGCCTTTTCTCATCCCCCAGCCTTTGGGGACACAAAGGCAAACATTGGGACTAAGACAATATTCCTGCGATGGGAATACATGTTCAAGAAAATCAACCATGAAGAATTTCTCGAATATACCCTGCATAGCGATCCTGACACAAGGAAGTTGGACGATGAGGTCTTCATCAACATCCGCAAGGCTTACCTACACATGGTGGCAAGAAGGACTCTTGTATTCCCTTGCATTGAACTTTTGAAATGGATCATTGATCACACTGATGCATAAAAGTGTGTAATTAATGATGATAATGGTCAAATCGTCAGGTTTTTCCTCTCAGTAGAAGTCCAAAATTATTACAAGCTCAGGGATCCAGATGAATGTTTGAACAAGGATTTTGTTGTGAATTTTTATCAAAAGCATGACACTAGCAAAATCATGGCGTCCTGGTGGAGAGATGACAAAAAAATTCACCAACCAAAACTTCAGTTGGTACCCAACAGCCAACCTCAGACAACCTTATATCTATCTAATGGCTCTCCTTTGTCGGTTGCATGGAGAGAAATATTGCTCTAGGTTTTTAGAGGCTTGGATTCCTTTGTCTTATACTATCGCCATCTCCAGAACAAGCTTTAACTAGGGTTCTATCATCTCCAAAAAGCCTAGCACCTGCATTCTACAGGCTCAACAGCCGAAGGAAGGAGAAACTCCTGCCTTCTACATGGCATCTTATCTATTGGATGTCGTATGTGCAAGAAATGTCTTCGCCGGGATGAACCTGAACTGGCATGCTTCCGAGCTCTTGATCCATGTCTACTTCGGCATTTTGTGGGAGAACAGGTATAAAAGATCCTACTCTCTCATTTACGACCAATTTATCACACCTATTCATTCTTTACTATTCAAGAAAGAGTGCCCAAGGCTGTCTGATGCGGCCAAAAAAGTTATATTGAAAGTTGGTCACTGGTACCTAGATGAGCACGAAACCTACATTAGGGATTTCGATGCCACCAAAGCACCACATTGGCTACCTATATATGTCCCCGAACATCTGGTACTAGGAAAAATATGTTACCAAACTATCTTGTAGGGACACAACGCCACTTTGGTAAAGGATAAGAAGCAGGCATTCATACCCTATGGGCTTCATATCAGCTTCTACCAGGTTAAAGACACTGTGCAGGCCAAGCAAGAGGGATTAATTCAATTGGAATTTTGGTTCCAGACAAGACATTTTCATAAGCACAATCGCAAGGGACTGGTCACGAAACATGCATCACAAGTATCGTCATGTTGGCCTTATGCCCACGACCGGTTTGAGGATGAAATTTTCACTGAAAACACTCAATACTAGGATGAGGTGGTGACAAGAGTGGCTGACTCCAGAGTAACAAAGTTTAAGGCCATGATTTGGGAAGAGAAAATGACATCCCTGGAGAAAGCAGTGCAATAAATTCTCAGGACTAGGGAAGAAAGGGTAACATTCAAATCGGCCAAAGTGATGGAAGCTCCCCAGGAAGCCCCTGTACAAAAATGGAATTTTCTTGAAACTCCAGGTGCATTAGAAAGAGGGAAACTCGTCATCCAACATGCTCAACAAATGATAGATCAGGCATCGAATGATCCATCCCTCTTATCAAAAGTTTCGACCAGTAACCCAGAAAAGAGCCCAGCAGGGGTAGGTGGCTCTGAGCTCATAGACCCCGGTAACATCAACGAGTCAGATGACCCTAAATCCACATTGCCATCAGTCGATTCACCGACAGGCGTGACGATTCAATCAAAGATAGGTCGGGTGTCATTCAAAAAAAGTGTGCCTAACCCTCCGATCGAGTTCATAAATATACACAGTGATTATGAGAGCCCAGAGGCATCTCAAAAAACCTATGTTCATGTAGAAGAAGAAAAGGGAGCCGAAGAAAAGTCACCTTTTATTCCTGATGTTCAGAGTCAAGAGGACACACGAGAAGGAAAAGGAGTCAAAAGGGGCCTAGACACATAAATGCCCGATGCGTCAGAGACCCGAGTAGGTAGTCCCAAGGACAAGTTAGAATTGGGTGAGTCAAAAGAAAGATCCCCGCAAAAGGACATCGACGATTCCACGACTAGTATACAAGAAAGTATTGAGCTCCCTCCTGACACATCTATTCCACTTGATACTCAGGTAACCGATAAACAACACAAAGAGGACGGGCCTTTGGAGCAAAATCAGGAGGTTCAAGTGTCTAATCTTGAAAAAATATATACCACCGGCAGCCCGGGGAAACACGCTCACATGGGGCGACCAACAGATACCAGAGCCAATAGAAGAGGTATCAGATATCTATGCAATCTCTTATTTTCAAAAGAGGAAGGCCATCATGTAAAGAATTACAAAGAAGAGAAAGATTATTGTGGACCGTTCCATTTTGGTTACCATAGAGGAAAACTTGATCAACACAGCCGATGCTCACACGTATGAATTGATAGGCATGGGAAGAGCCCTCTCTAATGCTTCCCAGGATAGGGCTAGGAGGGATGAAAGAGAACTAGCTGATACTCTGAAGGAACTGGAACACTTGTGCCATCTTGTTGAGTATTACAAAGGTGCCACATAGACTGTGGCATATTTGAAGAGTGAGTTTTTAGGATTTTACAACGAGTACAAGAAATAAAGAAACATGTTAACCAAAAATATAATTGAATTCCAGGAGGACACTCTCATGGCCCTCACAGCATGCAAGGAGATGGAACAATGGCTTGAAAGAGCATTACAAGCGGTGGAAATGCTCGAATACATTGAGGCAGTCTAGTAGGGTCGAGAAAAGGAAGAACATGGCATTCGACTGATAGGAAAAAGTAGCCTTGACCACATAAAGAGATCTGTAGAATACTGGACTAAGATGTCCCGGGATCCACATCGAGAGATCCAAGAACAATATGCCAAGTGCCAGAAGCACTGGGATAAAATTAATATAGTAATGAAAGATAACAAGCTCCCCAAGTTCGGGACCCCCAGTGAGTTTATAGACATAAGAGACGTGCTCAAGATGTATGTCGAACAAGACTCCCTATGGACCGAAGAATGTGCAAAGGTAGTCGATGCAAGGCCGGGATAGGTGCAACAATTTACAGAACAACCGATCAGAGATAAAACCATGTTGCAACAACTTAATTCCACCTTGGTAAAGTATCGAGCGCATGCAATGGACATCAGAGGGACATATGCGGCCCCAATGGAACAACACAGATTCCCATGGGCCCAGACTTGTAAATAACTGTTCGTCAATTGGTCTGAATATGAAATGATTCATCCTTTCAAAGAAATATCTTGGGTGTATTGATCAAGAAACTGTTATGAGATCTTGCCACATGGCAAATTTTGTTTGGTTCAAACTATACTTCGTCGTTAAACATCGGTTAAGATTGAGATTACAAATAAAGGCCTCAACCAATTAATTAAAGGTCGATGGTTTGTTGTAAGAACTATTTTATTTCTAGCTGTTAAGAATTATTTTGAAGATGCTATGATTTTAGAAGTCCTTCTGGACCAAAGATGAAATTATCTTTATCAAATGCATGCATGATTGAGCTTGAAGAATTATTATTTCCTATTCAATTTTATGAGTAGATGTAACAAGTAAGAGCTATCGAATATATTGTCAGGTTAACTGGTACAATTGCTTTATTGTTCTTTTCTTTGAAGATGAAGATGATGAATTGTTGTGCGAATTATGAAACGAATGATAGTGGTAGATGAATTATTTTGCTTACCATTTATCTTGTTCCATATGTTTTTTTCTTTCTGATAGTTAGTAATCTCAGGCAATGATTGGATGCTCGCATGGTTAATGTATTATTACTAGACCTGTGGTATAGAATTGTCATTTTCATGTTTGAGCAGTGGGTTATCCCTAGCTCGACCTCTTCTCAGTAGTTGAAAATTTATCCTATTATTTGTCAAGCTGGTTTATACTGGCTTGCACTTCTCATATCAGCCCCACGCCATGAAAAAATACAGAAAAGAAAACAGTCCCAATTGAAGGAAGATCCTTCGCCAGAAAACACAAAGCCCATCAATACCTTGGTCGAATCACAACATCTAGAGAACCATTCCATTTTAAAAACTACAAAGTCTAATTGGGCCTCGGTGGCAGGTTTGGTTCCTGCTGTTGAGTCAAGGGATTTAAAGCCCATCAACAAAATTGGTGCTAGAAGGAGGGCGTCAGAATGAATGGCTGTATATAAATTTTTTATAGTATTTCAAATAACCCACATGCATGGCTAGTCAACCCCAAGACATCCCACAAATGATGAGTACTCCAAAAATGAGTAACTCACCCCAACCTGAGGAAGAACCGTTTCATCCTGAAATACCTTACGCTCTTCCTCACGAGGAAGTAAACCAATTCAAACGAATCACCAGAGCGTACACTCGACAGATCGGTGCATTACCCATAATGTTGATACTTCCTCAAAGAAAACAACAAAGAAAACTGGTGGTTAGCACTCTCAACAAGGTATTTGTTCACTCGATAGAAGACTTAATAGACTTCGCGATCACTGAAATTCAAGATCCTCTTGATCTGATACTCGGAGCCCTAGAAGGCAACATCTCTAAATAAGGCGATTACTTGGAAGAAGAGGAGTCTAATTCAGAATCTGGAAGTATGGAAGGTAACAATGGTCATGGGGAGGAAAGGGAAGTTCCACCTCAAAACAACCAGCCTTGGTTGGCCGGAGATGCCGTGGACATCCCCGAACGAATACATAATCTTCCCCGACACCTGGAAAAATTGCTCCCCAAGTATGATCCCGAAACCTCAGGTTTACCTGAGGATCATATCAAGAAGTTCATACTTGCGATCAGGATTATGAACATTCAACATGAAGATGTAGTATGCAGACTATTTCCCTACATGTTTGAAAATTTAGCCACCACGTGGTATTTTAATTTTCCAGTAGGATCTATAACCAGTTGGACTAAGTTCAAAAAATATTTTCTAGACAAATTTGCGGAAGAAACTACTATGAGAGCCCTGATGGATGAGTTGTTCATAGCCACCATGACCCCAAAAGAGAGGGTTGAATGTTTCAATCAAATATTCATGACCATTTTAAACAAATTCCAGCCCGCGGCGAAGCCTACTCAGGAGTTGCAAATCGAGGTTTATGACAACGAGCTTCCGGCTTCTATTTCTATGTTCGTAAAAAGAGACACCAAGCGAACCCTTGAGGAAAATTTTGAGGAGTCCAAGACGATATAATTCCATATGAAAGGATGTAAGGAAATCCGTGCCTCTTTAGTGTAAAAAAAAAAAGTCATCTCCCACCTAGGAGAGGACTCCTTTTGACTAGGCCGTCGGGGAAATCGGCTGAGCAAACTATCGACAAGGGTGATGCAAATTTAGAGGATCTACAATGCATGGTTAAGAAATTATCAAACAATATCGTAGACATGAAAAGAAGCGCAGGAGAGGGAAACCAAGGCCAAAATCCCTATAAACCTTTATTTAAGAGAAACTAGCCTTTCAAATCAATTGAACCTCCCCCAACCAACTTAAACATTGATCTAGGGAATGTGGCGTCTAATTATTTCTGTACTTTTCACCAGGAAAATCACTCTGATAAGGAATTCCCCCAGTGGGTTCACGCCATGAATTTGATGGCCAATCTCTTTCTGGATGGAGTCTCCCTGACTGAACAGTCAAGCAGTTTGGCCATGGATATTGCCGACCAGGAAGAAGTTGACCCACCACAAGACATAGCCATGCTGATATAGGATCTTGACTTAATATTTCCTTCGAGTGATCTGTTTAAGTCTCGAGAACAACCCTCGAAAGTTTCAGTAATGCAAACACGTAGCACAGGTCAACCCGGCTCGAGAGATATCGATATCACCCAGGCACCGCAAGTTAAATTAACTCCTGATCACTTGAAAACATCTCTGGCCCCCGATAAAAATCCTATAAGTATTCATACCCATGAATCCCCTAAACTAGAGTACAACGTAGTATAATATTTAAAGAAGCTAAAGGATAACATATCGTTTATGGACATGTGTAGGATTCCTTAGCAGAAACACTTTCTGTTGCAAGCTTTGAGCTCGGTAGGAGACCCTATGACCAGAAATGGTCATAAAAATAACATATCCCAAACATATCCCGCTAGCAAGCCAACCGTAAATACCCACACCGACGATAGGAAGGAAAGACCTTTTGTCCTGCCTTTCCTTTTAACATTTGAAGTCTTCAACAAGAATCTTCACAACTGTTTCGTGGATTATGGGGCGTCTTATAATGTAATGCCCATGGTCGTTTGTAATAAATTAGGTCTTGTCCCTCTCAAGAGTGATAAGCATGTAATATAGCTAGACCAAACCCAGGTTAAGGTCATGGGAAAACTCAAAGATGTGATGATCAGGGTAGAAACACACCCTAATTTCATGCAGGTGATTGACATCATTGTTGTAGATATCCCTAAGGAATATGGGCTATTGTTGAGCTGGGATTGGTCTGAAAAGATAAACGGATGTTTCAATACAGACTGGGCACACCTTTGGCTACCCCTGAAGGGATACAAGAACATTATCAAAATTGATAGGGAGAGATATCTGAAGCACACAGTCACTGACTTAGAAACCCAAAACAAGCCAACATCTACCGATTTCCCCATATTGGGCAATTATTCCTGTGATTCCCACTTTGGGAAATTTTCTCCTCTCCTATCCAATGTTCCCCTTACCCAAAACTATGAAGTGATTTTTCAAGAGGAATTGTCGATACCGATAGAAGACTTTTTATTCTGTCACAACCCAACACTAGGACTTGTGGAAAAAGTAATCGAAGAATGAAACATTGGTGATGGAAAAGAAAGGAGAGATTGTTTTCCACAAATTTGGACCCTCTACTTTGATGGATCTAAATCACAAGAAGGGTCAGGAGCAAGGTGCATCCTCATCGATCAGAAGGGTATACGTCATTTCTTGTCCTGTAGGCTAGAATTTGAATGTTCCAATAACACTGTGAAGTATGAAGCTCTAGTTTAGGGGTTAAAGAAAGCCATAGGTCTGAATGTCAAGGAATTGAAAGTTTTTGGAGACTCTGAAATTGTTATTAGACAAGTGATAAATACTATACATTGAAATTCACCCCATATTAAGAACTACCAGTAGGACGTGCATAGGCTAATCGAGCACTTTGAGGCTTTCAATATCACTACTGTCCCCAGGGAAAAGAATGTTCTTGCTGACTCCTTAGCCACATCTGCTTCAAGTTTTTCGCCTTTAGAAAATTATGAAGCCTCCCGATTCACTATAGAGATGCTCTACAAACCATCAGTACCTAATAACATTTCTAATTGGAAAGTCTTTGAGTGAGATGAAAAGATCGTAAGTTTCTTGACCAACCAAGACAATTTAAAAGATCTCGCTATTGATGATGAAGAGTTCCAAGAACAATTGACAGAAAGTGAGCCTTGGAAAGAACACCATGTGGATGTATTAAAGGCTCACATGATCTTGAAAGGGGTAGCTAATTTAGAAAACCTGTTTGATCTAAAGGAATGATTCAAAGGACCTAGGAACACAAAGACCGGTAGCTCTTGCCCCCTCCATGAAACTGTAAATCTTAGAACCTCAGAAAACCCAAATCTTTTAAATCTTGGAAAAACTGTATCTAAAGAGGAAAGGAAGTAATACATCAAATTATTTAGACAATACCAGGATGTTTTCGCATGGTCCTATAAGGATTTGAAAACATGTATCGCCCATGTTTTCGCAAAAGCTCCAAAAGTATCACCCATCCCTAGAACCTCTCATGTATCAGGAATTAAGGAAGCTTCTAGATGTGAAGATAGTTTTTTAGGTTAGGCATTCCGCCTGGGTGGAAAATATTTTTCTAGTAAGGAAAAAATCGGGAGAAGTCCTACTATAAGTAGATTTTCAGAACCTCAATAGAGCTTCAGAAAAGGACAATTATCTGGTCCCATTGATGGAACAACTCTTGCAAACTGTGTCGGGCTCAGAGGTTTTCTCCTTACTAGATGGTTTCTCAGGTTATAACCAAGTTTTATTTTCATAGGAAGACCGTTTGAAAACCACTTTTCGAACCAAGTTGGGAACCTTCACTTATAAACACATGCCTTTTGGGTTAATCAATGCAAGGGAAACCTTCCAAAGGGCCATGGACGTGGCCTTTCATGGACTTATCAATAAATGTGTGGTAGTATATTTAGATGACGTAATGGTATATTCGAAGAACATAGAAGAACACATCCAACATTTAACTCAGATTTTCGAAAGGTGTTAGAGATACGGTATATCCCTGAATGCTAATAAAACTATCTTTGGTGTCAAAGAAGGCAAGTTGTTAGGTCACATCATCGCTCAATCTAGGATTCGCATAGATCCCAAAAGGATTAAGGCCATAGGTCAACTTCTTCTACCCCATAACAAGAAGGCTATGCAGTCCTTTTTCGGGCAAATCAATTTTGTAAGGAAATTCACTCCCAATTTCGCCGAGATCATCAAACCCCTACAGAAAATGATCTACAAGGATGCCAAATTTAAGTGGGATAATGAACGAAAAGACGTTTTCAACAATATCAAAGACGCCATATCCTGGGCCTCGGTGCTGCGAAGTCCCAATTTTAGTAGGGACTTTTCCCTTTACACTTCGCTTCGGACCATCTGCTAGCTGCGGTTTTAACTCAGAAGGATGATGACAACAATGAAGCCGCAATATCATTTATGAACACTAATATTAAATGAGTTGACCTCAACTATCCTTCCATAGACAAGCAGGCCTATGCGGTCTATACGGAAGTAAAGCATTTCAGGTCTTACATCCTCAAGAATCACACTAAGGTGATTGTACCACACCCTGCAGTCCGATATTTGTTCACCCAACAAGAAATGGGAGAAAGAAGAGGGAACTGGATGGTAGTAGTACAAGAATTTGATCTAGACATAAAACTTGCCAAGCTAGTAAAAGGACAAGGTCTGTGCAAGCTCGCAGCTGAAGCCCAGGATCAAGTAAATGAAGACTCTGAGTGGGAGAATGAAATAGCTCTATGGTGTGGATAAGTAGCATACATCTCCCCGGGATGCAATTCCTAGTACAAGGACTTGTCTTACCTACTACATCACGAGACTTGTCCCGAAAACCTCAACCCCAGAGAGAGAAGAGCCCTCAGATTAAAATCTGCACAATATCGTCTTATAAATTTGGTTCTTTTCCAGATTAACTATGACGGGGTATTTTTGAGGTGCCTCGAATGTGAATATGATGACAAGGTGCTAAAGGAACTTCATGATGGCCCCGCTCGAGGACATTTTGCTAGAAACATCACTGATCATAAGATTCTGAGAGCCAGCTATTACTAGGCCACCTTGTTCAAAGACGCACATACTTACGCTAGAAACTGCAAGACATGTCAAATAAGCATTGGAAAGGAGAAAAGCGAAGCAATCCCACTTAAGCCTGTGACTTTTTTGAGGCCCTTTGAGTGGTGTGGGTTAGATATAATAGGAGAGATTATGTCTATCTCTTATAAACTGCACAAGAACATTCTTACTGCCATGGACTATTTCACAAAGTGGGCAGAGGCCATCCCTCTGACTCATGTAAACAAGAAGGTAGTGATCCAATTTATATAACAACAACTAATCACAAGGTTTGGTCTCCCCTCTATTATTATATTTGATAATGCAGATTACTTCTCCTCTACACTATTGACAGAGTTTGCTATGGACAAAGGAGTCATAATCAAGTACTCTGCAAGTTATTAAGTTATTACCCTCAAGGAAATGGTGTGGCAGAGTCAACTAACAAAAATCTGGTGAGGATATTAAAGAAGACAGTTACAGATAACCAAATAAATTGGGATAATCAAATTCATAATTCCCCATGGGCCGACAGGGTCACACCCAAAGAAGCCATAGGAAATGCCCCATACTTTATGGTCTATGAGCAAGAAGCCATCCTCCTAAACAGACTCTATCTTCCATCTCTTCAGTTGGCCCAAGATTCCAACAAGGAACCCTTATCTCCCATGCAACAAGGAATCAATACTCTAATCATGCTGGAAGAAGAGAGAGAGAAGGATAAGTCAAAATTCCTAGCCCACCAATAGATAGTGAAATGATGGATCGACAAGAATAAGGCCAAAGAAAAGAATTTTGAGGTAGGAGACTTGGTACTAAAATGGGACAGAGAGAATGAACCAAAAGGGAAGCATTCTAAGTTTCAAAACCTGTGGCTTGGACCTTTCTAGGTCACTGAAAAGATAGGGGCAGACACTTATCGATTGCAAAATTTGAGGGGAGAACCTGATGCCCTCACAGTAAATGTCCAAGCCCTAAAACAATATTTCCAATAATAATAATAAAAATAAGAAGAAGAAGAAGAAGAAGAATAAGAATAAATAAACATAAACAAAAAGGGGAGGACATGAGTCAGGGTTACTAGAAACGAAGGAGGAATTGAGGTTAAAAACCCCACAGGCAAACCCAGAAGCATTAACTAGAGGATTTCAAATGTAAAGGTAAAATGAGCTCTGATTTAAAACCAATTGGGTCCCCTACCAGCTTCCGTTTCAGCTGAGTATGAAGGAAGAACAAAGATTCTGCTTTCACCCAGTAAATCGCCATTTGTTGAGCTCTCAACACACCCTAAAAAGTCTCTGCCAAATTTTACTTTTTGGTTACCACTTAATCTTTTGGTAATGTCTAATTCAAAATGATGTTGTTTCCTCTTATCATTGTTTTCTGCAAATTCTCCTTGATTCTTTAAAATTTTCCCTGAACATGTCAAAACCATCATAACTTAAAGGGATTAACATTTGATTAAAGAATCAACCACTAAATCATTTCACCCGACGCGTCCAAAATTTGACACCCAGAAGAATCAGAGATGAAAGAAAATCATACTAGAAAACTAAGGACGTCGATTGTCGATTTTCTTCGGCGTCAGTAAAAGGGGAGTTGTCCTTTCGTGATAAGCATTGCAAAAGAAATTTGTCGATGACTGATTTCATTCGGCATTGGTGGAATGTAAAAGGAAGTAGTCATTTGCGGGGAAAGAAAGGAATTGTCGACGATCAATCCCATAAAAGCATTTTGGCATCGATGACTTATGAGTAGCTAAACCAGTAAGGAGCGTAAAATGTTTTCCAGGCCACCAACTCTCAAAACTTTTCGGCATCAATGAAATTCCAAGAAGCTATCCCAAGGAAAAGGATGCGATAAGTTCATCCCCGGTTACTGACCCCTGATATCTAATCGACATCAGGGATTCCTAGGCTTGGTTAGGGAGCGCGTAACTGAAAGAAGGTTACCACCTCTGTTGGCACTTGTGAGTCAATTCACTAGCCTTTATCTACCACATGTCATGTCAGAACCATCCGACGAAAGTAATCGACGTCGGCGGTTTTCTTTTTGTAAAAAAAAAATGGGTATCAATGAAAAATCCTGTTGCTCTGCGCCCATCCCCGACTTGCCCATTCAGGAAGTGACACGATGGGACGTTTTAGCTCTAATATATGCTAGATATGATGCATTTAATCGATTGATTGATTCCAAGATCCTACATTAGTTTCTTATTCATGCGCAAATAAAAATGATTGTTTTAGCCTGTAGATACAATGCATCTCCCTCCGCGCCTCTGTCGTCAACCTATGTAAAATTTATTACAGAGAATTGGTGATAAGTAGCTTTAAATACTGTCCCATTACTTGTATTAACAACTTGATGCGATGGGTAGGTTCTCTCTCATTATATTATCTTAAATCATTATAAGATAGATCATTCTGCATGCAAATAAGTTTGGAACGTCCAAAGGAGTGAGACGAACGACCCGGAGAAGGCTTCCAAGGTATAGTGAGTATTAAGAAACAGAGTTTAGCAAGCATACAGGTATGTACCAGTCTAGTTTTGTTGTTTCCACGTCACATGTAAATTAGGATCTAATATTACTCTATATGTTGGCCCTAATTTAACGTCTTCAATTGTAGGAACGATGCCTCCAAAGAAATCTACCACTAGGAAATCTCCTAGAGCCCCAAAGCTGCAAGAATTAAAAGCAAGAGAGGGCTCCTCCCTAGCCATTGTAAGAAAATTGGAATTAACTTCCAAGACGACACCCATCATGAAGACAATCACCAAATAAGCCTTCGCTTATCCCCCGGCCTTTGGGGACAAAGAGGTGAACATTGGGACCAAGACAATATTCCCGTGATGGGAATACTTGTTCAAGAAAATCAAGCACGAAGAATTTCCCGAATATGTCTTGCATAGCGATACTGACACAAGGAAGTTGGATGATGAGGTCTTCGTCAACATCCACAAGGCTTACCTACACATGATGGCGAGCAGGACTCCGGTATTCCCTTACATTGAACTTTTGAAATGGCTCATTGATCACACTGATGCACAGAAGTGTGTAATTAATGATGATAATGGTCAAATAGTCAGGGTTTTCCTCCCAGTAGAAGTCCAAAATTATTACAAGCTCAGGGAGCTAGATGAATGTTTGAACAAGGATTTTGTTGTGAATTTTTATCAGAAGCATGACACCAGAAAAATCATGGCTTCTTGGTGGAGAGAAGACAAAAAAATTCACCAAACGAAACTCCAGCTGGTACCCGATGGCCAACCTCAGACAACCTTATATCTATCTAATGGCTCTCCTTTGTCGGTTGCATGGAGAGAAAGATTGCTCCAGGTTTTTGGAGGCTTGGATGCCTTTGGCTTATACTATCACCATCTCTGGAACAAGCTTCAATTGGGGTGCTGTCATCTCCAAACAACTTAGCACCTTCATTCTACAGGCTCAACAGCCGAAGGAAGGAGAAAATCCTGCCTTCTACATGGTGTCTTATCTATTGGACTGTTGTGCTACTTATATGTCTAATATAATGCACTCATTAATTATCAATCCATGATTCATAATCAACAGAGTTATTAGACACCAGTAAGAAAGGTAATTCCTAATGTCAGGAGTATAGAATCAAACTAAATTATGTATGCTGGAAACAAATCAAGGTAGCAAATTACAGTGCACTTTGGTTGTCTTTCATAGAGAGGCTATCTATTCCATTATGGCACATGCAAGTATGAGATGGAATTGGTTTGATAGATCAAATCTGATGTTTGACCCGGAAAACTAATTATGCAATCCACACTTTCTAAAAGGAAATCACACATCAATCAGCATAACATAGGTAGTTCAACAATCAATATGTTGGTTCTGTTGTGGTTCGTAATGAACTTCACTAGTTCTTCTCCAAGTAGTTTTGACTATTGTTGCAAACAACTATGATCACTCAAGGAAATCAAATTCATGAGAACAGAAAACATAGCATATGCAAAAATAGAGCAATTAAAGATCTAAGCAATTGTAAAATGGAAATCTTAATCTAAGCTACACTGCTATCATCTAACAGAATTAAAGCTTTAGCCAATTCACTGTCTATACTATTAAACACAAACACTAATGCTAATCTATGAAGAGGCTGACCTTTGTTGGGCGGTGGGCCCTTACCGCTTCAACAGGTCAGCTGTTGAAGTCTACAGGAAGCTTGCTTTTAACACACACATTACTCTCACTCACACTTCAAAACATAAAATCAAAACTCTCTTTTAACCACTCAACTCATTCTTAATCATAGATAATCAAAATATGGAGATAAAATAACATTCCATTAATCTTCACTCAGAAATGATTTGTACTATCATACATTGCTTACATATTGATAATATGCTAACTCTCTTCCTCTTCTACCATCCTTTCCATGACTATTTAATAGTCTGCATCGTGAAACACAAGGAGGCGAAGTGATTTGCAAATCAATCAGTTGTTTAAGTTTAATCATTCGGTTACATGTTTAGCTTCATCCTCATGACACGAAGTGCATGAGGATGAGGCAATTAACAAACTGTTCTTATCATAACCTTTCTAAACGAATCGACATCCACCAATTCACCAAGGTGAGATATGGCAGTTAACTTAGTGCATTAGGCTCTTCCATATCAGTACCAGATCGTAACAAGAAGATGGTACGAGATCACGATAGGGCGCAAAAAATGGTACCAGATCATGATGGAGCATGGCCATTGGTACTGGATCATAACAAAGCATGTTCGTTGGTACCGGATCACCACAAGTAAGATTTAGTAATGGACGCGTTTGGTACCGGATCAAACAACAACAATATTGGTGCACAAGTACTGAATCATGACAGAGATGGTATAGGAATTCTAGATATCTAGGGGTCAAAGATTCACATATGACAAATCGAGCATTAGTACATGAAATATTTAATTCCTTAACTCAATAAACCACAAAATACATGAATTAACCATACTTTACCTTATGACCTTATTACTGGAAATTGGTAGCATTTTTGTCATTCACTCAAGCTTTAGGTAGCTCCAAAAAGGTATAGGTGAAGAATAAAATAGGGTAATGAGAATGTCAATTTCAAGTCTCAACATTCCCCCATGCCAAAATCATTGCATGTCCTCATGCAACCGAAAACAAAACCCAAAATTTTCAAAACTTGAGACTGTGTTCTTTACTTGGGTGGATCAATGATATTGATGGTTGAAGCCTCTTCTCTTAGCTACCTTTTGATGACCCTAACATATTGTAGGAGTCGTAATACCTTCTTGAGATTTTTAGAGGTCTCCTCATGGTTGTCTTGAATTTGTTGGCTAGTTGCTTTCAACTACTCATTTTCCTTCTTGATATATCTATCCAAGAGTTGATATTCCTTTACTTTCTGTTGGACTTCCTGATTTTGTTTTTGTAATTCCCCAATCCTTTTCTTCATTTGTTCTTTTGTCAAGTTCTTTGTTGATTCTACCATTGATGGATGGGTGCACTCCCTTTACTCGACTTCCTCCCTCATCCCACATAGAGTAATAGTGGCTTTATCTTCAGTCAGACTAGGGATGTCATCTTGAATTGGTAGATCCTTAGAAGGGGAGGCAAGGTCAATTGGATCTTCCTTTGTATGAGGACTAACTATTGTTTTTCCTTTCTTTACCATGCTCCTTGTAATTCTTTTACAAGGAGGTATCGGATCAGGGATTCTCACAGACTTCCTTTTCTTCCTCTCTAATTGTGAAATGGTGACAGGGGGTTGTGCCACAAACTGTTTACTCTTAGTTTCTAAGCTATGCTTCCTTTTCTTCATCATTTTCTAATGGTCCTCTTTCTCAACCACCACTGTTGAAGTTTCCTCTACTATTTTTTTTTTACCTTTTGATTTAGAGCATTTAGAAGCCTTGTTGACTGTGGAAGAGGACCCTTCCTTTTCATGTTGGCTCACTACCCTAGATGATGGTGGAGTTGTCTTAACCTTCTTTCTCTTTTTCTCTTGGGGTTCCTTACTTTTCTTTGGACCATGCTGGGTTTCCTCCACAGATTTGTTTCCTGTGGGAAGGTGTTGTGTGATAAGGGTTTTCCAACTAATCCTTTGTTTCCTAAGATCATGCAAAACTAGCATTTTAATGAAACCTTGATGGTAGATGCTAGTCTTTTCTATTTTGGAGATGGATTTAACACACCTTACCATTTTATTCAAACTCATCCATAGAAAATAGGGAAAATCAATTTCAGAGCCTCCTTCAAAATGCAATAGGAGCCTAAGGTGATAAATGAAAGTCACGGCATACCTTCCTTCACAGGTGACAAATCATTGAAGACTGGTAATCATTGGATGGTATTCTTCTTTGATGTAGTTTCTAGGGATCCCTTTCTTCCAGTTGGGGTGCTGATGATCTTCCTTCAAGAATTGTTGGCAGATCTCTTTGTTAATTCCCACAAAATTTGAAGCATTTAGCTCCTCTGCTAGGTTGTCCCGTAACCTCCCTTATGGTTGCTTCATTAATTATCAGTTGTAGATTGCCTATACGTGTCATCTCTCCATCATAGCCTTGTATAAATTCCTGAGATATATTCTTGTTCCAGCCTGTAAACTTTTCCAGAAATGGTATCCACCCTAATCTGGCATATTTTTCTTGGCATAATTGGTATTCCTCGGTTTCCCTATAAATTTGGAAAACCAGTTTGTTTCTCATAACGACCATCATTATAAGCTGAGAAAAGGATTGGGATTTTAGCACAAGGATTTAGTGAATTGATGGAGGGTTTGGTACCGGAAAGGAGTAGGCTTGGAATTGGAGAGAAGCTCACAGCAGGGGGAAGTATGGTGATGGTGTTGCGAATGGTAAGTTTAAGTGAGGGTGCTTGCAAGGAAAATTATGACCAAATGAGGCTTATCTGGATGGCTTCGCCACCAGATAAGCCATTTCATATCTACCCATTACTGTAATGATGAGGATAAGATGTTGAGTATTAGGGAATCATTTTAGAATAGGTGATTGGATTTTCAGGGGGTGAAATTAACGTTGGATCATGGTTCATGATATACGATGGGTTTGTGAATTTTCTTGAGGACAAAATATATTCATGGCTTATCATTTCTATGCATGCTTCATATTTTGATATGATTTTTGCCTTTAACCATGTTCAAGATTTATGAGAGGATTAATTCGGTTTAAGCATATAGGTATGAGGGATAGGCGCATGGGTTTAATACTAAGGTCATAGGATTGAGCATAGCTTTTCATATTTATTGTAGTTTTATGAGCATAGGAAAATAAATACCATTTTACCTTTTCTTTCACCTTTGTATGATCAATTCCCATAGTATGTGTGACTACTTGTAAATTGTCAAAATTCATCTTTTTAGACTGAAGCTTCTTGAAAACTTGGTACGGGAATGTCCTATACTTCAGATGTGCGTATCTTGTTTTGTATTTGGTTCTACAAAGTGATCATGTAAGTCTAGAAAAGAGTTCTGAAGGGGATCTTTGACCTTCCCCCATGTCGAAGATGTTGTATCTCTGTAGGCAAGAATATTCAATCAATTTATACCATAATGGAGAAAAGCTGACAAGAGTAAAACGAATCACTTATCATATGACCTCATGCAAAAAATGAAATTGCCCTTCTTTTAATGGAGTATTGATAGAGGTAGCATTCATAAGTGAAACAAGGGAATACATATATGTTTGCATCTCATGCTAAGAAAATGGCACTAGCCTTGCTTTTAATGGATTATTGACAGAGGTATCATTCAACAGTGAAACGGGGGAATATATGTTTGCAACTCATGCTAAGAAAATGAAATTGGCCCTGCTTTTAATGGATTATTGACAGAGGTAGCATTCAAGAGTGAAATAGGGGAATATATATGTTTGCATCTCATGCTAAGAAAATGAAATTACCCTTCTTCTAATGGTATGCATCGGGAAACACAAGGAGGCGAAGTGATTTGCAAATCAATCAGTTGTTTAAGTTTAATCATTCAGTTACACCTTTAGCTTCATCCTCATGACACGAAGTGCATGAGGATGAGGCAATTAACAAACTATTCTTATCATAACCTTGCTAAATGAATAGACATCCACCAATTGACTAAGGGGAGATCTAGAACTTAACTTAGTGCATTAGGCTCTTCCATATCAGTATCGGATCATAACAGGTAGATGGTACCGGATCACGATAGGGTGAAAAAGGTGGTACCGAATCATGACAAAGCATCGCCATTGGTATCAGATCATAACAGAGTGTGTTCATTGGTACCAGATCACCATAGGTAAGATTTAGTACTGGACACGTTTGGTACCAGATCAAACAACAACAATATTGGTGCATAGGTACTGGATCATGACAGAGCTGGTACAAGAACGCTAGATATCTAGGGGTCAAAGATTCACATATGACAAATCGAGCATTAGTACATGAAATATTTAATTCCTTAACTCAATAAACCACAAAATACATGAATTAATCATACTTTACCTTATGACCTTATTACTGGACATTGTTAGTGTTCTTGTCATTCACTCAAGATTTAGGTAGGTCCAAAAAGGTATAGGTGAAGAGTAAAATAGGGTAATGAGAATGTCAATTTCAAGTCTCAACATGGACGTTGTCTGAGAAAGAAATGCCTTCACTGGGATGAACCTAAACTGGCACGGTTTCGAGCTCCTGGTCCATGTCTACTCTGGAATTTTGTAGGAGAAAATGTATAAAAGATATTACTCTCTCATTTGCGACCAATTTATCGGCCCTATTCATTTTTCACTATTCAAGAAAGAGTGCCCAAGGTTGTCTGATGTGGCCAAAAAAGTTATATCGAAAGTTGGTCACTGGTACCTGGATGAGCACGAAACCTACTTTAGGTTTTTCGGTGCCACTGGAGCACCACATTTGCTACCTATATATGTCCCCAACCAACTGGTACTAGGGGAAATATGTTACCAATCTATCTTGCAGGGCTACAATGCCACTTTGGTGAAGGATAAGAAGCGGGTATTCATACCCTATGGGTTTCATATCAGCTTCTACCAGGTTAAAGACACTGCGCAAGCCAAGCAAGATGGATTAAGTCAATTGGAATTTCAGTTCTAGAAAATATGTTTTCCCAAGCACGATCCCAAGGGAATGGTCTCGAAACATGCATCACAAGTATCGTCATGTTGGCCTTATGCCCACAACCAGTTTGAGGATGAAATTTTCACTAAAAACGCTCAAGACTGGGATGCGATGGTGACAAGAGTGGCTGACCCCAGAGTAATGAAGTTTAAGGCCATGAGTTGGGAAGAGAAAATGAAGTCCCTAGAGAAAGAAGCACAAGAAATTCTCAGGACTAGGGAAGAAAGGGTAACATTCAAATTTACCAAAACAATGGAAGCTCCCCAAGAAGCCCCTGTACAGAACTGGAATTTTCTCGAAAATCCAGGTGCACTGGAAAGAGGGACGCTCTTGATCCAACATGCTTGGTAAATGATGGATCATGTGTCAAATGATCTGGCCCTCTTATCAAATGTTCTGACCAATAACCCAGAAGAGAGCCCAACAGGGGTAGGTGTCTCTGAGCTCACAGACCCCGGTAACATGAACGGGTCAAATGACCCTGAATCCACATTGCCACCAACCAATTCACTGGCAGGCGCGACGATTCAATCAGAGCTAGGATGGGTGTCAATCGAAACAAGTGCGCCTAACCCCCTAACCATTCATAAATATATACAGTGATGATGAGAGCCTGGAGTCATCTCAGAAAACCTCTGTGCATGTAGAAGAAGAAAAGGGAGCCGAGGAAAAAACACCTTTTATTCCTGATGTTCATAATCAAGAGGACACACGATAAGGAAAAGGAGCCGAAAGTGGCCTAGACATAGAAATGCCCGATGCACTAGAGACTCGAGCAGATAGTCCCAAGGACAATTCATAATTGGTCGAGTCAAAAGAAAGATCCTCGCAGAAGGACATCGACAATGCCATGACTAGTATACAAGCAAGTATTGAGCTCCCTCCTGACAAATCTATTCCACTTGATACTCAAGTCACCGATAAACAACAGGAAGAGGTTGGGCCTTTAGAACAAAGTAAGGAGGTTCAAGAGTCTGATCTTGAACAAACATATACCACTGACAGCCTGGGAAAAACGCTCACATGGGGTGAACAATAGATACCAGAGCTGGTAGATGAGGTAGCAGACATCTATGCAATCTCCTATGATCAAAAGAGCAATGCCATCTTGCGAAGAACTACTAAGAAGAGAAATATTACTGTGGACCATTCCATTTTGGTTACCATAGAGGAAAAAATGATCAACACAGCTGATGCTCACATGTCTGAACTGATAGGTGTGGGAATATCCCTCTCTGATGCTGCCCAGGATAGGGTCAGGAGTGATGAAAGAGAACTAGTTGATACTCTGAAGGAACTAGAACACTTGCGCCATCTTGTTGAGTATTAAAAAGGTGCCACATAGACTGTGACATATTTGAAGAGTGAGTTTTTAGGAGTTTAAAATGAGTACAAGAAAGAAAGAAACATGTTAACCAAAAATATAATTGAATTCCAGGAGGACACTCTCATGGCCCTCACAACATGCAAGGAGATGGAACGATGGCATGAAAGAGCACTACAAGAGGTGGAAATACTTGAATACATTGAGGCAATCCAGCAGGGTCAAGAAAAGGAAGAACATGGTATTCGACTGATAGGAAAAAGTAGCCTTGACCACATAAAGAGATCCGAAGAATATTAGACTAAGATGTCCTGGGACCCACATTGGGAGATCCAAGAACAATATGCCAAGTGCAAGAAGAACTAGGATAAAATTAATAAAGTAATGAAAGATATCAAGCTCCCGGAGTTCGGCACCCCCAATGATTTTATTGACATAAGAGACATGCTAAAGACATATGTCGAACAAGACTCCCTATGGATCGAAGAGTGCACAAAGGTAGTCGTTGCAAGGTCGAGACAAGTGCAACAATTCACAGAACACTCGATCAGAGATAAAACCATGTTACAACAGCTGAATTCCACCTTGGTAAAGTACCGAGCACCTGTAGCAGACATCAGAGGGATATATGCGACCCCAATGGAACAACAAAGATTCTCGTGGACCCAGACTTGTTAAGAACTATTCGTCAATTGGTCTGAATACAAAAGGATTCATCCTTTCAAATAAATATCTTGGGTGGACTGATCAAGAAAATATTATGAGATCATGCCATGTGGAAACTTTTGTTTGGTTCAAACTGTACTTAGCCGTTAAACTTCAGTTAAGATTGAGATTATAAATAAAGGCCTCGACCAATTAATTAAAGGTCAATGGTTTGTTGTAAGAACTATTTTCTTTCTGGCTGTTAATAATTATTTTGATGTTTCTATGAATTTAGAAGTCCTTCTGGACCAAAGACGAAGTTATCTATATCAAATACATGCGTGATTGATATTGAAGAATTATTATTTCCTATTCAATTTTATGAGTAGATGTAACAAGTAAGAGCTATCAAATATATTTTCAAGTTAACTGGTACATTTGCATTGTTGTTCTTTTCTTTGAAGATGAAGATGATGAATTGTTGTGCGAATTATGAGACAAATGATAGTGGTAGATGAATTATTTTTCTTACCATTTATCTTGTTCCATATGTGTTTTTCTTTCTTGTAGTTAGTAATCTCAGGCAATGATTGGATGCTCACATGGTTAATGTATTATTCCTAGACCTGTGTTATAGAATTGTCGTCTGCATGTTTAAGCAGTCGGTTATCCCTAGCTGAACCTCTTCTCAGTAGTTGAAACTTTATCCTATTATTTCTCAAGTTGGTTTATACTGGCTTGCACTTCTCATATCATCCCCACCCCAAGAGAAAATATAGAAAAGAAAACAATCCCAACTAAAGGAAGATCCTTCGCCAGAAAACACAACTCCCATCAATACCTTGGCCGTATCGCAAGATCTAGAGAACCATTCCATTTTAAATGCTACAGAGCCTAATTGGGCCTCGGTGGTGTGTTTGGTTCCTACTATTGAGTCAATGGATTTAAGGCCCATCAACATAATTGGCGCTAGAAGGAGGTCTTGAGAATGAATGGTTGAATATACATTTTTTAAAATATTTCAAATAGCCCACACATTCATAACATCCCACATGCATGGCTAGTCAAACCCAAGACAACCCACAGATGTTGAGTACTCCGAAAACAAGTAAATTACCCCAACTCGAGGAAGAACTATTTCATCCTGAAATACCTTACGCTCTTCCTCACAAGGAAGTAAACCAATTCAAACAAATCACCAAAGCGTACGCCCGATAGATACGTGCATTACCCATAACCCCGATACTTCCTCAAAGAAAACAGCAAAGTAGACCATTGTTTAGCACTCCCGACGAGGTATTTGTTTACTCGATAGAAGACTTAATATACTTCACAATCACCGAAACTCAAGATCGTCTTGATCTGATACCCGAAACCCCAGCAGGCAATGTCTCTGAACAAGGCGATTACTCGAAATAAGAGGAGTCTAATTCAGAATATGGAAGTATGGAAGGTAACAATGATCATGGGGAGGAAAGGGAAGTTCCACCACAAAAAAAATAGCCTTGGTTGGATGAATATGTTGTGGTCATCCTCAAACGAATACATAATCTTCCCCGACACCAGGAAAAGTTTCTCCCCAATTACGATCCTGAAACCTCAGGTTTACCTGAGGATCATATCAAGAAGTTCATACTTGTGATCAAGATTATGAACATTCAACATGAAGACGTAGTATGCAGACTATTTCCCTACACATTTGAAAATTCAGCCTCCATGTGGTATTTTAATTTCCCAGTAGGATCTATAACCAGTTGGACTAAGTCCCAAAAATATTTTCTAGACAAATTTGTGGAAGAAACTACTACAGGAGCCCTAATGGTTGAGTTGTTCGCATCCACCATGACCCCAAAAGAGAGGGTCAAATATTTCAATCAAAGATTCACAACCATTTTAAACAAATTCCATCCCATGGCGAAGCCTACTTAGGAGTTACAAATCGAGGTTTATGCCAATGCGCTTCTGGCTTCTATTTCTATGTTCATAAAAAGATCTGCCAAGTGAACCCTTCAGGAAAATTTTGAGGAGGCCAAGACGATAGAATTCTAGATGAAAGGATGTAAGGAAAGCTAGGCCTCTTTGGTAAAAAAAAGAGTCGTCTCCCGCCTAGGAGAGGACTCCTTCTAACTAGGCCGCCGGGGAAATCGGCTGAGCAAACTACCGACAAGGGTGATGCAAATTTAGAGGATCTACAACACATGGTTAAGAAATTATCAAACGAGATCGTAGACATGAAAAGAAGCGCAGGAGAGGGAAACCAAGGTCAAAATCCATATAAACCTTTCTTTAAGAGAAACTAGCCTTTCAAAGCAATTGACCCTCCCCCAGCCAACTTAAACATTGATCTAGGGGATGTGGCATCTAATTATTTCTGTACTTATCACCAGGAAAATCACTCTGAGAGGGAATTCCCCTAGTGGGTTCACGTCATGAATTTGATGTCCAATCACTTTCTGGACAGAGTCTCCCTGACTAAACAGTCGAGAAGTTCGGTCATGGATATTGTCGACCAGGAAGAAGTTGACCCACCATGAGACACAACCATGCTAATATGGGATCCTGACTTAATCTTTCCTTCGGATGATCTGTTTAAGTCTCGAGAAAAACCATCGGAAGTTTCAGTAATGCAGACATGTAGCTCAGGTCAACCCGACTCGAGAGATATCGATATCACCCGGGTCCCGCAAGCTAAATTAACTCTCGATCGCCTGAAAACATCTCTCGCCCCTGGTAAAAATCCTATAAGTATTCATACCCAGGAATCCCCTAAACTGGAGTACAACGTAGTAGAATATTTAAAGAAGCTAAAGGCTAACATATCTGTTATGGACATGTGTAGGATTCCTTAGTAGAAAGATTTTCTTTTGCAAGCTTTGAGCTCGGTAGTAGACCCGATGACCGGCAATGGTCATAAGAAGAACATATCCCAAACAGATCCGGCAAGCAAGCCATCCGTAAATACCCACACCGACGATAGGAAGGAAATACCTTTTGTCCCACCTTTCCTTTTAACATTTGAAGTCTTCAATAGGAATATTCACAACTGTTTGGTGGATTCCAGGGCATCTTCTAATGTAATTCTTGTGGCCATTTGTAATAAATTAGGTGTTGTCCCTCTCAAGAGTGATAAGCATGTAATACAGCTAGACCAGACCCAGGCTAAGGTGATGGGATAACTCAAAGATGTGATGATCAGTGTAGCAACACACCCTAGTTTCATGCAGGTGATTGACATCATTGTTGTAGATATCCCTGAGGCATATGGGCTATTGTTGAGCTGGGATTGGTCTGAAAAGATAAACATATATTTCAGTACAGGCTGGGCACACTTTTGGCTACCCCTGAAAGGATACAAGAACATGATCAAAATTGATATGGAGAGATATCTGAAGCACACAGTCACTGACAAATTTCCCCATATTGGGAAATTATTTCTATGATTCCCACTTAGGTAAATTTTCTCCTCTCTTGTCCAATGTTCCCCTAACCAAAAACTCCCAAGTTATTTTTCAAGAGGAATTGCAGATACCGACATAAGAATTTTTTATTCTGTCACAACCTCGCGCTAGGACTTGTGGAAAAAGAAATCAGAGAACAAAACATTGGTGATGGAAAAGAAAGGAGGGATTGTTTTCTGCAAATTTGGACCCTCTACTTTGATGGATCTAAATCACAAGAAGGGTCAGGAGCAGGGTGCATCCTCATCGATCAGAAGGGTAAACCTCATTTCTTGTCCTGTAGGCTAGAATTCGAATGTACCAATAACACTACCGGGTATGAAGCTCTAGTTCAGGGGTTAAAGAAAACCATAGATCTAAATGTCAAGGAATTGAAAGCTTTTGGAGACTTCGAAATTGTTATTAGACAAGTGAGAAATACTATACATTACAATTCACCCCATCTTAAGAACTACCAGCAGGAGGTGCATAGGCTAATCCAACACTTTGAGGCTTTCAATATCACTGCGGTCCCCAGGGAAAATAATATTCTTACTGACTCCTTAGCCATAGCCACTTAGAGGTTGTCACCTTAAGAAGATTATGAAGCCTCCTGATTCACTGTAGAGATGCTCTACAAACCATCAATACCTAATAAAGTTTCTAATTGGAAATTCTTTGAGGGGGGTGAACAGATCTTAAGTTTCTTGACCAACCAAGACAATTTCAAATATCTCGCTATTGACGATGAAGAGTTCCAAGAACAATCGATGGAAAACGAGCCTCAGACAGAACACCATGTGGATGGATTAAAGGCTCACATGATCCCAAAGGGGGTAGCTAATTTAGAAAACCTATTTGATCTAAAGTAACGATTCAAAGGACCTAAGAATGCAAAGACCAGTAGCTCTTGCCGCCTCCATGAAACTGTAAATATTGGAACCCCAGAAAACACAAAGCTTGCAAATCTCGAAAAAACTGTATCTAAAGAGGAAAGGAAATCCTACCTTATATTGTTTAGACAATACCAGGATGTTTTCACATGGTCCTATAAGGATTTGAAAACTTATGATACCCGCATTATTCAACACACCATCCCACTGAAGCCTGAAGTAAAACCTTTTCAGCAAAAGCTTTGAAAGTATCACCCATCCCTAGAACCTCTCATGTATCAAGAATTAATGAAGTTGCTAGATGCGAAGATAATTTTTCAGGTTAGGCATTCCGCCTGGGTGGAAAATCTTGTTCCAGTAAGGAAAAAATCGGGAGAAATCCAACTATGTGTAGATTTTTGGAACCTCAACAAAGCTTCAAAAAAGGACAAGCATCCAAACTATGTCAGGCTCGAAGGTTTTCTCCTTACTAGATGGTTTCTCAGGTTATAACGAAGTTTTGGTTTCAAAGAAAGACTGTTTGAAAACCACTTTCCGAACCAAGTGGGGAACCTTCGCTTATAAATGCATGCCTTTCAGGTTAATCAATGCAGGGGAAACCTTCCAAAGGGCCATGGACATGGCCTTTCATGGACTTATCAATAAATGTGTGTTAGTATATTTAGATGACATAATGGTATATTCAAAGAATAGAGAAGAACACATCCAACATTTAACTCAGATTTTCGAAAGGTATCAGAGATACGGTATATCCCTGAACCCTAAGAAAACTATCTTTGGTGTCAAAGAAGGCAAGCTGTTAGGTCACATCATCTCTCAAGTCGATATTTGCATAGACCCCAAAAGGATTAAGGCCATAGGTCAACTTCCGCTACCCCATAACAAGAAGGCTATGCAGTACTTTTTCAGGAAAATCAATTTTGTAAGGAAATTCACTCCCAATTTCACCGAAATCATCAAACCCCTACAGAAAATGATCCGCAAGGATGCCAAATTTAAGTGGGATAATGAACGAAAATGCATTTTCAGCAATATCAAAGCCTCCATATCCTGATACCTAGTGCTGCGAAGTCCCGATTTCAACAAGGACTTTTCCTTTTACACTTTTGCTCTGGACCATCCGCTAGCTGCAGTTTTAACTCAGAAGGATGACGAAAACAATGAAGCCCTAGTATAATCTATTAGAACTAATCTTCAAGGAGTTGAGCTCAACTATCCTACCATAGACAAAAAATCCTACGCGGTCTATAAGGCAGTAAAGCATTTCAGGTCTTACATGTTCAAGAATCACACTAAGGTGATTGTACCACACCCTGTAATGTGATCTTTGTTCGCCCAAAAATAAATGGGAGAAAGAATAGGGAACTGGATGGAAGTAGTCCAAGAATTTGATCTAGACATAAAACCTGCCAAGATAGTAAAAGGACAAGGTCTATGTAAGCTTGCAATCGAAGCCTAGGATCAAGTAAATGAGTACTCTGGGTGGGAGAATGAAATAGCTCCTTGGTGTGGAGAAGTAGCATACATATCCCCAGGACACGATTCCTGGTACAAGGACTTGGCTTACCTACATGGGACTTGTCCCAAAAACCTGAACCCCACAGAGAGAAGAGCCCTCAGATTAAAATCTGCACAATATCGTCTTATAAATTTGGTGCTTTTCCAGATTAACTATGACGGGGTATTGTTGAGGTGCCTCGAATGTGAAGATGCTGACAAGGACCTAAAGGAACTTCATGATGGCCCCGTCGGAGGACATTTTGCTAGAAACACCACCGCTCATAAGATTCTGAGAGTCATCTATTACTGGCCCACCTTGTTCAAAGACATGCATACTTACACTAGAAATTGTAAGACTTGTCAAATAAGTGTTGGAAAGGAGTAAAGGGAAACAGTCCCACTTCAGCCTGTGACTGTTTCGAGGCCCTTTGAGCAGTGGGGGTTAGATATCATAGGATATATTATGCCTATCTCTTTTAAATTGCACAAGTACATTCTTACTGCCACCGACTATTTCACAAAGTGGGAGGAGGCCATCCCTATGACTCATGTAAATGAGAAGGTACTGATCCATTTTATAGAACAACAACTAATCTCAAGGTTTGGTATCCCCTTTGTTTTGGTATTTGATAATGCAACTTACTTCTCCTCTATGCTATTGATAGAGTTTTCTCTAGAGAAAGGAATCATAATCAAGTACTCTGCAAATTATTACCCTCAGAAAAATAGTGTGGCAAAGTCAACTAACAAAAAATTGGTAAGGATATTAAAGAATACAGTTACAGATAACCAAAGAAATTGGCATAATCAAGTTCATAATGCCCTATGGGCTAACAGGGTCACACCCAAAGAAGCCATAGGAAACTCCCTGTACTTTCTGGTCTACGGGCAAGAAGCCATCCTCCCAAATGGGCTCTATCTGCCATCTCTTCAATTGGACCAAGATTCCAACAAGGAACCCTCATCATCCATGCAACAAAGAATCAATACTCTACTCATGCTAGAACAAGAGAGAGAGAAGGCTAAGTCAAAATTCCTAGCCCACCAACAGATAGTGAAACGATGGTTCGACAAGCATAAGGCCAAAGAAAAGAGTTTTGAGGTAGGAGACTTGGTACTAAAATGGGACAGAGTGAATGAACCAAAAGGGAAGCATTCTAAGTTTTAGAACCTATGGCTTGGACCTTTCCAGGTTGCTGAAAAGATAGGGGCAGGCACTTATTGGTTGCATAATTTGAGGGGAGAACCTGACACCCTCCCAGTAAATGATCAGGACCTAAAACAATATTTCCAATAATAAAAAGTAGTAGTAATAATAATAATAATAATAAATAAAAATAAACAAAAAGGGGAGGACATGAGTCAGGGTTACTGGAAACAAAGGAGGAATTGAGGTTAAAAACCCCATAGGAAGACCAAATAGTATTAACTGGAGGATTTCAAATGCAAAGGTAAAAGGAGTTCTGATTTAAAACTAGTTGGGTCCCCCACCAGCTTCCATATCATCCGTCTATGAAGGAAGAACATAGATTCTACTTTCGCCCAGTAAATCACCAATTGTTGAGCTCTCAACACACCCTAAAAAGTCTTTGCCAAATTTTAATTTTTGGGTACCACTTAATCTTTTGGTATTGTCTAATTCGAAACAATGTTGTTTTCACTTATCATTGTTTTCTGGAAATTCTCCTTGATTCTTTAAAAGTTTCCCTGAACATGTCAAAACCATCATAACTTAAAGGGATTAACATTTGACTAAAGAATCAACCACTAAATCGTTTCACCTGAAGCGTCCAAAATTCGGCACCCGGAAGAATTAGAGATGAAAGAAAATTGTCCTAGAAAACTAAGGACGTCAATCACCGATTTGCGTCGATGTCAATAAAAGGGGAGTTGTCCTTTCATGATAAGCATTGCACAAGAAATTTTTTGATGACCGATTTCATTCGGCATCAGTGAAATGCGGAAGGAATTAGTTGTTTGCAGGGAAAGAAAGGAATCGTCGATGGTCGATCCCATAAAATCATTTCAGCATCGATGACTTATGAGTAGCTAAACCCGTAAGGAGCGTAAAATGTTTTCCAGGCCACCAACTCTCGAAAATTTTCAGCATTGGAAAAATTCCAAGAAGCTATCCCAAGGAAAAGGATGCAATAAGTTCATCCCCAATTATTGAACCCCGATATCTAATCGGCATAGGTGATTCCTAGGCTTGGTTAGGGAGTGCATAACTGAAATAAGGTTACCACCTCTGTTGGTGCTCGTGAGTCAAGTCACCAGTCCTTATCTGCCACGTGTCACATTAGAACCATCCAACAAAAGTAATCAGCATCAGTGGTTTTCTTTTTGTAAAAAAAAAAGGGTATCAACGAAAAATCTTGTAGCTCTATGACGATCCCCGACTTCCCCATTCAGGAAGTGACATGATGGGATATTTTAGCTCTAAGATATGCTAGATATGATGCATTTAATCGATTGATTAATTCCAAGATCGCGCATTAGTTTCTAATTTGTGCATAAAGAAAAATGATCGTTTTATCCTGTAGATACCATGCATCTCCCTCTGCGCCTCCGCCGTCAACCTACGTAAAATTGATTACAGAGAATTGGCGGTAAATAGTTTTAAATTTCATCCCATTACTTGTATTAACAACTTGATGTGATTGGTAAGTTCTCTCTCATTATATTATCCTGAATCATTATAAGCTAGAGCATTTTGCATGCAAATAAGTCTGGAACGTCCAAAGGAGCGAGATGAACGATCCAGAGAAGGTGTCCAAGGTATAGTGAGTATTAAGCAACAAAGTTTAGCAAGCATATGGATATGTACCAGTCTGGTTTTGTTGTTTCCACCTCACATGTAAATTAGGATCTAATATTACTTTGTATGTCGACCCTAATTGAATGTATTTGGTTGTAGGAACGATGCCTCAAAAGAAACCTACCACTAGGAAATCTCCTAGAGCCCCAAATCTGCAAGAATTAGAAGCAGGAGAGGGCTCCTCCCCAACCTTCTATTTTAAATTCAACTTGGCATTGTTGACTTACCATCACTTGATGTTCTTTCTACAACAATGATACCTTGTATGGGTTTGGATGTGTAGCTGTCCTCAACTCTAGCTTCTCCACTATATTTTTGGATACTATATTGTTAGTTCTCCCACTGTCTATGATCACCTTGCAAACTTTGTCATTCTTCTTGCAAGTAGTTCTGAGCAGGCTTCTTCACTGAACTAGTTCCTCTGGTTCCTTCTCTGTTTTAAGAAGAATATTCCTCATCATGAGGTTCTTTCCTCCTTTTGTTGCTTCTTCTTCCACATGTTTATGTGCTTCAGCAACATGTGCTTCACCTCCTCCTTCTTTCTTTCTCTCGGGACATTCCAAAGACCTGTGTCCTTGTTTTCCATAGGTATAGCATCTAACTACGCCTCCTCTGGATCTTCCTCATCCTCTGGAAAATGAACTTCTTTCTCCGTGTTGTCCTTATTTAGAACTTCCACCTTTATCATGGTGACTATGTTGTTTTTCAGCTTCATGCTTCAGTTTATGGAACTTCTCTCTGCTGGTTCCTTTACCTCTCCTTCAATTTCCTCCTTTGTTTCATTAGCTTTGTTTCCTGGCCAATTTCTCTTTAGATTTCAAGGATGATTGATAAGAATCCTCGAATTTACTAAATGGAATCATGTTGATATCCTCTTGTATTTCATATCGCAGCCCATTGATATATATGGCTATCTTTTCATCTTCATTTTCTTTCTGTCCAGCCCTGAAGTTCAGTCTGTAAAATTACTCAGTGTACTCCTTCACTGATAAGCTCTTTTGTCTCAAGGTTTGCAATCTTCTAAAAATATTGATTTGATAGTCCTTCAGGATAAATTTGGCCTTCATCTTGGCTACCATCCTATCCCATCTTTTAATTTTCTTCTTACCATTGCTCCTGCGTCCGTCTTGCAGTTCATCCCACCATAGCGATGCATGACCGTTCAGTCTTGTCACTGCATGCTTCACCATATTGTCTTATTTGACATATTCATAATCAAAGTATTTTTCCATAGCATGTACCCAATTCAACAACTCTTCAACTTCTAAATTGCCTTCATACATTGGTACCTCTATTCTTTATTTGGCTCCTATATTTGAAACAAATTTTACTAAGTGATCTTATGCAGCATCCTCTGCTACATTTTATTCAACCTCTTCTTCTTCTCTCTCAGATTCACTGATATCTCCAGCGTCTAGTACTCTCCTCTATGTTTTTTACATGGTGACTAGTCTCATTCAAATTCGCCTCATTTCTTCTTCCATTTCTTCATTTTCTCTACGTCTCCTGGGTGGCATGATTCCACTGCGTCACCTACAAACATAAATCAAATTTTCTTGATACCACAAATGATATCAATTTGTATCCTTTCTCCTTTGTCTATTTTCTGCAAACAAACTCAATATCATCTCTGATACCACCTGATGTATCCCCCCTACACCCCGTAGTGCTGCATGACTTCCCCATCAAAGGATCTCTGATTCTCTATGTCAAAACACTCTTTAGGACCTTGATAGTCCCTAGTATTAATCAAACACAGGTCCTTTCGGCCTTCTGGTACGATATTATGATACTTGTGACCTTTCCTTTCACTTTCCTGCGAAATCTTAGAGTGTTGGGCATTAAATCCTTTTCCAATAAGCCCTCTTGTGATATGACCCTGGGCGATGAACAAACGATGGCAAGCATGGCCAAAATAGGTTTGAAGTCAACCTACTTTTGGGCCCACAATTATCCTCAAGAATCCACATGTCCTTCTAATGAAACCATGGATTGGATTGTGGATCGCCCTCAATCCACGCAACTCCTATCCCCGCAATGCTATGGGATCGTAGATCTTGCGATCTTGACAATAATTCCTGAACTGACGTTTAGATCTGTGTCTTCCAAATCCATGGGCCAGATCTGTCCCTTTGAGATCAACAAATGTGATCTCTTCACAATTCCATACTTTGGGGTTTTGAAATCTCAAACCCAACTCTCCTCCATACTCCAATCCCCCAAAGCTGACGATCTGCGAAGACTTGTCTCATGAAATCAATGGTGTGTATCACTTCGAAACTTCAAACTTTGGAGTTCTCAAACTTTAAACCTTTCGTTATTTGTATTTTATCTGAAGACTCTAATCCACTCATGCGTGTCCTCCTCAGATCAACGACTGTTATCCCTTCATGTACCCAAACTTCGGACTTTTCAATTCTCAACTTTTCTCTCCCAATGAAATATAGAGACTTATTCTATGTGTCCTCTTGATATAATGATCGAGGATTACTTCAAGAATTTACCCAAAGTGCATGGATCTATGCCATGTCTCTCCTAGATCCGAAGACTGTGAATCACTTCAGGGCTTCGAGGTTCGGAAATCTTCGTTCTCAACTAAAACTCCACAACGACTTTAACCGAAGCTCGCGATCTGTTGACAAGTGTCCAATTATAGATCAATAGCTCTCGGAGTCACCTCATTTCTTCTTCCATTTTTGCATTCGCTCTACACCTCCTGGGTGGCATGATTCCACTAAGTCACCTACAAACATAAATCAAATTTTCTTGATACCACAAATGATATCAATTCGTATCCTTTCTCCTTTGTCTTTTTTCTGTAAACAAACTCAATATCATCTCTAATACCACCTAATGCAGCCCCCCTACACCTCATAGGGCTGCACAAACTCCTGGTCAAAGTATCTTTTATTCTCTAAGTCAAAAGAATCTTTAGGGCCTTGATATTCCCCAGTATTAATCAAACATAGGTCCTTTCGGCCTTCTGGTACGGTCTTATGATACCTGTGACCTTTCCTTTCTCTTTCCTGCGAAATCTCAAACTGTTGGATGTTATCTCCTTTTAGAATAAGCCCTCTCATGATATGACCTTGGGCGATGACCACATGATTACAGGCATGGCCACAGGCGGTTTGAAGTCAAACTACTTTTGGGCCCGCAATTCTCCTCAAGCCTCCACATGTCCCTCTTTGACGTTGTGCACACCTTGCACCTGGTCTAAGTTTCCTTTTTTCTCTTTGAACTTATCTGAATCAATCCGAGACTCAATCGACACACTCCTTGTTTTCGAGATGCACACCTTCCATACAAGTGTTAGAAGAGAAACAATTGAAAATCATAGAGTTTCTTCACAAACTCATACAATCAACCTCTCGAACAATCATACATGAACGAAATAAAATAAATAACACATACAGAATATAAAATTCATTCAATCACACATTTAGATGACACAGTCCAAGGATTTGACACAATTCTGTCAAATCTATTTCTTCATGAAAACAAATTACATAGGATTTCTTCTACTCTACTGTGTTCTATTGATCTCTCTGATCTCTATCTCATTCTTTCTACTATGTCTATCTCATTACAATGCAAAAATGAAAACTATCTAAGGACTAGCTTCATGAGCTCCCTCGTCCTGTTTGCAACCTATCCTAACAAACTCTTAGTGATTACCTACTATGTCCTATTACAATAACTAACAATTATTGCCAGATAAGAGTCAACACTCAATATCTGCAACCCCTTATAGTCCTTCACGTCTTTACAAACATGGAAGATTTAAAAATGTTTCTTTCAAAAATATCTCAACAACTCGATTTAATTTTGAGTTAATTTCTGATTTGAAACTCTGTCCTGCTGAGATGTCCTTCCTTTTCCTTCACGCTTGCATTTTGACTTTGGAGGCGATGCTCCTGCATCGGTAATCCCTTGAGGAAGCTACATTAAAGTATAAATAAGAGGAAAGGCTCTCTCATTTTAATCACACTTGAGCATATTTAATATCTACAAGTGACTAAGGTAACCAAGGATATCTAATCCGAATTTTAGAGGGAAGGTGAAGTAAATAAGGCCAAAATTCAAGGGAGGATAAATTATTTTGATGATACTTTCTAAGGTATGATGTTTACAGGTCATCTCACCATTTTCACAATAAACATTTTTTCTATAATGATTCATACTGTGAAATTGGGAGGCCATTTAGGAAACATATCCAAGTAGTTGTGGTACAAATTTAAGCTTGTGAGTCTTTGTATTTTTGGAGTTACACTCCATGGAAAATAGGGTTTGTGGCTAGTCCTGAAACTAGTCTAAAACAAGCATTTCAGGTAAAAACATCATAACTTCTTCTTAACAGATCCAAATTCTGTAAGACCAAATGTGTTGGTTATATTACAATCTATAGTATTCTTTGTACAATTTTCAGATCGATACAACAAATATTCTGTGTGGGGCAATCTCTACAAGTTCACTCTCTAGAATAAGCCATAATTCAACAAGGTATTCCATTTTTGCTATAACTCCTTTGCTGAGAGGTTCCAAGTAGTGACACCTGGAGAAATTGCATAAAACACATTGAAGAACATTGTGTAATATTTTTGTATCTTTATTCATTATAGGTACATAGTTATGATTATTTCAAGTTAGGGTTGTTGGCTAATCCAAAACTAGTCATGTTAGACTAAAGTAAAGTTTGATGAAAATTCTAGTCTCTTGTTATTAAAGTTAAGGAAGGTTTGGAGGTATGTGATCATATACACCGGGTATATTATAGAGTTACAAATTAGATTTGGATGATGAAATTGATGAGGGATTTTGGTTGAGGTACATGTTGGGTACATGGCTGAGACAAGTAGTTAATGAGTTGACACATACATGAGGTGTATAGTTGACGATGTTAATACATATTGATGAGTCATATGTGTATTTTATGCATGATTGGTACATATTTGGTGCATGGTTGATTCACTTGTTGATGGTACAGGTTGGTGCATGGTTGATGCACCTTTTTATGGCATAGGTTGATTACAGGTTGAGGTACAGGTTAATGCATGGTTGATGCATAGTTCAGGTTATTGGTACATGTTTGTTGGTGCAGGTGGATTGGTATAGGTTTACAACAGTATATCTCATAGTGATAATGTGACAGTGGTTCCATCATTCTACTTCTACATCAGGGCGGTTGGACGGGGCAAGGACAGGTGGTTGTAGCCACCATCTGGTTGTAGCTAGAGAACATAGGGGGTTGTAGCCTCCTTCTGGTTTTAGCCAGAGAATTGGGGAGTTGGAGATTCCCTTAGGTTGTAGGCTAAGAAACTAGGGGGTTGGAGCCTCTTTCCAGTTGCAGCTGGAAAACAAAGGAAGTTGGTGCTTCCAATGAATGTTATTCTTCAAGATATATAATAAAAATCATTATGTGGTTTTCTATCGCTTTGGGTTTCCACGTAAAAACATTGGTGTACTGTGTATGTGTATGATTGCTCATTTTTTCATTGTTTATTTACTATGCAATTATTGGATGATAATGCTACATTGATATAACACTTGCATTTTATGGTGAAAAATGATTAAATTTCTTTATTATTGATTCAGCCCCCCTCTCAGTAATCAAACAATTGGTATCAGACGAGGTTCCTTCAGAAATTAGTTTAAACACTGAAAGGTAGATCATGGAGAGAAACAACATGTATAAAAATGGAATACCACAGTTTGATGGACATAAGTATGCATTTTGGAGCAGAAGGATGAAAACATATATACAGGCACAAGGATTTGAAATTTGGCAATCAGTGGTAGATGGATACAAAGAACTAGCAGTTCCATTGACAAATGAAAGAGCAATAAAGCTCAGGAAAAATAATTCCAAAGCCACAAATGCACTTCTGAATGGTCTTTTTGAATCAATTTACACCAAAGTTATACATTGTAAATCCATTAAAGATATTGGGGAAAAGATTCAAAATATTTATGAAGGAGATTCAAAAGTCAAAGCATCAAAGATTAAAACTTACAGAGGTCAATTCAAACAAATAAAGATGAAGGAATATGAGAATATTGCAACTTACTTCTTATGAGTCGACGAAATAGTAAATGCAATCATAGGATTGGGAGAAGAAATTAAAGAATCTGTAATTGTTCAAAAGGTACTAAGATCTCCTCCTATGAGATTTGATTCTAAGATATCAACACTAGAATAAAGAGAAGGTATAGACTCAATAAGCATGGATGAACTACATCGAATCTTCACATCATATGAAATTTAAATCAAAAGAATATTCAATGACAAGAGCACTGGAAATTGTGCATATTGATCTTGTTGGACCAACTAAAAAAAAGGGTTTAAAAGGTGAGAAATACTTTATGTTATTAGTTGATGATTATACAAGAATTATTGTAATTTGATTTCTCATGAATAAGTCAAAAGCTTTTGAAAACTTCATTGTCTACAAGGAATTGGTTGAAAATGAAATGGATTCAAAAATCAAATGTTTGAGATATGATAATGGAGGATATTTCACTTCAAATGAATTTATGGGCTACTACAACAAGCATTAAATAAAAAGGAAATTCTTTGTTGCTAGGAAACCTCAACATAATGGAGTTGTTGAAAGAAAGAACGGGACAATACAGGAAATGGATCGAACAATGTTAATGGATTCCAAATTGAGAGATATATTTTGGACACATGCAATGCATACAACGGTTCACATTCAAAACAAAGTAATCCTAAAAAACAACACTGACAAAAATCCCCGTGAGCTATGGAAAGGAAGACCAGCAAATGTGAAGCACTTCAGAGTATTTGGAAGAAAATGCTACATCAAAAGAGAACATGGAAGAATGGGAAAGCTTGATTCTCGTGTGGATAAAGGAGTACTTGTTGTTTACTAAAGTACAAGGAAATTATACAAGTGTTAAAATATGAGGCTGAACAGAGTTGTGGAAAGCATCAATGTGACAATTGATGAAATAGGTGGATGAGAATTAAAGGAAGAAGAAAATGAATCAATGGAACAACTTTACAAAGAAGAAGCAGAAGATAAAGAAGAAGTAGAAAGGGAAGATGAAGAGAATAAGATAGAAGTAGAAGAGCAAGTTCAACAAGTTCATCGAAAGACACCTAACAAACGAGTACAAAAGAATCATCCTCCAGATCAGATTATCAGAAACAAAGATGCAAGAGTTGAGACTAGAAGAAGAATCCGTTCACCAGAACAAACCCACTTAGCACTCTCATCTATGATTCAACCAAACAGTTTTGAAGAAGCAAGCAAGGATGAATTTTGGAATAAATCCATGGATGAAGAATTAGGTCAAATAGAGAAGAATGACACTTAGGAATTGGCTCCAAGACCAAAGAATAAGAATGTGATTAACACAAAGTGGGTATTAATAAATAAATTGAATGAAGATGGACAAGTTACAAGGAACAAATCTAGATTGGTATGGAAAGGATACACACAATTTGAGGGAATCGACTTTGAAGAGACATTTTCTCCAGTTGCCATAATGGAAGAAATATGATTGCTCCTATATTATGCATGCTCCAAGAATATTAAAGTGTATCAGATGGACATGAAATCAACTTTTCTGAATGGGGAACATGAAGAAGAGGTCTACATTGAACGACCAGAAGGATTTTAGTTGTCAGAGAACGCAGATTATATGTGTAAATTGAAGAATGCCTTGTATGGTATAAAACAGGCTCCTAGAGCATGGTACTCTAAACTGGATAAATATCTACATCAGGAAGGGTTTAGAAAAGGAAAGTGAAAACATCAACCTGTACATCAAGGTAACTCAAGATAGTATTGTATTAATTGAATTTTATGTTGATGAAATTATTTTTGGAAGCAATGATTGTTAGAAAATGTTTAGCAGGCAACATATTCTTGTCATTGATGGCAAGTACAACAATGAAGATGGAATGAGTACATGAAGAATGTAACAGACAGGCACCAAAAGTATTTTGGGAAGACACTGCAGAGAAACCTCAATAAGATCAGAAGAGATAGTGCAGAGGATGTTTGGCATGTTTCACAGGCAGCGTATGCTTGTCATTGATGGCAAGTACAACAACGATGATGGCTTGAGTACAACAGCAATGATCAGTAGCGCAGTGATATTCAGGAAGACCGACAATGCAACCAGGCAAACAAAAGATAAGTTCAGGTTGATAAAATGTTCGAAGGCCCGAGAATCATTTATGATCGTTGGATCTCATTCAAAATTCCCGAAAGAATGAGGGCCATCAGATCTGAATGAAGATAAGAAGAGGGCAATGAAAAGGAGGACAGATCTCAGATGTTATATCCAAGCGTAGGACTCGACCACCTTTGGATCGAGGAGAACCTGCACGATCCTTAAAGAACAAGGAGAAGCGGGCGTAATCGTGATATGCGAAAGAACGACTTAATCTGAGCCGTCAGATTGAGGTTGATTCTGGACCACTGATCCCTGTCCATGTCGGAGTTTTGAGGATCGAGAGTTGGACATGAAAAAGAATTTTGACATCAAGAATCTCGATTTCACGATATGTGAAATCACGATGCAATCTGAGCCGTCAGATCAAGCTTTGATCTGGACCGTTGATTCCAGCCAATGGAGAGGCATTGAGGATCAAGAGTTGGACATGACAAAGAATTTTGACATCAAGAATCCCGATTTCATGATATGTGAAAACACGATGCAATCTGAGCCATCAGATCAAGCTTTGATCTGGACCGTTGATTATAGCCAATGGAGAGGCATTGGGGATCGAGAGTTGGACATGACAAAGATTATTGACATCAGGAACCCCAATTTTCCAATATGCGATATTGTGATTCAATCGCAGCCATTGAATCGAGAATGAATTTGGACCATTGATTTAACTCCTTATCGGAGTTTTGTAGATCGGAACTTGAAGGTGTCAAGAACTCACACGGCGAAGTGGTGAAATCGCGAGAAGATCTGGGCCGTAGGATCTAGTGAAAGTACGAAGGACCAATAGCCGTTAGATATGGTGAAGCTGCAAGGCAGATATGACAGTCATGGTTTGTTGGATCAAGAGGACACGTGGTGAAAGATCGTCATGTCACTGACTAGAAAGTCAAAGGAACAGCGAGATGCGAGATCATGATTTAATCGTGGTCCGTTGGGTCAAGAGGACACGTGGTGAAATATTTTCATGTCGCTGACTGGAAAGTCAAAGGAACAGCGAGATGCGAGATCACGATTTAATCGTGGACCGTTGGATCAAGAGGACGCGTGGTGAAAGATCAGAGCACCATAAAGCTCCACCTCGGAGTTTTGCCTATCACAACTTGGAGTTACGAGCACCTCCATATAAGGATAAACGAGATGCGAGATCATGAAAATATCCTGACCATCAATACACCAAAAGGTGTGGACTGTTGATCTAAGCTCCATCTCTAAGTCTTGCCTATCGCGACTTGGAGTGACGAGAATATCCATCGAAGGAACAGCGAGATGTGAGATCACGATGAGATTAGGACCATTGATTCATCAAGATCATGAACCGTCGATCAGAGTCGATGAAGATTATAAGTTCGCAGTGCCTGTTACCACATCCTATGGTCACCATGTGTGATCGCCAGAGGAGATGAAGAGTCTCCAAGCTTCGTCCAGTGAAGGAAGACTATTCTTAGAAGGGATTGACAAATGGATGAGCATTGAGGCCTGTAACTGAAACAAAGAAGGTGAGTTCGACTGTCACAGAGAAGACGAAGAGTCTCAAACTACCAGAGAGGCTGAGGAATCTCAGTATAATGTACAGTGATTCTGGAGATGCGGGGTGAACCACCAGAGAAGCTGAAGAGTCACAATGATGATCAGACAGAGCACTTGAGAGGTGGAGGATAACTGCGCAGAGTTAGCATGCAGAGGTATTGCGACCATTGCATGCACAAGGTGCAAAGAATCTATAAATACATGATACAGAGAAGAGATGTTGTTTCCATTGCTGTTGGAGTTGTTGTGGTCGCTGTGTAGAAGGATTGAAGTGTGAGAAAGGAGGAAAAGTGCAGGAGTAGAAATACATAGCAGTGGAAGGTTGCATTGAAGGGACATGGTGCAGAGAGTATAAATGGAGAAGAACTGAAAGTGCAAGGTGTGTGCAGAAGACACTGATGCAGATAGGGAAGAGCAGTGTAACAGAACAATGACAAGGCTGGTAAGCCATTGAATAACTTTATTTTTCTATAATGAGTTTTAGTATCAAAGATTAATATTTTAGGGAGGTTGGGAGGTGCTCGGGAGGACTTTTGTCCTCATAGGTTCAAGTGGGTGCTTGAACACAGGGAGTTGTAGCTTCCATCTGGTTGCAGCCAAAGAAACCAGGGTGGAAGGGTGGTGCAAGGGAGAAATTTTGTTCTCTGTTATACAGGTTGGTGCCTGTATGATTAGAAGT